>VWZD01008771.1:17751-59042 GCA_013396695.1 Sakesphorus luctuosus
TATTTCTTTTTTTTCTTTTTTTTTTTTGGCCAGGAGACTCGAAATCGGTTTTGCTTTCTAGCTTGATAGCTTGAAATACCATTGTGGAGAGGATTTCTTATTGTTTGATCAGTCTTTTATACGTATTTCTGTGGTGCTCATCACTTCAGTGTCAGTGCACCAAGTCTTTAGCTCTGCCAGTGAGATCCATTATTCAGCAAAATCTAAGCCAGTATATAAATGCAGTCAAGTGATGGAGATTTGTGTATTTTATAAANTGAACCAATAAACCAGTAAAGCTTGTACAATGGGAGCTTTGCTGGTTTAGTCAAAATCAACATGATTGCACGTGAAGGACATACTGCACATGAAAGAATTTAAAAAGGGTTTTTTTTACCCACAGTATCTCTAGTATCACCACTGGATAAAGAGGCAGCAATGAAAGATAAAGTTTAGGAGTTATTTCTCTCATTTCTTACATATATAGTTTATAAGATTGGCTGAAAATATCTGCTGCAGTATTATAAAGAGAATATTGGAGTTAAGAGAGGCAAGTTAAGCAAGTAATAAATTTGTACTGTACACTGTGAATAGCAAATAAGGCCTTCTATACCTTTTTTAATTAACAAAAGCCAGAAACTGTGAGTTCCTTATAAAACTGGCCAATCAAATCAGAAGTCAAAATCAGACCCTCTTTTTTTTCTTTTTTTTTTTCAATTGGTACGTTTATCAGAAAAGAGATTCCCCTGAACTGTGATTTGCCACTTAAGAATATAGATTTCCCAGGCCAAGTTACCCCAGAAGACAAACATTGCTCACAGTGGAGCAAGATGCATCATTCAAACAAGCTTTCATGATACTTGCTGTCAAATGGAAGGGAAATTGGTGAAGTCAAGGAGGAGTCTGAAGCCAAGCATAGCATATACTTACTCATTATTATTTGATTACTTTCTTTTGACATCAGGTAGTGATTATTACTGCATTAATTTAAATGGGAGTTTTGGCTATCAAGATTTGTTGATTTGAAGGGTAATTGAATGAAATCTGATTAAGGTTTTGACTTCTCTGGCCCAATTATGATACAGGTTGGCATTCTCATTTATCAGCCCCTGTCTCCCCATATGGCTCAAAGTTGCACCAATGACTGGTGAATGACACAAAAAAACCCAAACAAAAGCAGCATACATTGTATGGATTTTCTCAACCGCTATTGTTTAATGGCTGTGTTTAATGTGACCTATCTGGAAAATGAGGACTACGAATAAAAAGCAATTACTAATAGTGGTGTTGCCTGCTTTTGCATTCATTAACACAGAAGAAATGTGTTAAACACTGCATACCACAGGGAGCCTGATGGTAATTACTTTGGAAAAGCAACTTGTGGCAATGCGGCTGTTACAGCTAGTTATCAGTTTGCCAAAAAAATGACAGTTCCTGCTTCATTTATTAGAAATGTGTAACTGTTTTCTCTCAACAGGAAAGTGGTAAAGAGTTTTCATCAAGCTGGGTAGGTTTATCTTTCAAGCAGCTGATGCACTTAATCCCTACAGGCTGTTATTTGCTCATAGAATGATGGAGCTGAATAAAGGATATTTTGGTTTAGTACACTGGTTTGAGTTCACCAAAAATATTATAAATGGGGGCATAAGTTCTCAAAGACTGTCAGCCCAACAGAAGAGCTCAAAACACTGCTTAAGTACACAAGTGGAGGAAAAAAACCTTGAAGAATGCCAAAGGGTTGGTTTCTGATTGGTTTGGTTTTTGGGGTTTTTTTGTTTTGTTTTGTTTTGTTTTTTCCGAAATGTGTCTTTTTGAAGAGTCTGAGTAATTTTATTCATGTTGCTGTAAACAACACGACATATTGCTGGGAAAAACATTACCAAGGGTTATGTCTGGTTTCTTTGGGTTTTTTTGTTTGTTTTGGTTTTTTTTGTTGTTTGTTTGTGGGGGTTTGTGGTTTTTTTGTTTGGTTGTTTGTTTGGGTTTTTTTTGTTATAATTTAACACTTTCATTAACCTCTTTTGTTTGATTGGGGTTTTGTTGTGTTTGAGCATTATGATCCATCCCTCAGATTATGTGGCCTTCTCTGTTTGCTCCTGTGTGATTGTAGCAACTACATACCAAATAGTGTGAAGCCTGTACACTAGATTTTTGGGGATTTTGGGGAGGAGTTGGTTTGGCTTTTGCTTGTGTGTTTGCAGTTTTTTACCAATAATTGAGTATATAGGCATCACTTTTGACAGCTAAATAGAATTTTAGTTTGTTCCGAATACTTCAAGCATTATAAAGATAGGTGCTAGTCCTATGGACAGAATTACCTTTTGCCCGTTGGCATTTTTTCTACAATTCAGTAACAAAACCCACCTGCATCTAGTTAGATGGCCATCCTAGGCACAGGAATCCAAAATTACTTTCTTTCCTTTCCCTCACTACATATATTTGTCTTTCTATAGGCTGAATTCCAAAATCTAGGAAGCCACTCTCTGCACAGAGTCCTGACAAAATGTGCCTTATGCTGCTGATGGGCTCACTGGACATGGGATGTTACTCTCACTGCCTTCAACTTTGTGTAATTCAAAGCTTGGCTGGATCCACAGTATATGTAGAACAAGTCATAAACCATCCTGGCTTTTCTTTACCCAGAATACAGTGTCATTGATTTCCCATTTGGAAAGTGGCCAGTCTGTCAAACAGAGATTCTTAGATCTCCTCTAAGCCAACCTCGTATAACTCCTTCAGGGTGTTCACTCATGGGATAAATACCCTATCTTTATCCTTTATTGAGTCTAAGACATGAAAGCTTATTTCTTCAGTTAGTAATGTTTCCCTAAAAATGAAATTTCTCCAGTAGAAAGGACAACTGTCTGCTGTATGCATAGCTTGATTTGTGAAAGGTCACCTTAGTTTCAGTAGTGCATGAAGAAATGGATCAGGGAATTAATGAGCCATCTAAGGATTTTCTGAGATGTATATTCCATAATGCATATGCTATGATTCAGGGAAAAGAGCACAGTATCTTGGTTTATTTATTGCTGATTGTTCCCGGTAATGCCTGGCTCACAAAAATATTTAGTTCAAATTTTGGGGAAACATTTTTCTCTCTTTGGGTGACCAATTATTTTTAATATTTTTAGAGGTTTTGTTTGTTGGTTTGGTTTTTTCCTAAATGTATACAAGTCAAATTTTGGGCTCTTTGTTAGTTTTTAAAACAAAAATAGTGTTCTGACATGTTTGCCTTGTTTAGGTTCTTTACGCTAGAGATAATGCCTTTTAATTGGACAAGACTCCAGACTGTCTGTAAACATTTTGAAATTTATCTTGGTAAAAGTTAATAGTATAGGTGCAGCTGAAAACGTACATTACTGGACAACAGATTCAGATTTTTACCTACTGGGGAATGGAATAATTAAAATTCCATTTCTGAAAACATATTTCATTTAATATATTGAACGCTAGTTTTATGGGAGTTCTGTTACAGTGCACCTCCTGAAATGCTGCCAGAGAACTAGGGGAACAGTCAGCCAGTAATCCTCAACTTTTTCTGAGTTAAAAGCAACATTGAAGATGCCTCTGGAAATCAATTGATTGCTAGTGCAGAACTGAAAATATATTTTCACTATGTTTGCAAAAAGAAATATTCCTTAACAAATTTACATTTTGTAATAACTGCATATTTTCTATCTTTTTAAGGGCAATCACTTACAGAACCCTTTTCAGAGGTTTGATTTGAGAGTGATAGTTAAATGGATCACCAGGCTGGCGTTAACATTGAAATGGAAACACCATATCTGTCTGACCATCAGAAAATGACATTTATCTATTTCTGTTATTACTGTCTATAGGAAAATGTTCCATGCATATATTTTTTAAGACTTTTACAACAGGCATCAATTATGATGCTCCATGCTATAATGATTTCTTCAAGTGTCTCTTTTATTAGTCACCACTCCTTACATATGTAAATTTAAAATTCTTTACATTGAAAAGTTATCTAATGTAGAGAATGTAGATTTTCTCTCTCTTCAAAGATATTTCATGCTTCATACCATATAATAAAAAATGTTAATCATAGTATTTGTAGATGAAACCTCCACTTATTTCTTAAAATTCGTTGGTTAAAATTTGATTAAAGCTTCTAAAATATTCTGAAATATTTTTATTTTCCAATTAAAATCCTTATCTTTTTGTGAACAAATTCCTTTTTCACTCTTGGGAGTTCAGTGGGAGATCCTGTTAAGAGGAGAATCATACTTAATAAACTGGACAGATCTAAATAAGGATGTTTTCTTGATAACTCCACGTATAGCTATTTATTTAGTGAAAATTATTTCTTTCTTGATTTTTTTGTACTGAAATTAGGAGAAAAAAAATCTGACACAGGTATTCTGGATAACTAATACATTTAATATCCTCTAACTATAATATGGTTCATAGTAGTGGTATTTCATTATGAGTATATGTTTAGGGATGGTCTTAGACCATATGAGAAATTGTATTTACTGTGAATACCCTTTGAGTTTCCATGCTTGAAGCTGTATTGGCCATAGGAATTACTTTCTGTTCCCTTATGCCTCATTCTAAATTGAGAACAAAATTAATATAAGCACTGCTATATCATTTAATAAGGATTTGTATTATACCAAGTGAATATAGTAAATAGATCAGAAAAGAATACATGTGTAACTATTTTAACCTTACAGTACCATTGTATTATAAGAGATTTAGAACAGAGATTAGCAACTGTTAATAAGCTTTTATCTTTGACCATAAGATGAACCTCTTAAAAGCATTGAGGCTTTGCCTCAGTTTAAGGTCTGTAGTAGTAGTGGAAAGCTCCAGAATAAGAGTACTGTTCAGACTCGGTTTCTTTCATGCTGTCTTGTAGAAGAGACTCAAGAGGTTGGTAATTACATGTCCATAGTAACTTTTACACTTCCATGGGACAGTGTAGGTATATGAACCAAGCTCCCTGGTGTGTGCCAGCTCATTGCCACTCAGCACCCCAATGTTACCTTAGCAGAGTCTGTTTAGGTGACTCATTTAGGGATCCAGTATGGATAGAAAGTGGATAATTTTTAGTACATCTTTTTGTACATGTCAAAGTAAGGCAGAGCAATCATTTCAAAGAAAAAGAACAAAAATCACTAGAAAAGCAAATATAGTCTTGCTTGTGGACACTTTTCCCTCCACAACTCAGTTGAATAACACTGTTGATGACTATAAATCTACCACCAATCTTTTCTAAATACACCTGTTCCAGCGGATTAAATAGGAGAGAAGAATGGAAGATTTAGAAACCCAAGTAAAGCCTGTATGATGATAGCAAGCACATTCAGTAATTTAATTTCCAAATGGATCACCTTTTCCAAAAGATTCGTACTTCTGCACTTATTAATAACCTCGTATGTACTGCTAAGTCATAAACCAGCTGCAATTCAAAAGTTAATGTGGCTGGAGATAGATATCAAGATAGAGAAGGAAAAGGAATGCTATGCTATAGGCAGCCTTCCAGTTCCTATTACTTCTTATCCTTTTAGCTGAGGTGAGGTGTCAGGGACCCATCATATTACTGCAACAGTAGAGAAATAGAAACAATTGGAGAACATCTGAATCAAGCACTCTCACTCAAAAGGATTTCATAGAGATTTGCCAAGCTTACTCTGGGATCAAGCATGTAAACCTGAGACAGTTCTGCTGATAACCAGTAATTCCTATAGTCTAAGGTGATGTTCCCATCACCTCCTACCTGGAATAATTCCAAGCTTCTACGGGCAATGACAACACTCAACTGCAAGGAGCCACCAGGTGCAGCTGCCAAATCTTGAATCCCATAGCTTCTTGTAAGTGGATGCCAGCTGTCCTCATTCACTTTATTTCCTTCATCCTGAGTGTTTATAAGGTATACTAGCAAATTCTAGTTGATGTTTCCAAGCCTTGAAGGGTGGTCTGGAGAAAGACCAATCCTTGTTCAATGTATGTGTTTGTTAGCACAGAATGCTTTTTTGCAGCCAGAAAAAAATCAGAACTGTATTTGAAGAACCACCTGTTTGTTCAGTTTGGGAATTTCTTTAATTATTTTTTTGTTGTTGTTTCATTGTATGAATAATCCAGAAAATTTTCAGCATCAGTGAAGCTAAAATTACGTTCATTTTTAAAAGCAGCATAAATATTAACCAAAATCACCAGTCCAGACTGAAGATTTTATTTGGCATAACATGTACAACTATGCAACAATTATGTAAAAACTGAAGTTATTATGAGCTGTAATTAATATACTGTGTTACCAGCTGACTCGAAGCACTTTGCTCAGCATCCTTAGTTTTAACGACTGCATCTGAATTGTGGTAAAATGTATACTAAATTCAGTAAAGCACATCAGCAGCCCTAGGCTTTCTCTTCTAGTAGTGACTAGCATTGGATTTTATTTCTGCTGGAATCTTACTATTAAAAAGAAAAAGCAGTATAATTGCTGATTTACCACCACTGCTTAATCTAATTCAATTCTTAGTGGTCCATTTGCATAGTGGAATTTGCATTTTATTTCACAGAAGATGTTATGACTCCACCTACCTTAGTTCAGAAAGGGAAAAAAATAGTACAAGCAAAAAAGTGACAAATCACTTACCTTTACTAAAACCATTTTTAATAATGAAGGGGAAGGGTACCTGTGTACCTTCTTTGTATCATCAAGAGTGATATCTCAGTTCCTCATCAGTGATACCTCAGATACCTCATCACCTTCCTCAGTTCTCCATTCAGTTTCCATTTTACTGCATTTTCACAACCCAGAAGAAGTAATTTTCAAAAATGCTGTTATCACTATCCTTTTAAAATTTTATTCATTATAAAGACTCAGACAGAGAATGTGCAAGGACATATGCAGGTTTATAGTGCTTTATCAACCTGTAACATCACTAAACATACCTGTCTTCCTATTGACTCAAATCTTATTGAGACACTAGAGATCATAGACAAATTATAAGTTATCACATCCTGCCCAGAGTGAGGTGATAAATAATAACAAATTAAGGATATTTTTAATTGACAGTTTATATGTATTTCATTATAGTTTTGCACTTCCTTCGAAGCTCAAATCCTATGGGTGACAGCTGTCATTGTAAAGGTGACTCAGTACATTCATTCACAGAGTCCCTTAACATATGGAAAGGTCTTTGTTTCCCAGGGAACACTGACAGGTTATGATTTCCAGAGCTTTTAATAATTTTAAAAAACTTATACAGATCTGTCAATTACTTGATTCAGTGATGTTAATAATACAGCAATCTCAGAATGACAAAGTGCACTTTCCTTTTCTTGAAACCACGATTTCCATCAAGACTGGAAGCACAGAACAAAAACATTTTTGAAAAGCTGAGTTTTTTTGCAGACAAATCAGTATAAGTACCAGTGTATTTGGGCTGGTTAAGGTGGAGTTAGTTTTACGCACAACAGCCCCTTGTAGCACTGTGCTTTACATTAGTAGCCAGAAAGATGTTGGTAAAACACCAGTGTTTTTGTAACTCAGCATTACTGCCTCTCCGACATTCTGCCCTCTCTCCCACTCCCTGCTGTATGCTATCGGTAGGCAAGACCTTGGGATGGGACATAGCCAGGACAGCTGACCAAAGGAGTAGTCCATACCATATGACATCTTCTCAGATATAAAAGCTAAAAGAAAGGAGATGGGAGGGGAGGTATTCATTATTTATGAGATTTGTCTTCTGGAGCAACTGCTACATGCACTGAAGTCCTGCTTCCCAGGAAGGGACTGGACATCGCCTGCTGATGGAAAGTAGAAAATAAATCTTTTGTTTTCCTTTGCTTCTGCACATGGCCTTTGCTTTTGCTTTATTAAACTGTCCTTATCTTGATCAATAAGGGTTTTTTCATCTTATGTTCTCCCTCTCATGTCCTGCTGAAGGGTGGACTGATAGAGCAGCTCTGTGGCCACCTGGAGTCCAGCCAAGGTCAGCCCACCACAACTAGCATTTATAACAACAGTAAAATTATATTTTCATGGTACCTGTCCACAGAGCTTTTTTCCTCCTCTCTAGAGCTACAGTGAAGCTATAAATCATTAAAACATACAACCAATAAAACATGACAAGCTGGCATCACACAAATAATTAAAACCAAAGTCACAGTGCAGAACTGATATTTTTGGTCAGGTACAGAATAAGGGCCTTCACTGTGGTGTTTTTTCTGGTCCTGATAGCAAGTACTTCAGGGTCCCAAAGCTTCAGAACACAGGCACCAGATGTATGTTTACTAGTAGACGTGATAGCTCTACCTCATGACTAATGTGTGGCTCATTCATTCATTATAGAACTGAGGCTGCAGTCCCTGTGTGTAAACCTTGTATTTTTTTGCAGTAATGTTACAGGACATCCACACAGAAGTTCCATAGCCTTTACAGAGCAATGACATTGGGATGTTTCAGTTTCGGATTGATTGATTTTTTTTTTAATCTATAATATTCAATAGGAATAGAAACTGAGCATCTAAATGAAAACTTTTTAATAAAAGCTAGTTAACGTTTCAGGAAAAATATTTTTACAACATCCTATACTTCTATTTCTTTTAAAATTGGAGGATTTTTTATTTTGATACCAACTACAAAAGTAAAAATAGCCATAACCTTTTGCAATGTAACAACACCGTAACTGTACCTTGGTAACAGAACGCTTTGAGCTTTCAAACAATATTTTTAAGATCTCTCAGTTGAAGATTTTTGTGTCATCAGGCAGTTCTAAGTACTACTTAATATCATTACAATAGCATTTGAAGGCCCTAGAGAAGGAGTCACAGCTTCTTTTTAAGCACTACTGATAAGCAGTGAAATATTTTCGTATTGGAAAGGTATTACAGAAGTAAAGCAAAGCAAAACATAACAAAACAAAAACAGTACAGACAGAGAAAATCTTATTATTTCCAGACCAGTTACAACAGGTGTAATATGTGTGAGAATTTATAGGTTACTTTCTGCACAGGCAAGGTGTACTGGAGCCAGGAATTAAAGCTGAATTTTCCTATAAGTCTAATAACCTTGAGACATCAACCTTTTTATCTTCTTCAGGAAAACTAGATAGGTAATGGATCAGAAATGTAGTTCCTAGAGTTTAACCATGTAGCAAAACAGTTTAAACCCATCCTTTAACCTCGTCTCTGTATATTTTGTACAAACTTTGCCAAAATAGTTAGGAAAAGTGTTTCCTACTATTTTATTAGAGTCTAAGACTTCTAGGGACCTTGACATCTCTGTATATGTTCTCTTGAAAAAAGTATGGACTACATTAAAATGCTATTCTGTAAAGTAAAATAAGTGGCAGCTGGCACCATACAGTTTTGTTATAATGAAAACATGAGGTGGTTGCCATTACACAGTCCTGCACTAATGAGAACAGTAGGAGTCTAACATTACAATGGTCTAATGAAAACAGGAAATGGCTGGCATTAGATTGGTATAATGAAAACAGGAGGTGGCTGGCATTACACTTATACAATAAATAAATTAAGATTTCTGGCCTTCCAAATCTCATCTACATTATATATGATTCCAGCCTGTAAAAGAGAGGTTTATGCAGAGTCAGGGACAGTGACAGTAAAGAACATCCTTTGTTGCATCACGTCAGAAGCATAGTTGGTGCTGGTTTTGATTCATTTTTTTTTTTTATTTCTTTTTTGGTGGTTATACACCATTGAAAGAGGAACATGGTTTTAAAAATTGAGATGTAACCTATACAGATTCTTTCTTTTATTTAAAAAATAACCAAAAGTAGCTAGCTTTTTGTGCCTGTCATGCTAAAATGTGAAAGCTTAAAAATGTCTTATTCAAAAGTAAAATTCAATGTAACAGGACTTTTTTAATGAACCTCACACTTAGCCCTCCTGAATTTGTGCAAATATCCAATTGATAGAAATACTTTAGGATGTTTCATGTAATATAGAGAGAAGGAGATCAAGAGGAAAAATACATGCTGAGGAAAAAAAAAAGGAAGAATAAAGTTAAGCACAAAACCAATCATTTAGCTGACGGGTTTTCTTCTAAGGACAGAAGGGTCAGGTGGTTTTCTTCCTTGTGTTTCAAGCTAATCTCTCTAGTTGAGTCTTTTTAATTATTATTACACAAGAGGGTCTTCTGTGTGGGTCTTAGACAATGAATTAGACAACTATCTTCCCTTTTATTGCAACTTTTAGAGCTGTCTGAAACTGATTGATTCTCACTGTCCTTAATCTGGCTCAGTTTGCCATCAGGTTCATACAGTTCAAGGCCGGTACATTAAGGCACTGCATCAATCCACTCACACGGTACCTTTCAGCCACTCAGTCTCCCATTTCTCATCTTCAAGCTCAAATGCATTGTTTCTGGACATTTTCCATTGAAACCAAGAGATGAAATGAAGCGAGAAAATGTTTGGAGTATGATTTTCAAAGCAGCAATTAGTGTGCTGGAATGTTCCAGCATAAAACGCTGTGCTTCCTGCAGCCTGTTATTCTGCCGATAGCTTTGGTTTCCACATTCAGATTGCAGAGAAAATATTCCAGTCAGGTAGCTCAGACTAAAACAGCAGTGTGATGCAAATAGGGAACAGATAATCAAATCAAACTTTCTAATCGAGTTTAGCTGTGCTGACTCTCTTATTTTTCTCTAGCCTGCAGTTTGTATGTTTTACAACACTGCAGAATTAGCTTAAAGAGTAAATACTTGTGAGTTTATCAAATCTTGTCATGTTTCACATATACTGAAAAACAAATGAAGTAAAATAATCTTCCTGTGCTGCTTCTATTATTACTTTAATTTCTTTGCATCTTTGTTGTGGTACCAATTTAATCCTTTTCAAGGAGGGGAATAGAAGATGAGGAAGAAGCCAGAGAGGTAAAACTGGGTGAGTGCTATTAAAAATTTTTGCTTTCCTTTTGTTTTTATTTCTTCATCAAATAACTGAGTGAAAAGAAAAGAAATACTCATACCTTATGGACCAGATTTTTAAACTAAAACGTATGGCACTGGAAGCAGCATATGCCTTAGAAAATCTGCTGTTATGTGTTGTGTGTGCAAGCCACAGACATGGCTTAATTGAGATAGGAGGCGACACGTGCCATGCATCTGAGATTAGTGGCTGGCCCTCAGCCATTAATGCTGGCATCCCAGTAACTGGCTCAGTCCTCTGCCAAACCTCTGCTGGGATTTGGGTTCACTGAATCTGATTCACAGGCTTTAATCCCCCCAAGCAGTATCTCTTTGAATTGTGGAGCTCGCAAAACATCCGGGTGGTGGTCCAGCCATGACAGTGCCTACATAAGCTCAAGAAATAGCCTGCTCTGTTTAAGACTTTTACTGTTCAGAAAGTTTCTATCCATCTACCATATGAGTCTGAATGTCAGAGCCCACCTCTCTTCTTTTTCTTTGGTTCACTATATTGTGTAGACAATAGTCATTTTGCCCCTTACATAAGCCTTTGAATCTCGTTGAAGTACTTGGAATCTTACAAATATTGTATGCTCTAAATCTACTTGATATGTCTCATCATTCTGTAAGCAATATTTTTCATTAGCTTCACGATAAAATGGCATTTTGCCCTATTTTCAAACTAACAAATTTTGTCAGAGTTTGCATCTTTATTACATTACCAAATATATCAGTCAATACCACCTGGTGTAATTGAGTCTTGTTATAAGATTCAGATACTTGCTTAAACTATGGATTTTTTGAAGTCAAATTTTCTTTGAAGGAAGAATTTTGTTTTAATAGAATTTTAGATAAATAGGTAGTGTATCACTGTAACTACTAGTCTTAATTTAAGATAATTAATTGAACTCTCTATGTATAATATTCAAGATCATTTATAATTGTGTTGTGCCCATAAAGCTGTATAAAAGACATTTGATTATGCTTGATTTCTAATTCATGCGGCATACCAAAGCCAGCATCTGACACTCAGAATAGAACTTGAATGAGTGTGACAGTGAAGTCCTTATAGGAGCCAAGGGGGTTTTTTGAGTTGTTTTAAATAATATTAGGGAATATGTTCTCTTCTAGCTTTCTAAGTAAGGAAGGAAACCGGCATAAGGAAAAAGTGCCTCATTTTTTTTTAAGGAATTAAAATCTAGCACTATACATATGTGCATACAAGGAGAAGTACATGAAAGTGAAACATCTAAAACTTAACACAGATTAAGCTAAACTACATTCTGAGCCAAACCTTTTTCGTAGATACATTCACTTGTAACAAAGGACAATTTCTATACTACTATAAGGCTAGCTAATTAAAAGTTTTCATTTTCATGTGCATCTGTAATCACATTTTGGACAGTTCATTAAATTACAAATATTGGAATGGCTTCCAGACATTATTTATTTCTCAGTGAACATTTTCTGCTTATATTTGCAGATTGAAGAAATACCTGTAAAATCTAAGTAAGAATTTAAAATGCCCTTATCTTAACCAAATAGAAAGTCTGGATTGTAATCAACACTTCCACTTAACAAAACAGTTTAGTTTTGTCCACATTACTAATCCAAATGAATTTGTAATTTTTTTCTCACACATTGCATTCTTATAACATTCCTGCCCATTCCCAAGGCAAATAAAATAGAAGATTGTTTACTTTAAGATACTATAATTTCTTTGATGACACATACTGAGAATTTGTAAACTATATATGTGCCTGAGAGATTTACAGCTTAGTTATAGCCTGAATTTTCAGTGAACATAAAAACTATTTTACTGCACTATGTAGTTGTGCCAGATCCAATCAACTAAATGGAGCTTACCCTAGCTAGTTCTTGGGACATCTCCAAGGAAAAGAGAGATCTACTAAGCAAACTAAACTGTTTACCATGTGTTACTGTCCTTTTCTATATGAACATTAAACTAGTCAATATTAGTCAAAATTACTTGACCTGAGAAATTTCCTACCTTTCCAGAGTTTATGGCAGGAGCCCTTATTCTGCCCCTTCTTACACTAACATAAATTGAAAATTCTGTTCTAAGTTTATATAGACTCTTTCTAAATGTTCTGTCAACTGCGATATTCCACAGCTCTGAACATCTATTACGTGTCTGCCAGTGGTGGAATAAATGGTAACTGTTGCTTCAAGTGGGCTCATCCAAAGCTGCAGCATTTCTACTGCCCTTCAGGGCAGAATGGAGAGCTTGTCTTGCCTGGAGTTGCTTCTTTATGGATTGGAAGTAAAAAAGGCATGGCATTGATTATTAATGGCTCAATGACAGTTCTTGCAGATAAACTATATTTATTCATGTGGATTTTTGGACCAAATTTCAATTTGAATTATGATATTAGCCAAAGAAAGACTTCATATCTTCAGGAAAATGTTGAAGCTCTTCAGGAAAATTACTGATTCTTTTTATTCAGGTAGTTTCATTATAACTAATATTTGTGCAGTTACTGTATGAATTAAAATTATTTACAGAATATTACAAAGCACACATACACACAAAACCCCTTGCAATGTACACACTACCTGTGTGAGATGTACTTGGTAGGTAAAAAAAGTCCTTGTATTTGGGCATTAAATGTATTATCTCTTGGAACTCTGGTAACAGATAGAGAATAACAGTAGTTTGTAACCATGTAAAATTTTGTCTCACTTTAACCATGGATTCTTTTTACATGCAATGCAATTATATTGGCCAGGGAAAGATTTCACATCCTCAGGGAAAATTAAAGCTCTCCAGGAACAGTGTAATTGTACTTCTTCCATATCTCCTAATGCAAGTGTTGGTGGGAGTGACCAGGGATAGTGCTCAAATCTTAAACAGGGAAGACCTGCTGGCAGTCTTAGAGTGTGGCTTGCGTTGCAGTGTCTCCAAGATGATGAAGTTAAGGACCTGGAGTTGAAATGGGAAGGCAAGCAGCAAATTTTGGATTCTGGACTCCACAACTGTGTATTTCTTCTCATTCTAGATGTTGCTTGGGAACTCTTTGGGTAGCTGCCCTGAAGGAGAAGGATGTCAAGGTGAGAAAGGTGATTTTTTTTTTAAGAGAGCTTAAAGATAGCTTGAGAGTTAATCACAAACTCAAAGAAAGTATTGGCTCATCTTAGTCTTTGGGAAGATAAAGAAATACATGCTCTTAGAATCTACATCCACATCTAAGTAAGTGAAACACAAGAAGAGTAATCAGGAATACTCAGCATGGACTTTTCAACAGTAAAGCGCTCATAAAAAAATCTGTTGTCTATGAGCAATTTAACAAGTGAATATATGACATGAGAAAATGGTGTATGGAATTTTCCTTGACTTTAGTGAGCTTTTTTGTCATTCTCCACAGCTAAGGAAATACATGGTGAAGAAAACGTTAGGTGGGATATTTTAGTGGATTGAGTATTAACTGGATGCAGCCACAGCAATGATCAATGGTTACATATCTTCCAGGAGATCAGAGAGCACTTCAGTACTGTAGAATTCCATGCTTGAACATGTAATGTTCAAAATCTTCGATGACCTTGATAACAGCACAAACTGCACTTAGAACACTTGCAGATGAAATAAACTGGAAAGAATAACTGTGGCCATGACAAATGTCACAACTCTACCCAAGAGCAAAAGAAAACTCATGAGGTTCTGTAAGAACAAGTAAAATTTTCTGGACCAAGGGATAAATGATACCATATATTAATATAGATTAGGAAGGGACTACATATGTTAAAGACCCTGCTGAAAAGACCTTGAGGGTAATGCTGTACATGAGATTGGAGTAAATTCAACAGTGCTCTCTCTTTCTGAATAAGACAGACTGTATCCTGAGCAGCCACTGTTATGTGCTGTATATACTGTTATGAAACTCTGGCAACAAGATCAAGGGAAGTTATTTTTCCCTTCTACTTAGCACCAATGAGATTTCATGTAAAATACTACACAGAGTATAAGACTACTCGGTTCAAGAGAGATAAAAAGAAATTTTAGAAGATCTAATGGGGGGCTACAAATGGGATCAGGGCCACAGAATGCTTACCATATGTGGCACCAAAGTAATATGAGGCTAAATAGCTCAGTGCAGAAGAAACTAAGGGCTTCTGCTTATGCCTGTTTGAAGGGTTTTGCAAAGGTGTTGAAGCTAAAGTCTCCTTATAGTGCTAGATGATATAAGGAAGGATAATCACCACAAGTTGTAACTTGGAAAAAGGAAAATTCTGGAGAGTGGTGCCCCACTTGGCCAGTTTATCCAACATGTTGTGAAATTTTTGTCTAGGGAGGTTTTCAAGACCTACCTTATTGATCTGTTACTGGTGATAACCCTGCACCAAAGAGTGGCTTAGACCAGATGGCCAGCTGAGGTCCCCTTCAAGCAATATTTCTGTGGTCCCGTGACATTCCCTGTGCATTGCAAAGAGGAGCTGGCTGGAATATGTGTGATGTTAAAGTGAGTTGAGCAAAACTTCTGAGCTAGAGTTAGGACTTGAGACTAGATATGTATTATTTGGGCAGGTTATAGTTCTGGCTTAAGGATCACTATAAGATTTACATTCAGTGGGGGCAGTGAGATGTTTAATGATGTGTTGCCTTGTGGACCACCATGGATCCAGATGCCTCGCTGGAGCAGATTGCTCTTAGGATCCATTTCAGATAAATCCCAAGCCTCAAAGGGGTCATTTATTTTCTACTTTGTTGTCACCAAAATCAGTGTTTGGTAGCATCCTGTCTGACATAATTGTTGACAGGCTTTGGATCTGTTTTGCCTCTCCTATGCCTTTATGAAAAATGTTGGTACAAATTTGTAACAGTTTGTCTCCCATCATGACAAATAAACAGCTACTGGATTTCTTTCTGATGTTCTGAATTTTTATAACAATCTTTGTCATAGATTTAATTTTAAGAAAACTAAAGATGTAAACTGGTCTATTGGGTGTTCATGGCAAGGTTTTGGTAGTGTGGGGACAACAGGGGTGGCTTCTGTGAGAAGTTGCCAGAAGCTTCCCTTGAGTCCAACAGAGCCAATGCCAGCCCTCTCCAGGAGGGACCCACAGCTGGCCAAGGCTGAGCCAATCCCAGACAGTAGTAATGCCTCTGTGAGAACATATTTAAGGATAAAAAAAGGAGAAAAAAGTTATTGTGCAAAAGTAATTGCAGCCAAAGAAGAGAGGAGTGAGAACATTTGGCTGAAAACAATTTTTGAAGAACTGTAGGCCATGGGAAGGAGTCCCTTTGGAGAAGTTTGTGGAGGACTGTCTCCAATGGGAGAGACCTCACTTTGGAGTAGAGGAAGGATCTGTCTGAGGAGCAAGCAGTGGCAGAAACAGCATGTGATGAACTGACCATAACCCCCATTCCCCATCTCCCTGCCGCACTGTGGAGAAGGAGGTAAAGAATCAGGAATAAAGTTAAGCCCAGGAAGGTGTTCTTAAACCTTGTTTTACTTCTCTTTATCTTGCTCTGATTCTGATTGCTAAAAAAAATTCAATTAGTTTCTTGGAGTCAGGTCTGTTTTGCTCATGATGTGAATCATCGAGTGATCTCTCCCTGTCCTTACCTTAGTCCATGAGCCTTTTATTTTTTTCTCTTCCCTATCCAGTTGAGGAGTGATAGAGTGTCGTTGTTGGGCACCTGGCATCCAGCCAGAGTCAAACCACCATAACTGGGTGCAACAACCTTTAAGTCTCATTGTCAGAAAAGAAAGAGAATAACTGATAGCAGAAACTTCCTGTTCTTTTCAATTCCTCACCAAAATCAGACTCAGACAAAAAATTAGACCTGAAATGACTAAACAAACCTATTTCTGTTTTACATTCAGTCATCACTTGCAAGGATTTATTCAGTAGAACAGGTGAGTGCTTAGCATGTCTGATTAGTTTTTGGTTTTTGGTTTTTCTCACTTAGCTGTATTTTTCAGACACCAAAGGTGCCTTTGCTAAGTCAGAACTCTGAGCATAGACTCCAATTTATACTGAGGTCTCACTGAATGCAGTTAACATCTAGAAAACTGTCAATGTAATTAAATATACATAAGCATCCAAAACTATCTCAGATGTCCTGTAGCATTGTCTCATGGTTACATTTGCTCTGTCAGTTTTTTCTCACAGCATGAAGTCCATCCATTTTTTAGACAATAGGAAAAAAGATGAGAGGTTTCTGGAAGAGACAATACCAGATTTCCTTTCCCCCAAAAAATATTGTGGTAACATTTCTGCCTAATATTTCTAGTTTCAATACCTTCAGAATTCAGCCAACTTGATAATTTACCAAACTACGTCAACTGTAAAGAGTAGAGACAAGATATGTGGGAGGCCGTGGATTTTTATCTTTATAGGACAGAACCTTTCAAAAATTTTCCTAAAGCTGTTTGTCTTCTTTGCTGAGAGAATAAAAAGGGAAGCAATTTCCACTCAGAATATCTCAAAGTACATCTCAGTGTCTATTATGCTTTCCCAAGCTTTATCTAAGTCACCCAATAATATATGACCACACTCAACAAGGACCTGTGCATCTTAGAAATGCAATTTGCATTCAGTGTAACACAGAATTCCATACACATTTTTCACAAATCATTGTATTCTATTGCATGTGCTTTCTCTGAATGCTTCCTGTGTAATGTCTTTCAGTTATTATGACCATCTGCTTCTTAGCCCCACTCAGCTGTACTGCTTTGGAGCCACCTACAGCAGAATACATAGAGTGATGAGCCATCAGAAGACAAAAAAAGAGACTTTCTGTAAGAACAAGATCTTTTATTCTTAATGTTCAATGGACACTCAAAAGAAATGAAGGCGGTTCATAGCCTCACAGGTCTGCAAGAAGGATGAAGGGCAGTGTAAGTCCTTGGTCCTTTTCACTCCCAGAAGACTGATCTGAAACCCCAGATGCCCAGGGGGCCCGTGCGGAAGACAAGCTGTTATGGGCAGGGCTGCCTGAGGTACTGGATTCTGGCCATGGGAAGTGGATGAAGGGATGAGGGTGGGAAAGCAAAGATGAGGCCCTGTCCTGCCTTGGGTCTCCTGTCATGCCTTGGAATTAGTGAGCAAATCTTTCCCATCTTGGTTACTATGCAAATAGACAGGTAAGATGCACCTTTGATCCCTTGGGACTTTGCTGGCCAAGATTATCTTGTTCCAGGCATAGTGGAATACAATCAAAGCTAACACAAAGAGCAGCAAGCAATTAATTCACTGTATGACTAAGTTAATACATTTATTATGGCAAGAGGAGATCAAGCAGGTTTATAAATGGAATGGTAACTGAATTTTTCAAGACCAAGGGATGTCATTCCAGCCAGAGGATACTCCAAAAATTGTATCTTGCTAATGTGCCCTGTTAGAGCCAAAGGCAAACTTTTTGAGCTCCTTGAATTGTATTGCATAAGGGCAGAAGTGGGAAGAAAGTGAACCTTCAAAAGTGGACAATTGTTCTATGGTGCTGTTCCTACCAGCTCTATAACACTGGCTGCTTTTGGGAGTCTATCAGGCATCCAGGGAGTGCTGTCAGGCTCCTTTGTGAGCTACCTAAAGGAGTTGCTTGGGTGTTTCCCATTTGCACCTGGCTGCTTTGGGGAGCCTATCAGGAGATCAAGGGGCGTTGCTAGGATACTTTGTGGGATATTTAATCAGCTCTAGGGAGTGTGGTAACCTTGAGCATGCAAATAGGGATGCCAGTTGGCTGGAGGGCTCTGGACATGCTGGATAGGTGGTCAGAATCTAATGGGGTGAGCTTCAACAAGACCAAGTGCCAGGTCCTGCACTTTGGCCACAACAACCCCATGCAGCACTACAGGGTGGGGACAGAGTGGCTGGAGAGTGGCTAGGCAGAAAGGGACCAGAGGGTTCTAATTAACAGGAAGCTGAACATGAGTCAGCAGTGTGCCCAGGTGGCCAAGAAGGCCAATGGCATCCTGGCCTGTATCAGGAATAGTGTGGCCAGTATGAATGGAGCTGCATCCAGCTGGCGGCCGGTCACTAGTGGTGTTCTCCAGGGGTCTGTGTTGGATCCAGTCCTGTTTAACATCTTTATTGATGATTTAGATGAGGGGATTGAGTCCATCAGCAGCAAATTTGCTGAGGACACCAAGTTGGGAGGGAGTGTCGACCTGCTGGAAGGCAGGAGGGNGCTGGAGTGGGTCCAGAGAAGAGCAACAAGGCTGGTGAAGGGACTGGAGCTTAAGTCCTATGAGGAGAGGCTGAGGGAGCTGAGGCTGTTTAGCCTGGAGAAAAGGAGGCTCAGAGGTGACCTCATCACTGTCTAGAACTACCTGAAGGGAAGTTCTAGCCAGGTGGGGGTTGGTCTCTTCTCCCAGGCATTCAGCAATAGGACAAGGGGGCATGGGCTCAAGCTTTGCTAGGGGAAATATAAGTTGGATATCAGAAAAAAATCCTTTCCAGAGAGAGTCATCAGGCACTGGAATGGGCTGCCCAGAGAGGTGGTGGATTCACCATCCCTGGAGATTTTTAAATGCAGATTGGACGTGGCACTGAGTGCCATGGTCTAGTTAATGGACTGGAGTTGGACCAAGGGTTGGACTTGATGATCTCGGAGGTCTTTTCCAACCCAATCGATTCTATGATTCTATTCTATGATTCTATGAATTCTTCCTTTGTACTCGGCACTGATGAGGACACACCTTGAGTACTGTGTCCAGTTCTGGGGCCCTTAGTTTAGGAAGGATATTGAGGTGTTGGAGCAGGCCCAGAGAGAAGCAATGAGAGTGGTGAAGGGCTTGGAACACTAAGTCCTATGAGGAAAGGCTGAGGGACCTGGGGTTGTTTAGTCTGGAGAAGAGGAGGCTCAGAGGAGACCTTATTGTTCTCTACAACTACTTGAAAGGAAGTTGTAGCAAGATGGAGGTTGGTCTCTTCTCCCGTGTAACAAGCAGTAGAACAAGAGGTCACAGTCTTAAACTGCACCAGGGGAGGTTTAGGTTAGACATTCAAAAGAAAGTCTTTACACAAAGAGTAATAGGGCATTTGAATGGGCTGCCCAGGATGGTCGTCCTTCCTTGAAGGTATTAAGAAGAGACTGCATGTGGCACTTAGTGTTATGGTCTAGTAGGCAGGGTGGTGTTAGGTGGTGTTGGACTCTGTGATTGTAGAGGTCTTTTCCAACATAGTTGATTCTATGATTCTATATGTGTATGTTGACAAATTAAACAGCAGCTGCTTTATTTGCACTATTCGATGTTAAGGCATTGATACTGTGCCTTACAAAGGGAACTTTTCTTGTAGGAAACTGCAGCTAAATGCAACATTGCATCCTGTCTCAACCCTAAAGATAATGTAGCAGGTAACAATGCTACCTTTTAAATTTTCAAATTGGAATACAAGAGAAGTATCTATTAAAGATTTTAGCACAAATCTCCATACAAGGCAATCTACTCTTGCTTTCCATTGCTTTTGTTTGGGTTTTGAGTTTGGTTTTTTGTGTTTTTTTTTTTGTTTGGCTTGGTTTGATTTTATTATTTGGGGATGTTAGGATTTTTTTTGTTTATTTTTTTAAACTAGGTGAGTTGTTTTATAAAAATCACTGGGTTTGTACAGCACAAATACAACTCAAAGTTAGAGCTAGCAACTTCTATGTGAACCTGTGCATTCTTCTAGCTTGGCAATATTCCTAACAAGGATGTACAAAGAGTCATGAAGTGCCTTGTTCTCACCTTGATGAGCACTTAAAACATAATTTATTGTTGCTCTCAATTACTGTAGATTCCACAAGTGTTTACTATTTTTGGCATCCTGGAACCTCACAGACAAATGATGATGAATGAATGTAATGATTTGATCCATTTTAACAGGAATATAGTGGTAAGGAAAAATAAGACATTTAGGCTAATCTGCATGACTACTTCTTGAAACTTTAATAAACTGTCAAAAAGATGTGCTAAAATTATGTGAAAAAGATGATCCGAAATGACAGACATTTTTTTCCCAGGGAATAAGGTCTTTCTTTAAAAAAAAAGAAAAAAAAAGAAAGAAAAGAGGAGAAAGTGACATATTTTGCAAATGTGTTATTTGTATTAATTATGTAGAAGGTTCTCTTTAGTTGTGAAATTACATTCCCAACTAGCACCCAAAGAAGGAGTTCAAGTGCTTAGGAATTTGGCAACTGATGTCTGTCTTATTCACTTGCATCAAACTTTTTCTTCTATAGACAAAAACTATGAAAAACCTTCAGCAACTTTTAATGAAACTTTCAGATGCTTTATCTACTTTTTCCTTCCTTTTCTTTCATATTCTTGTGGTTTTCTCTTTGACCATAAAAGGAAGCAGCTACTATGAAATAAAGGGTCCACTTCTTCCTTTCTTTAGCCCCTTTCTTGTATAACAAATCCTTTCCAGGCTAGTACTAGATCTAGAATGTGGTTGAATGTGCATATCAGAGGTTGCACAGGATAATATTTGGTTCTGATGCAAACCCATGCTTTATGTGGCACTATATGGAGTCTAACACGCCCCATGGGATGAACTGAACACTTATTTTCTTTAACATTTTACTACAGAAAGAAATGGACTGTGAACAAAATAAATTTATTAACCAACAACACAAGGTGAATTTTCATTTTGTGTAATGCTATAACAACATATCGTGTCAGCAAATGAAGAGCAATTTCAACATTGGCTTTAGCAGAAATGGAGTGGCTTTTGGCCTTTCTTTTTAGACTTCTGACACAAGTCTTAGAAGCACATAGGATGTTTTCACCTTCTTTCAGGAAGGAATCTTCATTTCTGACAGGCAATATTGCAGACTGCAGGAATATGGCCTTTTAAAAATAATTTTTGGAAGATGGATCAGCTTCCGGAATTTTTTTTCTGAAGAATTGTAAATGACATGGATTTCCCTATATAAATACATTTTAGGCTTTAAAAACAGTCACTTTTGAAAATTTTTGTTCATAATGTGCATTCAGTGGGAACATTCGGTGAATATTAAGCAGCCAACATTAAAATTATAATTTAAAACAATAATGACAGGATTATTCAACCATTCAATCACTGTTCCTTAAAAATAAAAATAATAAAAAGTAACTATAATGAAATCCAACAAAAGAGTTTAACTCTTTTATGTAGATAAAGAATTTTTTTTTTTCCTTTCTACTAAAGAGGATTAAAAATAATAATAAAAAACAACAAAAACAAACAAACTGGTCATCTGGTTATGCTATTTATTGACTTCATAGAGAAATTAGATGAAAAAATTTCTGCGATATGCAGAAGGTCATACTAGATGCTTTAGAATAATGCTTTACAGCCTTGGCATTGATAAACCTATGATATCCTCATACCATGGAACATGCTATTTCAAAATTATGACAGGCAAGAGGAAATTTCTTTAATGAGCAGCTTATTCCATAACTCTATGGAACTATTGCAACTTCCTCTCAAATATTTGGCACTGGCCATGTCAGAATAGAATGTCATGTTTAACAGACTCCTGCTCTGATCCAGAATGTCAGCAGATTCACAGATTTGTACAATCAGAGTGCTACATGGAAAACTTCTTGACACTTTTATTTTGTTTTTAAACAAAGATTCTAGATGGGCTCATTTACTCTATTCATAAATATTTGGCTACTATATTTGCATATGCAACACAAATACATCATTACTTAAACTAAACCTTAGGGATAATATTTTTGCAGTTGCTGTGCTTTTTACAGTACTGTGTATGATTTTGATTTTGAGCACTGTTGTTATTACCAACAGTCTAAGGCTATACAAAGAATATATAAATAGGGATGTCAAACAGAATATTTAGGAATTTTGTGGATTTGTTTGTGTTATGTTCTTTCCATTCTGATGCTCTAAATTTTAACCTTAAAAAGTAATAACTTTTCATGATGTAATAGGGCATAACATCATACAATGGCTAAAGGATTCCTTTTGAAGCTATTGAAATCTAATATTACAGAAAACTAGTTGCTCTATAAATACATTCTTATATATTTCCCAAACCCAGATGATGAAGCTTATGCCTATACTGTTTAATAAAATAGGTTTGAGGCCAGCCCTGTGCCCTAACGAACAGATCAGTTCACATTCTTATTTTTCATAGCTAACTACTTCTTACCAGAGTGGACTGGTCTCATGGGACATAAATGCCTCAGCCTCAGGTCTCTTCCAGAACTCATGTAATGCCCTTTGAATCCCACAACATTGTTAGTCTGTGTCTCTGAATGTGGGCAGGTATTAATTCAAAATGCTTGAAGCAATATGTTAGGGGATACCCTAGTCTGTAAGTACAAGAACATAGCATTTTTGAATCCAGGATGATTAGATGTAAGAGTATCATGAGGGTAAGATGCTTCACAGAAGCCAGGAGGCACATGATTAATAAAACAAACAGCTTTAGCGTTTAAAACTCATACTTGTTAAGGATTGTACTATATTCTTTCAAGCTACTATTCTCTGTTTCACCTGAATAGCCTTATGTCTAATGCCACTTGCAGTGGTCATGCTGTTAGTCAGGTTACTTTTGTTAAGAAATATTGTAGAATCACAGAATATTCTGTATTGGAAGGTAACCACAAAGATCATCAAAGTACAACACTTAGACCTGCTCAGGACCATCCCCAAGAGTAACACCATGTGCCTCACAACATCATCCAAATGCTTGAATTCTGCCAGGTTTGATGCTGTGACCACCTCCCCTGGGCAGCCTGTTCCAGTGCCCAACCACCTTCTGGATGAAGACTCTTTTTCCAATCTCTAACCTAAACCTGCCCTGACACAACTTCAGGCCATTCCCTTGAGTCCTGTCACTGGTCACCAAAGAGAAGAGATCAGTGCCTGCCCATACTCTTCCCCTCATGAGGAAGTTGTAGACTGCATATTGATGGCAAATATTTCTCTTTGCTTTGAACAGCCATTACAAAAGTTATCAAAAGGTTTTGGAGATTTGAGGAAATGCATTCTCCATCCCTACCTCATGGAAGTCTTTGATCTATCTGCTAAAATTAGTGCTCATTAATATGTCTGTAATGAGTATCTGTTGATTAGTGATGATGAACACAGGTTCACAAGAAACCTGACCACCATTTATTTTTGAGGAAATACAGATGACTATTTTTATTTTTAAATGTTCATTTCTGTAGAACATTTATTTTTTCCTTAACACCTGCAAGTTTTTTAAGAGATAGGATACCCACACTTCAGGATATCCACAACACTCTGGGAAAAACTCTGAAACTGCAAAACCTGTGGGAGCTGCAGGCTGCTTTACTGAGTCTCAGAAAGAAGTCTTGAAAAGAGAACTGCAAACTGTAGAATATGTATTGATGCCGTGAGAGAACCCCAGCAAAGCAGGACTCTGAGTCACGTTAGTATGGGATAAGATAAAAAGTAAAGTCCTTTATAACAGGCTGAAGGCCCACGGGAATACATGATGACATGCATGTGTCCCCCAGTTTTAGTTTCCATGGCTTTTATAATATGATCCCTCCAATCATTATTTTACACATCTCTTGGCCCAGCCTCGGTTCCACCCGTGTTCCCACCCACAGGATTTGGGTCTGGGGGGTCAATGAGACCCTCTGTCTTCATCATTCTCCTCTTCCTCCGGCTTTGGAGTTCTTCCAATGTTTTGATTTCTGGGTCACTCTGTCCTGTGTTCATGTTTCGTTCTGCAGGCCTTCTGATGTCCTCCAATCTTGTACCTTGAAAAAGAGACTGAACAGCTAGAGAATCTTGCTGCCTGTTCTAGGGCAGGGGTAGAGATAGAAAGACATTAAACTTAAACCAGATATATTAACCCACTAAAAATATACAGCTACTGCTACTGTGTTCCTAAAATCTACAAAATGTGAAAATCAAAAAATCAAAAAAACCCTTCAGCATCAGTATGGTGATCTGAAAAGAGAACCAGAGCCCAGACTTTCTAGGGCCAGAAAAGTGGGGGGAAACTGATCCTCTGAAATTCTGTGATTGTTATGGGTTGTTATGTCATGCTATCTTTAAATAGTAAACAGCTATCTTGAGAGAGGTAGTTCAGATCAAAGTTCAGCACCTGGAGATAGCTGATATAGGATATCTCCCTCAGATTTTGAAATTTAGGTTTTATACTGTCCCTCAAAAACAGGGTGGGGAAAATGTCATCTACAGCAATTTTAAATTGGGGGTATCCAGAAAAGCTGATTTAGAAAATGAAGACTGTGCTGGTTTAGAGGTAAACCAGCAGGAGAAATGAGCTCAACACGAGAGAGATTGTAAGTCAGAGCTACAATTTAATAATAATACTATGGTAAATACACTGACACAAAAGGGAAATTGCTTCCAACTCACAGAATCCAGCTGTGTAACCCAGTGCCCTGGGGTACAAACCCAAAGGGGTTTGTTAGCCTTGTGCTGAGCCCCGTGTGGCTTTCCCAAGTCCAAAGCAAAAGGAAGTGACAAACCCGTTGGTGCAGGTGATGGCTGGTCCAGAGTGGTGGTCTCCTCCTGTCGAGGTCCTGCTGCTCCTCTGGGTCCAACGAAAAGGTTCCCGTGGTCTTCTTACCTACCCCTTTTTGGACCCTCAGGGAGCATCCAGTCCCTCCCCCGGGACGGGGACTCACACAATAGGTGATTAACTCTGTGAGTCATGGGCTATTTTTGAACTGTTGATGGCCCATTAGCACCTCTGCCCCCTCAGGCTGGGAATGGAGGTGCTAACGACTCCCTGGGAAGCTGCTGCAAATGGGCCATTGACCTTGGGAATGAATAGAGGGGGTAGAATACATAGCTTTGATCACCCCCACACAGTGACAACTGGTCCCACCTGCTGAACTAGGACAAAGACAAACAGTAAAACATACACAGACACAGACATAGACACACAAAAAATATGCTAAAATAATTAAAAATATAGAATAAATAAATAGGGAACTTTATTTGTAATTTTTCATAACTCAAGATCTAAAAAGCATCTCAGCAGGTGAAGAGACAGTAGCTTTATAAAGATCAAAAAGAATTGTTTTTTCACACAGTGTATAATTGAAAAGTGAGCTTTATTTTTGTAGGAAGTAGATGAATCTCAGAAAGTGCCAAAAATATTCAGAAAGGAAAGTTCCTTCTGTATTTACTAAAGAGAGTGGTCTGGATGAAACTTTCAGTTCAGGAAGGCCCAGCCAGCTGATGCCTGGAACAGGAAAGGAAGACCAGAGAAAATGTCACTTATCTTTGTCCTGTTTGTAATTTTCCCCTAATCATTCACTGCAGCCTCTTGGATGCTGGTCTTAATGAATCTTCTGTTGTTTTCTGCTATGGATACTAATGCTCTTGGGTGACCTGTAGGATTTTCACAAATGCCAACTTACAGACTGAATTCAGTACTGAACTTAATCATCTCCCACTTGAGGGAGGTGGACATCTGAATTTCTTTAAAGAAAAATAACCTAATAAATCATGTATGCTTACACAATGTAAATTGCTTGAATGAAAACTACCTCAACTACTGTGATGGTTTGTGTGAGATATTGACTTTATTTAAATAAATATAGATATAGATTTTTTTTATGATGCATACTTCTGTCTATATAAAACTCAAGCATTGTTCTGTCCTAAGTTGAACACAATGAATGTTTCTGTCTCTCTTTAACTTAGGATAATGCATTGAATCATACTTAGGATGATTTCTCTCAGCCTGGTGCAGATGATTTTGAGACAGCAGTAGCTACACGCTGCAAGGGAGTGATTCTTGGTCTCCAGCACCAAGTACAGTGACTTGTGTCCAAACTATTCAGAGTTAGATCCTTCTACATATGATTTGCCATATCCTTATAACATAACATTTGTCTCAGTGTTGTCTCTAAGCTCCGTGTCAAGATATATTAATTGGTTCACTTTTGCAGATATATGTAGATATAGATATAGATATAGATATATATAAGTTGAAATAATATGAAGGACATATTTCAATCTACTAAATTGGTGATCCCACAGTCTAAATCCAAGGATATACCTCCGGTAAGTAAGTTCATTTTTAGACATTGAGATTGGTGCGATTTTAGAGAACTGGGACAGCAATTCTGATTTGTTCAGTAATATTTATACCACATTTTGAGATAGGTTTTTGCCCAAATCACATCTGAGTTTTTGGCTAAGCTGAGGTAATTAACATGGTCAGAAAGAGTTGAATATAAATGAGAGATCTTTGAAGGAATAAGAAGGAAATTATTTTATCTTTCTCTATAAATTAAAACACAAGCCTCGTTGTTCATAATACCTTGTTGCTGGTTTTGCTAATTAATTGCAGTCAAAAAACGAAAGTATTGTAGTCAACATAGTAAAGCTAAGGTGAGTGTTTGAATCCTGTCAGTCTAGTGATGACCAGAGCAATACCCAAAGATTCATTGCCCACTCTGCACAGTAATGAACACTCAAAGATGCAGATTTTGAAAGAAAGAACTTTACCTTAAAATCTGCAATCAAGATTTCCACAGAGACATCTGTGAAAGATGCAATGGTGTTGCAAAATAAATAAGTTGTAGAGTGTCAGACACATAAACTAGCCGGAAAGTAAAAGAAAAGTCCAGGAGGAAACAAGATATGAATTGTTTTCTGCAATGTAACTCCTCACATGACCTTAATATTCTGCTGTAAATGTAAGCAATTCAGAAAAAAACAACCATGGAGGATCATATTTACAAGAAGTGTTACATTTTATCAAGAGATAAGCATATGAAACCAGAAAAGAAAAGAGTATATAATGAGATATGTGATGGATATTAGCAATGGCTGGGATTCTTACTGTATAGTAATAGTAAGAAGAAATATGTTTCACTTTTTAGAATACAGTTCCGCATGTTAACAGATAATGATTTGTCTGTGTATAGAATATGTTGTAGGAAAAAAATATATCTGAAAGATAATCATAAAGGATGCAAAAATCAAACAATACAAAGTTACAAAATGTTGTTAATGAGGTTGCTTTGATTCAGTTTTATATTTAGATGCCTAAACATAAGTGGAAATATATTTTTCTGGATGTTCTCACGGTCACTCAATTTATCAGTTTATAAAACACACATTTCAGGAGAACCGAATCACTAAACAACCAGAGCTAAGGCACAAGCTGTATCTGTCACTTACAGCAACTGGAACTCATCCTGTGGCAGTCTTCATTGACATAATCAACTGTGTCACTCAATACAAATCTGGGGAGGATGCTCATTTACTATTCTCATTATTCAAAATGTGTTATGAAAAGCCTTGTTAAGTGTACACTTTTCAGACCCTGCTCTGGACACTGAGTTATTCATTTTACCAGGCACTCTTCTGTCTCTAGTCTCAAACAGTAACCAACTAACAAGTCTTCACCTCTGCCCGTCTGTTTGTGGGGTGCTATTTTACTGATGAAGTCCAGCAGAACAAGTGGGGTTAGATGCTCAAGTCAGCCAAGACGGTGGCAGTTCCAGATGTTTTCCATAGCAGGACTCAGGTGAATAAGGGTATTTTGTTAAAAAAAACCACAAACAAACAAACAAACAAACAAACCCAAAACAAGCAAGAGCTTTCAGAGTAGTTTTCCTTTTTAAAGATAGACATCTAAAAATATATGTTTCAGCTGAACAAGGAATGGCAGCAGCAGACTGCTTCCTCAAGTAATAGCAGGAGGGAGTCAGAGAAGGTAGTGCTCTCACTGTGTGAAGCAGTCCTACAGGGTCTGAATACAGTGGGCAAAACTTCAGGCTGATAGCAAAGTTCATCATCAGCTCCTAACATGGCAAACAATACATTAAGTCCAGAACACATCCACAGGGTCCCATCAGGGGCAGCAAGACACAGGGACAGAGGTAGGGTCTGAGGCAAGATGCAGAGTACGTCCAAGAGATCTACCCACGAGACAAGCTACCCACTGTATAGGGATGAGGTCCATCCAGGCAGCAGAGGCTGGAGACAGGAACACCTATCATGCAGCCCAGGCAGCTTCTGGAGGCTCAAGGCTGAGCTGATATTTGGCTCCTGGGCATGGGATCCAAGTGCCTTTGAACATCCAGGTGAGATTGCTCCTGGCCATTAAAACCTATCAGTGCACCCATGACACAAATTTAACATGTGAGATAGTTCTCTGATAGTTTTGGGTCTTGTCCTCCATCTGTAAAGCTTACTTTAAAAACAAACAAACAAACAAAACCAAACAAAAAGCCATTATTTTTATTTTTTTCTGACTTCTGGTTATTGCTGCCTTGCTTCTACATGCTTTAATTCCCAAACAATCTTTTTGATGGGTGTTAATTTGCGCAGCACTCTTGAGTTAAGACCACACTACTGCTTTATGGAAATATTCCATAGCTTTTGCCATATTTATTGCTGTCATATAATTCCTCCAAATACCTTGGTGACCTCTTTGATCTAGGTATTTCATTGACTTATTTATAGCAGTGCCCAGGTCTCAAGAGTTCCTGAGTTCCACCTGGGATAGAAACAGACCTCAAGACATAGAGAATGTGCTGCAGCACATTCTTCCTGTTTTCACCAATGTAGCCTCAGTCTTCCCATCCCTTTACATGGTGTTATCTGAGTGCTCTAGGAGCGTGTCAACTTTAAAACAACTTGGCTATTGATTTAAGTAGTTTTGAAGCAATTATCATCTGTGACTGCAGGAAGTGTAAAATTGGATAGCAGGTGGTTTTCCTTTGCTAAGGTTTTTTGCAGTACCTTCTGGTCTTGATTGACAACTTAGTGCTATCTTCCCAACTCACTGCACAATCTTCTCTTTCAGATCATTAATAAAATGTGCTAAAAAGTATGGAGTTTAATGTTAAACCTTGGAGCACCTCTCTGTTAATGTGCTGGCATGTTTTTAATCCTCATATTTTCTGTTTCTTAACCAGTTCTGTCAGTTTTATCTGCCTTAGTCTATCTTTAATATTAAAAATATTTTTCTACACCTTTAATTTTCCAAGTTGTTCTTTTTTTCTCTTTAAAACATCTTTCACTTGGTTTAACAGAGACAGCTACAATAGTCTAGATGCTGATATTGATCTAATCAATGAAAGAATGCTAAGCAGCCTCATATTACTTGTGCCTCACATTAGGAAAAAAGTATGAAAAGAGGTGGTGTAAGTGTAAGTGACATGCAATAAATACTGTCAGTGCCAATGAATCTTCATTTTCTTCTTAATCAGTATCAACACTAAGAGTGTCCGTACCAATACTTCACATAGACTATATCCCATTAGTTAAGGATCATAACAGAATTGTGATAGAAAGCTACCAAACCAGAAAGAATTTCAGCTTACATGTCCTGCTTTTTAGGGAAAAAAGACCTTCCCTCAGCACAAGGGTGTCCTAGTTCAGCAAGTGGGACCAGTTGTCACTGTGTGGGGGTGATCAAAGCTATGTATTCTACCCCCTCTATTCATTCCCAAGGTCAATGGCCCATTTGCAGCAGCTTCCCAGGGAGTCGTTAGCACCTCCATTCCCAGCCTGAGGGGGCAGAGGTGCTAATGGGCCATCAACAGTCCGAAAAGAGCCCATGACTCACAGAGTTAATCACCCATTGTGTGAGTCCCCGTCCCGGGGGAGGGACTGGATGCTCCCTGAGGGTACAAAAAGGGGTAGGTAAGAAGACCACGGGAACCTTTTCGTTGGACCCAGAGGAGCAGCAGGACCTCGACAGGAGGAGACCACCACTCTGGACCAGCCATCACCTGCACCAACGGGTTTGTCACTTCCTTTTGCTTTGGACTTGGGAAAGCCACACGGGGCTCAGCACAAGGCTAACAAACCCCTTTGGGTTTGTACCCCAGGGCACTGGGTTACACAGCTGGGTTCTGTGAGTTGGAAGCAATTTCCCTTTTGTGTCAGTGTATTTACCATAGTATTATTATTAAATTGTAGCTCTGACTTACAATCTCTCTCGTGTTGAGCTCATTTCTCCTGCTGGTTTACCTCTAAACCAGCACAGGATATTAGGTTACCTCTGAAATCAGATAGAACTGAACTGTGATTGCATTCTTAGTATCTAACTATTTTGACATCCCATTTAAAGCAGTTAGGTTTTAATTTGGATATGGCGAGTTGAGAGTGTAGGTCAAAACCTAAGGTGAAGTCAGTGGGTACAACTGCAGTAGATAATGTAGGTAATCCCAGTTCTTTTAGTAAATAAAAGGTCAATAAATAAAAGGTCGCAAATAGTAGTGCTCCCAAACCAGCCTGGATATAGATAGGCAAATCTAGTTTTCACATTGACCTTGGTGTAGTGAGGAACATTTACAGAGGCTGTCACTGTTCCTCTGCTTCTTTTTCCTTCAAACTCTTCAATTATCCAGTAAGGTTTCCCTCTGATATTACTTTGCAAATAACCTCCCTTTCTGACATGGAAATTATGTATTTCAGGACAAAACTGAGTAAACTTCTAACAGGCCTTAAAAAGCATTTTTAGCAAGATTTTGAAGCCTTCCTTCTCTTTTGTGGTATGCCCCATTAGTTGTGATGTATGAAGTACTCCCAGACCACTTGTTGCCTTCAAGACCATGAACTTCTTTTCTCTGTTTATATCATTGTTCATTAGCAAAGGCTCAGAAGTTCACTGGCACATCAATTCTTTTGTTGTTTTGCAAAAGATCCTAAGCAGCTTATTAAAAAACAATAACAGTAAAGATTAACTATCATGAGGGTGCTTATTTTACAAAGTTCTAGAATTCATTAAGTGCTATTTTGTGTGCAAATTCAAACCTGCAGTCTTTATTTTAACAGTTTTGACTAACTGTAATGTGTGCCACTATTTGTCTTTCTCATCCCTTACTTATGCAGAGCCTTAAACATTTGGCTTTATTTCAGTTGGAGAGTCACTTAATGTTAAGTGACCCAGCCTCAGGCTCTGAAGATTGGTTGTGTTCTCTCCTCCAGCCCTTACTGACTGCAGATCTGGCCAAAGGTATTTGAGGAAAAAAAAAAAAAAAGGGAAAAAGAGCAAGATTATGATCTAATCTTATTTATATATTTAGTGTCAAAGAAAAAGCTAACTGCAAACAAGATTAAATTATTTTATTGCTCTCACAGAAGATTATCTTTTTTTTTTAACTTCATGATACAAATTCTATTGTAGTATCTGTAATGGTACTCAGAATCTGTTTTGCATTAGATTAAGGAGCCCATATGTTCTTGACACTTCAGCCATAATCTCTTCTAATATTTCTCTTTGCTTTGATCTGACAAAAACAGTAAAAGTAATAAATTGTAATTTTTAATGGCCCTTGATTTTTACACATTTCCTTTTTTATCAAATAAGTGCTGCTTTCTCTTCCTAGACACATGGAGACTACTTACAGGACTTAGCATACTCAAAAATTGTTAGAGTTCGTCAGTACAACAGGTTAAGGTAAAAATGCTATACATAGAAATATACATAACAACATACCAGAAGTGGATGACAGCAACTGATTTGCCTACATATCATAGAATATTGCACGTTGCATTGCTGTTTTTTCTTGGTTCTTTTTGGTTCTTCTTTTCATAATGGTATTATAAATATTTCATCACTGAGATCATTTTCTCTTCTCCTTTGTAAAAACAAATTTCACATTTACTGAATTTCCCATCTTTCTACATTACAAATAAAACTAGACCAAGTCCTAACTTTTTTTTTCCTATGTGATTTATGAACAGAAAAAAATCCAGATTATTGGTTACTGATGTCATAATTTACATGTCTCATCGTAGTCCTTACATACAGTGTATCCATTGAAGGACTAAACACTGTGAAAGGTACATGTTCAAAAGTAACCTCTTAGTTATGTTATCTGCTCAAATGTAGTGCTAGAGAAGCTTAACAGCTTACAATGTTGAAGACATGGCTTCTTATCAAGAAATGTNTAATTTATTTTATTTTAATAATGTAACTGGTTGAAATTCTGCACCATCCATTTGGTCAAAGTCTAAACAGAATAAAAAAAAATCTGCTCTGAATTAAGGAAAGATTACAGCAAAAAATCTGGTTGCANACCAAAGAGATCAGCCTAATTCATAATCCTTTGGAAGCCAGTTTTTTGGTATGTGAGGATTTGAGTATGTGGCTTTGAACTATGAAGTTGGAAAAAAAAATTATGTCAATTGCCTGAAGGTCATAAACTGTAAAGACAGCAGCTCATCTCTAATTTAGGAAGTTTGGCAAGTATTGTATTCATTGATTTTTACGGTCATTTTCTGTCCCTTTTTAAAAAGTCAAAATGTCAAATGGAGTTCTGTAAAGCATAACACAAGTCCTTTCCATTCTCTAGTGTAGATACATTCTGATTTTTGGGCATCCTTTCACTGTCAATATTTACATCTGTTGTTTGAAATGCTATTCCTGATACAATTGTTTTTTAAATGCAAACCCATATGTGTGATCTCAAGAGAAACTGGTAAATTTTACCAAATGGGCATCCCTAAATTACATGCCATCTGCAGCTAGTGATGAGAGGACTAAACCCAGTCAGCTGTGATCTTCCACCACTGCATCTATCATTTTGATTGGCTCTAGGGAAATTAACAGCTTTTGGCTTGAACTTTTCTCACCCCAACAGGTTATTATGGACTGGTTGAGATGTACTAGCTAAAGAATTATTTCTTTTATCTTCAGCTAGGCCTGAGACTATTTTTTTGTGCAAACCAGCAGGAAAACTGCAAAATTGAGCAAAGCAGAAGGCACATACTCTAGCACTGATTCAGATTTTATGAGGTATAAGTGTGCAGAAAGGCTGTTGAAATATGTAAAGCATGGAAGAAAAAAATTAAGAAACATTATTATCGCCTATGCAATTGTAAATTAATAGTACTAAGAAAAAAAACAATGAACTTTTCAGAATAGCACGTTCACATTCTGAAGGGATAATTGTCAAAGTGGGAATTACTGTGTTATAGCATGTGAGACTTTAGGATCATCTTAGAGACAGAAAAAAAAAGAAAAGTGAGGAAATAATACATTTATGCTACCTCACTGATGAAAAAGCCCTCTGAAATCCCATTTATATCGTCGAACTTCCATAATTATATTGCCCACTCCCTGTTTGTACTCCTACATTATAGCATGTTCTTTCAAAGTAGTGAAAGTTATTGTCAGCTAATTAAAACTGCAGTTAAAAAATTTAACCAGAAATATATTGTGATGCACCTTTTTCTAACTGACAAATGGCTTGGCAAATAAAAGTGCTTAAACCTCATGAGCCTAACTGAACATTTCATAATTTATTTTTATGGATTCACAAACTAGATGAATTAATAAGGTCAGAAAACAAGATCTGAGAGCCAGCTCTGAAAAAGAAATGAACAAACTCCGTCAAAAAATCTGACCATATCTTTGTTCCTCATCTACAGAGCTTCAAATGCCAAGTATAGCATGAATTCATTTTCACCTACATAATTGCTGTAGTATTTAAATTGCTACATTTAAAAGAATGAAAGGCATAACATCTAATATGCCAGGGAGCAGTATGAATGAGGTACACCCTAGGAAACACCAAAAGAAGGGAAGGACTGAAATCCTACCTGTTGTTTTTTTTTTTTCATCTAAGAGATGTATGTTTCACTGGGATGCAAGATTCCCTTTTTGAAAGACAGCTGTACGCATCTGTATACAGAAGAGCAATCTGTGCTGAGCACCCCCAGTACAGACAGACCATCTCCTCGGAGCCACGAAAGTGATCAGGTTCTTTTAAAAGGTGGGATGGTTTATCTGTTGGCTATTTTAATGTGACACCATAATAGACAAAGAAGAGACTAAAAGATTGTACTTCATCTGACTGCAGTTAGTTTGGTAGGGTTTGGATGCCTCTTCATGAATTAGGTATCAAAAATTTAAGGCATCCAAATTCCCAGTGTTAAAATTAATCTTTTGGTCTTTCAGCTATGTTTGTTTTCAAGTTCTGTCCTCTATACTAGAATTTTAATATGCACATTTTTCTTGCTCTGAGAGTGCCTGTAAGATCAAATTCCCCATGGAGTTTAAGGAAAAGAATGGCTAGTGTCTCTAAATAGCTTTATTTAATGTCTAGGTGCTGTATTGTTAAAAAATGTTAGAGTTTAAGTGCCTAAAGTACATGTGTTACCTAGGAAGATTTTTTTAAGGTCACAAAATAAAGAATGATTGAAATGTGGGAATTCCTAAGATATGCTGAATGGAAGTCTTAAGGATAACAACTTGGGAATTGTGATTTCTAAATTGCATGTATATTTGAAGTTAGATGCCTGAAATATATTTTTGGTCTATTCAATACCTTCTGAATGCTTTAGTTTTCCATGTGTGAAATGTAAATATGTCTTCCTTCCAGTCAAATGCTGTGAAAGAAAATAATTTAAAGATTGTGTACCCTCAAATCATGTAGGAATCTATTTGGTAGAATCCCTAATAAATACTTCAAATTTGAGATAAGGTGTTTAAGATTTTAAGACACATTATGAGAGAAAAGGGGAAAAAAACCCAGAAGATGGAAAAAACAAGATAAATGAACTGGAAGATAAGGCATAATGAAAATATTTTTACTGGCTTTTTATGGTCCTCTTGTTCTCTGATTTTTCCTAAAACTTCTGCACAGAGACTTAAAGGTATTTCAACCCTGATCATCTTTCGATTCCATTTGATTTCTTAGGAAAGTAAAAGTCTAAACCACTTTTAAAATATTTTTTGTCCCATAAGTGGCTAAAGATTCAAAATTAAGAGGTTCTGACTGTGCTTTTGTAAAATGTTTTGTATAACATTTTCCAACTTGAGCCAATACTCACTGTGAGTTGTTTCACTTCACCCAGTCGCTCAGTGATGCAGCATCAGTCTCAGTATCATAAGCATTCATGTTTTAACAAATGTGTAAATTTGGGTGACAAGGAAAAATCAATTACAAGCAAAATTATATTGAAAAAAACCTGAATAAAATTGGTTATTATATTAGACTATATTGCCATATAAACTTCTTACATTATCGTTACAACTAAAGCCAGAACAAACCCCCAAAATTAATACTGTGAGGCAATAGACAGCAGAGTCGCTAACAGAGAGCAACAAATTAATGAGTAATAGTTTATGCACAGTTTTCAATCACCACGTACTTTGCTAAAGATATATGAACTGATGGCAGACTCTGACTGCTAAATCCATCAATTTGCTGTAAGTGTTTAAACATGACTCTTCAAGCAGCAGAACACAGAAAAAGGCCTTTGCATTTTAAAAATCAGCTCAAAATAAGGTATATTACTTTATATCTCCACTTGAAAGAGACATAGGACCATCGCAGTGACTTTTTCAAATTATGTTCTTTCCGTCCAAAGTATTGCTCACTTAGATGTCTGAAGAAAGGTGAGACCTTTATATTGATTTTTCAAGCGTTTTTTGCTGGTGTGCATTCCTCAAGACTAATGTTAGCACACTCTCACAGCTATACACCATTATCTTTATTTATTACATTTACCAGAAACATTTCCTCTTTGATTTCCAGTACCCAAAATTGTGAATAGCTGCAACAGCTGGAAAAAGATCAGCTCTCTAGTGCTACCAACTAAAGCCTGCAATAGGTGACACGAAATCATTCTCTAAATCAATGATAAGAAATGTTTATTAGTATCTGCTTTTATATAATGAGAGATGAATGGTAGAAATGTCAAGTGATTTTCATGCAGTTTTGCATTGTCAAAGGGCAAACCCACACCCTGTGATGTGGGACTTTTATTACTGAGATAGGTGAATATAGGATTTCACTCAGAATATTTTTGCTTCATAAAGAGAGATGGAGGAAATGGATGAGAAGTGAGGCTTTCAATTACTTTTTATTTGAACTCTCTGCAGTAGTAGAATCCATAAAACTTGTCTACAGATGCAAAGGATGATGCCTGGTTCCTAACTCAGCAGGAAATGGCATCCAGTCTATAAGAGAAGACAGGTAAGATGCCAAATTTTAGCAAACTGAAAATTCTTTGCTTGTGGAAAACCATTTTGTTTCCCCAGTGTTCATGTAGAGAAGCCAGAAGATGTCAGGGTTTCATGTCACAGTTCTGTAGACCCATGCTACACGAAACTTAGCTATACTTGAGAGAGATGATGGATGATTGTTACTGTGAGTATTTGAACAATGATCCTGAAGGAATCTAAGTATTTTAAACTCTTTTTTTTTTTTTTTGCATCGTTTCATCTGAATGACAAGCCTGACTATACTTAGGGTAAGTACTTACCTTTCAGCTTCTATTTGAAGACAGTTCAACAAAACTATTATTTTTATTTTTTTTCAGGAAAATGCTAGCAACTACAGGGAAATGGTACTTTTAGGGTCCTAGGGAGATGCACTTCCTGGCTGTAGTACCCTTCCTATCAATATGAATATTCTGTTTTTAAGCTTTTTGTAGCATTTTAGTGTGACAGTATAGAGGGAAATCTTTCCTTTATCTGTATTTTTCAAAAAAGATACGGAAGGAAAACAATAATTTTCTCTATATATCACTTTTCTTTCCCTTCTAATTGTGAATCTACCAGAAAAAAGTTTAAAAAACAGAAAAGAAAAAGAGCCACTTTCACAAAAGTAAAAACTACAGTTTTGTTTTCTTAATTTTTTGAAACAATAGAGAATAGGAGTATATGATTTTATGAAAAATACGATTGTGATTTTTTGTTTGTTTGTTTCTCTCTGAAGTCTTTTTCCTTTGGTGGCACATCAGGTAAAATTTCATTTGCATACTTCATTGTGTGTACATAAAAAATGCATACACAACCTGCAGTTGTTTCTGTACTTGTGGAGTGCTGCATTTGGGCTGCTCCTCTGAGACAAGGAAAGCTTGCCTTGTCTCCCTAACCTACTGTCAAAGAGGACATCATTATGCAGATTCTGTGGTACAGTGATCTTTGAGGCACACACAGAGGAGATGCAGTGAGAGCTATGAAGCATGGAAAGCCTTTTCCACTCATTTCCACAAAGAAGATGAACAATGGAGAAACTTTTTATAGAGTGGCTGAAATGAAGAGTCATCAGGGTGAATGCACAGATCAGAAAATATAAGAAAGAAATCTGCAGGAGGGGGCAAAAAAAAGTAGACATGGCAATTCCCACTGTTTTTTCTTCACTCTCCCAACTTTTTCCACTATAATCTGGATTTTGCCTTAGTTCTTGTCATTGAATATGCCCTTTGGAGTGACCCAATAACAGTGACCTTTTTGGAGTTTGCAAGCACAGCAGATGTCAGCTTGTGTTGCATAATAAAAGGGCATGTTCTCATTGTTGCATTTTGGAAACACTGCTTGTTCTGGTTCAAGTAAAATGAGAACCAAACATAGCCTTCACCAATGCCTGTATTGAAATGAAATAATATTGTCATTGTTTGCTTCAGTGTAATTTTCCATAATGTAGCCTGTAGTGTAGATTTTTCTGTCTATCTGTACTCGTAAAATGAGTTCAGGGGCATTCACAGACGTTGAAAGTGAATCAATTGTGATTTTTTCAGAAAAAGTGCTAGATGAAGAAGACCAAACTCATGTCATAGATGTTCTAAAATGTAGTACCATAGAGGATAATGACCAGTGTCCAAACATACTACCAGATAGGCACAAAATGTCTGGAATAGACATAGTCACTAATTCCCCTTCTAACAGTTCTGATCTATGATGAGAAGATTTTTCCCTAGAAAAAGGTTTTCTTACATGCTGGTATCACTTTAAGTATGAAATTTGTGATTTTTCACAGCCTAGATAGAATAAGGCAAGGAACCACATCAGCAAGATCTAAGAATAAGGGAATAGCTTTTGGCTGAATTAACTTTTGCCCTTGAAATGCTTTATAGCTTCAAAACTCTTGCAGTAGGAATCATCTTACCTACTTTCAAACATCTATAATGTGAATATGTACATGTGAGCTACTATCTGCAAATTTCTTCAGTGACAAATGAGAGAACTAGACACACTATTCAGGTGTGCTGTAACTGACCAATTTTAGCTGTCTGCTTCAGGCTGACTGGACTCAAGTCCTAAAAGTGCCTGCATTTTTTTTTTTTTTTTTTGCTGACTATAAGGTAGACTATTTCAGACACAGCAGCAAGCTAAGATGCAATTTACTGATTGAAGAGACAGATATAGCTAAAGCACAGTCTGATTAACACTCTCTGCTTTCACATTTGAACAAAAGGCTTACTAAGAGGAAACCAGCACAAGTGAAAAAAATCTACCTTTGGTCAGGTAAATACCATGCTCAGTAAATCTTATTGAATTGGAACGTGTGACTCCTCCTTAAAACAAAGAAACAAAAAAACCCTAAAAAAAATCAAATTGTTTTTGTATTCTGAGTGAGTAAATTCCTTTCCACAGTTGTTTCACAGAGTTTATGCTGTGGGAATACCATGCTGATTTAGCTGTGATTGCACTTTCCACACTCACTGGAGCAGAATGAAGCAGGTTTTGTCCTTATTTAGTCCAAATTGTATTTGTTCCTATAGTCTAGTCATGCTGTCCTTGTTTTCAAAAAGGTTTCAGCTCCGTCTGGAAATATTTCTCCCATTATTTTGCAATTGTCTTTAGAAACACCTAGGGTGTATTTCCAGATCTTGGAGATCTGTTATGCTTCAGATGTTCTAATTTCTTGGTCACCTGTTCTGGTTGAATCTTACATCCTTCAATATTTTTTCTTGCTCTCCTGGGAAATTTATGTCTGTTTCTGACATCCATTCCCAAATCTTCTGTGTGAACACAGAGGCAAAGAAAACATTTGAATGTGCTTTATTTATGTCTGTCTCTTCAGTCAGTGAATTACCCAGGCTCACTCTTAGAATTCTTCCAATGACCTCTTGTTTAATATGTTCTTGAAAAAAAGAAAACTTTGTTATTTATCTTAACCTCTTCTGCAATTTTCCTTTCCTTTCATATCTTTGCTATTCATGGCAGATCACTGTGTTTTCTACTGTGTTATGTCATTTCCTCAATTATGTTTATTTTTTTAATACCTTGCATCAGCCTCTTTGTGGTCTTTGAATAACTTTTGTGCTGAGTCCTTCAAATTTTCCTTTCAGAAGTTAGACAATTCTGGTAATGTCAGAATCCACAGTTTAAGTACCATGTGCAGTTCTTGGCCCCACAATTTAAGAGGATGTGAATGAATGTATGCAGAGGAGAGCAACAAAACTGGTGAAAAGTCTGCAACAAATGTCCTGTGAGAAGGGGCTGAAAATTTTGGATAAAATGAGGCTGAGTAGTGACCTCATTGCTCTCTACAGCTTCCTGAGGAGGGGAAATGGAGAGAAGGTGTGAATGCTTTCTCCTTGAGATCCAGTGATCAAATACATGTGAACAGTTCAAAGCTGCATCAGCAGACATTTAGAGTGGACATTAGGAAGCATTTCTTTACCAAGAAGGTGGTCAAACACTGGAACAAACTTCCTAGAGAGGTGGTCAATGTCCCAAGCCAATCAGTGTATAAGAGACACTTGCATAATGCCCGTTATAACATGCTTTAATTTTTAGTCAGCCCTGAATTGGTCAGTCAGTTGGTGATTATTGTAGGTCTCTTCCAACTGAAATAGTCCCATTCTTTTCTATTCTCTAATTTATTCATCAGTGTTTTCTACCTTCGCAGTATTATTTTTTTCTATTATTTCATCTGATTACACAAAACACACTAGCAATCTTAAAATGTGCATAGTAGAAATTGCATAATGTTTGTATCTGGTAAGTGTACAGGAGGCAATATCTATCTTCACTACTGTTAAAGGTTCTAACACAGGAAGGTGGTTTTTGGGAAGAGTCTCTCAGAGAATTTTTCTCACCCCACCAACACAAAGGTTTGGGCTTGGTGTGCCAGGACTGAGGGCAAAAGATGGCTGATGACTTTCAGATTCCAGCTGAATTGTGGGGTGGAGGTGTGTGTGGAGTGACATTGAGTGCATCCCTTAAGGAAAGATATTTGGAGTTCTACCTTAAAGAGAACAGAGCTACCTGGAGTATGTGTGGTCGCTTATAGCCAACGAGAGGTTGTAGTGTATGTAAGGTGAATTGGTTAACCAATAATGTGGTGGCATGTTAGATGTGAGAGAGCATAAAAGGTGTGGGCGTTACTGAGTGAGAGTTAGATTTACTGGGATGTGAGATGATGTAATAGGAATTTCTAGAACTATCTACTTCTACTATGAGCTATGAGAACTGTCTGTTATCTGTCTTGAATAAACTCTGTAAGTTGTAAGCCTTCTGATGTCTGCTGTGCCTGAGCTCTTCTGACTGTCAATCCACGCTGCGCCCCTGCTTGGGACTAAGAGGTGACCCCAACAGAGGTGAGAAAACAGAACCCCAGCGACTAGAGGTGGGGAGAGGTTTTTCTTTCTTTTTCCCTGTGTGCTGACTTGACTTTTTCTTTTTTGGGGGGGTTTTCTTTGGGCAGTGGCAGAAAAAGAGCCACTGCTTGCTGGTGAGAGCTCTTTTTCTGGTTCTGCTCTTTGCTCCGCCCCCCCCCCC
>VWZD01008771.1:59084-105942 GCA_013396695.1 Sakesphorus luctuosus
CCCCATCATCTCTGGGCACCCTGAGTTTTAGAGAGAGAGAGAGAAGAGAGGAGAGACACAGCTGTTTCAGGACACACTGCAGACCATTTTTCTTCCTGGGGACCGACTTGGACTGCAAGGAGATTCCTGGGAATTATCACCATTCTTCCACTCCCAGCTTTTCTTTCTTTTCTGAACGAAGGACAAGAAGAGAGTCTGCTTTTCCACCACGCAAAAGGCTCCATCCTGTACCATGTGAGTGCTTGCTCCTTGTCTCTGCCTCACTGGGAAAAGACTGAGAATCCACCTCGCTGCCGGCTGAGTTTTGACACTGACACTGTCCATTCTTATATCCATTTTCTAATTAAAGTTCCTTTTCTTAAATTTAATAAGGAGTGATGTGATTATTGAGGCGGAATCCTCTCCTCTGGTTCTGGATTTTGGTAAACATTTTGGTTTTCCCTCAAACTAAGACAACTACTGAGTTGCAATGATCTTGGAAAAAAAAAATCTGTGGACTAGACATAAGACAGACTATATATTTGTAAGTTGTATAGTGGTAAAAGTGAGAGACTGGGCTGGCAGACCTTTGTCACACAAAATGATAGTTCATGGCAGTTAGTGAACCTCATTCTCTCAGAGACACAGGATGAAGTGCTATAGTTATCAACCAAAAAAACATATGTAGCATATTTTATGAAACTGTCTAACTTTTCTCAAGGATGCTCTGTAGGTATTTAGAGTGAGTCACTATAATCCTGTTGACCACCACCATTGGTATCCAATTGTAAAACTATAAAGAATTTTTCTGCTAAATAAATAACTATAGGGAAATTGTGCTTACGTGACAGTGTAAAGTGGTTCTGAGTATGAAATAGTGGCTCCACGTGTTATTTATCACTTCTGTTCTTATGCAATGGAGTCAGAGATATCCATGAGCCTCCTAGAGCTTTATTCTGAGGAAGTGGATAACTTGGAGCACAACAGAAGTTACAGTTTTGACACCAAACACAGTTCACACAAGAGAATGGGAGAATGAGAGATTGCAGATACAACTTCACCAAAAATCGACACCAGTATCTTTGAACCTAGAGTTTTTGTTTCAACTCCAAAGTTACTATTCAGGAGTCTTTTTCAGTTTTTCATTTTTCAGGGAGAAGTCAACATTTTCCACAGGGAAATAAACAAAATAACATAATCTTCCATTTAATTTTGGTTGTAAGAAATGTTATGTTTTTGTAAAGAGCTTTTAGACCATCAGATAAAGGTCACTGAGGAAGCGGAAAATGTCATTAAGAAATTCACTGACTTGATTTTCCACAGGTTTAGGCTTCATTTGCCAGCTAAATACTACACTTCTTTGTCTACAGTGAAGTCTGTACAAGATTCAAAATTAAATTAGATTGCATATTCTAGTTCTCTGTTGGTATTAAGGTCACACCAAACTACATCTATAAATTACCCAGGCACAGTCAGTTCTTAATGCAGTCCCGCAGGACACTGGTGCAGTGGCGTGAAGAGAGGATTTCTCTGGCTTAGCATTAGACATAATCGTTCCAGGCTATGCTTTCCCCCAAGCAGTCTTACAATACCCACAAAACTGAGGACAATCCACCTGTTGCTATCCTTCCAAATCTCCAACTTGCAACAGCTGCTAGAACTCCCATCAAACCCAGCCTGCTTCTCTGCCCTCCCAGTGATTGCTTTCAAGCTGTTTCTACCCCTTAACCCTCTGAAGCTACTCTGAAACAAGCCCTTTAAACTGGTTCTTCTCTTTTCTATATTAGCAATAAACCCACCAGATGAATACAGAAGATACAGAGCACTGGTACCCACGAAGAAGTGAAGGAGTTGGAAACATTTATTACTTCATAATTTCTGAAAGTCCAGCAAGTATTGCCAATGTCTGTTAAATACAGAGGGATTGGGTTATAGGGAGCATGTTCCCAGGGATACCAGCTAAGTGAAACCTTGCAAAGAGAATTAATTCAAACTAAGCTGGAAGGCATTCTGCCACTGACAAATAAAAACATGAGGTTATTTTGCTCTTGAAGTTGCCCTGAGAAGCTTTGGATAGTATAGTAAATGGATCTAGAAAGGTTGGATTTAGGAGTCAGGCACATAAATACTTCTTAAGAGCTTTTCTGAGAAACTCAGTGCTGATAATATATGAAGTAGAATAGGACTCTGAAACCCAGGTTAGTACTGTAAATGCTGAGGTATTCCACAAACAACTGATGTATTCTTAATGAATAGTCCTTGATGCTGCAAGTCACATGTTCTTGCTTAATTCTCTGAACTAACATACACTAGAAGTTTCACAGTGAATAAGGTTTTAATTAGGAAACATCAATTCATGAATCTTTCAGTGCAGGCTGGATTTTACATTGAAAAAAAGAATTCACCTTGAAATGTCCAATAATCAAGGATCTGGTCACATATCTACAATGTGAGAAATAAAAGTTAAAGCCATTTTTTTTCCTGCATTTTTTTCCACAGCCCAGTGAACAACATACCCAGATTTTTATTAGCTATTTGGGGTCAGTATCCTCTCTTCATTTATACTAACTTGTTCCTTTCTGTATGGATAATTAAATAATCATTGGAATGGAACTACAATTTGGGCAATACAGAGCTTTCTGAAATTTTGCTGAAAAATTCCATACAACTTTAATAAATAGTCTTCATGTATTAAATTGGCCAATTCTTACAGTTAAAGTGTAAATATTGGCTAGGCTTGAGCTTTTTTTTTTTTTTTTTGGCTGTTCCTGGAGAATACTGGAGTAGATTGGAATCAGTTGTTATCTTTGTTTCAGCTCTGGGATTTTCCTGATCAATTCATTTGTTTTACAGTACAGGAAGTCTTATTTTTATGTGTTTTTTTTTTCTTAATTTATCACTAGGATAATCAATAGTAAATTTCTAACACCAGTTGTCTCCCTCATTATTTTCAAAACACTTCACTGTAGGCAGATCACATTTAACTCAACTTCATGTCTCTTAAGGTCCTCTGTATCTATTTTTTTAGCTTTTTATACTTGGGGAAATGGCAAGCACTCATAACTGCTGTGTTTGCTTGAAAATTGTCTCACTGGCACTTGCCTGGGAACACAGAAGAGACAACCTAATTGATCCATAAAGGTGAAAATAAGAGCTCTGTAATGCAAAATATACTTTTATGGTAAAATGAATTGGAAATTTGATGCACATAAAAAGTAGGAGGAATATGTTTTGCAAAGCTAAGGCTTACATTTAAAGTCTAGAAAATTAGAAAAATCAAAGTGATAGGTGGCAGCCACTTTCCTGCTGTCACTGAGTCATATAAGCATAGAACGGTTTGGGTTGGAAGGGACCTTAAAGACCATCTAGTTCCAAGCCCCCTGCTATGGGCAAGGACATGACCGCTAGACCAGGCTGCCCAAAGCCCCATCCAACCTGAACTTTATAGGTCTTGTCCTGTAGATAAAGTCTTACTCTAGGTAATTTGAAGAGTTAACAAATCTGGACCTTAATAATGGAAAGAGTTTAATTCTATACTACTGTAAATCATTAATATGCAATTTTTCTTACAAAGGCCAGAAGAACTGTCGTAGTACTTATTACTCTGGCCTTGTGATTGCATTAAAGTAACAGTGAGTATTGCAATCAAGAGGCAGAATTTACTTGCAAAAGACAAATTTATTAATCTTGATCAGTTGCTGACGACTACTAGAGCACAGATAATGTAGTGGCTCTCGAAGACCCATATCTACCAGCTAACACAAGCCAGAATTACATAGAACAGGTAGTACAATTGTGCCTAAAGCATATTAAAGCTTGTAATGAGGAAAGGAATACTTTTTGTAATGTAAAAAAAAGTGTTACTGACTTTACTAAAAGAATGGTAGATAGCAGTGAGAAAACAGGAGCAAGCTGCTGGAAGTGACAAAATATTAAATCCACCTTTTTTGATTGCAGCAAATGTATGTGGAACAGGACACAGATCTCTGTGGCAACCTCAAGCTCCCTATTTTAATTATGGTAGGCTGATTCTCTGCAGCAGGTTTCTGTAGTGTTTGAGTTTAAAATGACCATAAAATCTGCCGTCAGCCCTTCAACCTGGAAGATTATTTTGTGTGTGAAATATTTGTACTAGTACTGAAGAGCAGTGGCATCTTTCTTTACATTTTTTTACACACATATACTATATGAAATTTCAAGAGGTTCTTTGGACTAGCAGAGAAATTCTTGAAAATATCCAAAGCTTGAAGGTAAAGCTACACAAATTCATGAAAAAAAACAAACAAAAAAGTTTTTTTGATGATCCTTGTGAGTCTTTTCCATCTCAGAATACTCTGTGATTCTGTGGCTCTTGTCTCTGTGACAGTTCTACCAGAGATTGTTCAATTTTAAAATGCCTGTTTCTGGGAGTCTATAACAGTAAAACTTCAGCAATAAAAGCCCCACTTTAAGACCCCAGGCTCACTCCTATGACCTGATCAAGGGGGTTTTACTTTAAAAATATACAAGGCTCCAAAAATCCGCCGCCAGATTTACTGAAAGGCCCTTCAGTTCTTTTATACCTTGAGAGGGTGCAAGGGAGTAGACATTGTACATGTTTCTTAGGAGGTCAAATAAGACACTTTTTCTGGCAAACTAGAAAATAAGGGAACTTGGCAAAAGTTTAAAGGGCAACATTCAACCAAAATAAAACATTCCACTAAGCAGTGACTGAGCACATGCTAAGCTATACAACTTAGCAAAATCCAACACACCCGGCTTCAAGTTACCCAAATATCAAGAAAGATTAGGAGAAGAAGAAGAAATAGAGAAAGGGAGAGAAAAGGAGAGAATTATAGCTATCATCCTACATCCAGGAGCCCAAGAAATGGAGTCCATGTGCTTTTGGTTTATCTCTTCTGGCTACCCATATGGCTACCCTCCTGCCTCCCAGGCAGGACTTCCAGTGTGCCAGCCATTCTGAGACTGGATTAGGGGCTCCAGGGGTCTGGTGTGGGCAGTCCTCCTGCGTGTGTGCCAGTGACTGACAGCTGCTTCACAGATGCCCAAGAAGGCTCCAAGGGTCTGGGGTATGGAACAGGACACCACTTTACCTTCATGAAATTTGACCTGTGCCTTCCCTCACGCACACATACTTAAGTTGGTTTGAGCCAATACTTAATATAATATTCCAGTGTCTCACACCCAGTCCTCACTGGGAAAAAGAGAAACATAGAGCAGCGTTTTTTGAGGGGTCAGGATTTGGTGTTTTGCTTTGGTTGGGTTTTTTTCATTTTTGGTTTGTTTATTCTGAGGCAAGAAACTTCTTTATCCATTCAAAAAACCCACAAAAAATACCAAAAAACAAGCTTTTTATGGGAAGAAAGGATTTATATAGTATACTTATATAAATAAAATATAGGTAAATTTGTAAAATATTAATAGAAATTGATAATTGTGGGAGAATACCCAGGATTAAGCACTGGACCTATGACAATGTGGACTCTTGGATTTTGATTGCCCATAATGTTGAATTAAAAGTGCGTCACAAACATGTCTTCCCTATTGTATTTTCCCTTAGTCACTCCTATCCCAGTTTCTTCTTCCCATAATCCCTCAGGGCTCCTTTCCTGCCACTCTCTCCTATTGGTTAAAGTCCCGTGTTTCTATTGGTCTCTATCCCTGCGTGTTAATTGGTTGTTATCCCTGTTTGGTTGTTGGCTGTTATGAAGTTCCACCCCTGTTCCCCATTGGTCCGTTTTGATCCCTCGTTTGCATACCCCTGGACCAATGGGAAGCTTGGTACCACCTCCTTTTCCAGAACCTTCCCCACAGAACCCTATATAAACCCTGCAGTTCCAATAAAGTTGCTTCTTCTGTTGCCACCTGGCCTCAAGTGTGGTTCTTCCTTGGGGAGGCTGAGCCGGGCTGGGTGCGGGGGAGCCATCCCAGGCTTCGAGAGGCGGCCTAAAGGAGCTGATATCACTTCAAGCTTTTGGCCATAGTGCCTCTCGGAGCTGAAGACCCGCGCTCGTATTTTTGGAGCTTCACCATCCACCGATAATAATAGTAAAAGATATTGCCTATGGTCTATCTTGGAAATTATATGGTGAGAAAAAGGTACTCTGTTGCTCATCTCTCCTGGTGGTGAGATCTTTTTCTCTGTTGAGTATGTAGGTCATGAGGACATTGTTTAGCTATTGTGTTTGTTCATCTAGTCTCTCTATGAGAACAGTACCAGAAGTTTGACTTCCTCTCCAAGGAAAGGAAATATCTGTGAGCTTATGAAGGGATGTGATGTTCTATGTAAATGCTGTTGATGTAGGGCCTGGTCTGGGCTTCTTGCTTTTATTTTTTTCTCACAATATTTCATTGTGATAAGTGCCTTCATGCTGCATTCACTCTTGCTCAGACAACAAACTTGTATTTTTCAACACTATTTCTTATAACAGCTGGACTGCAAGTCACAGTGTTTCTATTCTTGTATTTAGAAAGAAGTTTCTGAAGTACACCTGAGAGAGGAATCATGATATATGGGACCAGAACTGAGTCTATATCACTAAAGTGTTACCACTTCATTCCTGAATGGAGACATATCTTTTCTTTGCTTTTCTTCATCTCAGTGCAATGGATGTTGTAATGACTTGGGTCACCACATTCTGAGAAGGAATAGCGCTGCAACATTAGATGATGGATGTTTTTTTGACCAGTGTTCCAAACTACAAAACATCGTAGAGCACTTAGCTAAATATGACCTAGAACAGCTTAGTTTCCCTAGCTTGTCAAAAGTTATTGACAGACTTTCCCTAGGAACTCCTTTGTCTTCCTGGAGTTCTCAGAGAGTTCTGAACTGCTCATAAGTAATAAGTGGTGGGATGAGAAAAAACATCCTCAGGGTGCATCAAGACTGGTTTAATTAGATATTAGCACAAAATTCTAGGATTGCAAGCATTTCAACAGGCTTCCCAGGGAAATGGTTGAATCACTAGTCCTGCAGGTATTTAAAAGTTATGTACATGTGATGCTTAGGACTTGATAAGGTTCAGTTAATTGTTGGATTTAATGATCTTAAGGGCCCTTCTCAACCAAAATGTTTCTACGATTATATGATTCTAAATCACACTTTTCCCACCTTCTCTCCCCTTTATATGGTAAATTTTAAAGTTTCTGGTATTACAAAAAACTGTAGATGTCAAGTTTTCTTGTCTTTCATACTTGTATTTACAATGTGTTTTTAATTAGCATGCCTTTCTAGATACTACAGCACATGATTGTTGGACAAGATTGTGGATTCACACTTCTGTTGGACACAAGAGCAATGCATATAGTAGATTTCAGAGCCACCTCAGAGATGTATATGTGTTTGAATTCATAAAAGGAAAAGCAACCAGACATTACGGAAAGACAGAAAGAAATAAAGTAGGACTATTTTGTGACTAGCAACTGTAGAACAACCCAAAGGAAAAGGGAAAAAAAAAAGCTCTCCTACAAAGCCCTTTAGGATAGAGGCCAAATGAAATATAATGCTCTAGATTTGGTTAATAATGACATTGGCCACAATGACAAACACACCAGTTGAGATTCTTCTCCTATTTACCCATGACTGAAGTGGTGCAGATATAACTGGGGACAAATTTTTGTCCAATGCTGCTATACAATACATTCTGCTGTACCATATCATATATAACTAATTCCCAGAACACAGTATCATCCCAGAATGTAAGAGTCCCCCTCCAAGGCAAAGAGAGGGAGGAAAGAGGAAAAAAAACAACCTAGAAATGGAACTTTGAAATGGCAAGGTTTTTATATTTACACAGAAGAAAATTTAAAACAGACTATAAGACATATGTATATACAAATATGAAAAGAAATAGCAACACCTTCACCGAGTTGCTCGACTTAATACAGATTCCAACAACCCAAACCCCAAAAAACCACCCAAAAACTCTTCCAGAGAAACATCCCAGCAAGAGAAAAGAGAAATTAACAAGAAAATGTTCACCTTCCTAGATAAACACAATGCGGATGCCAGCAAGGCCTAATCTCAGGAGAGGCAGAACAGAGTGTCCTCATGGGGGCTGAGGCAGTGACCAAAAGAGACAGAAGCTCCTCCTCTCACTCTTTTTATACCCCTTGACACTTCTTGATGATGTCAGATGATATGAAATACCTCTTTGTTGCTTAAGTCAGGTGATACCTGTCCCTTCTAACCTATGTCACATCCTTTGAGGCCTGCTGAATGAGGCCTACCTAAAACTAAGGCCAAAACTACCACACATACAGTGGCTATGGGAAAGTACTTCTTTTTGAATGAAAGTTATCAACAATTAGTTATTCTTTGTCTTTTCACATATAACAAAATCAGACATAAAAGAGCAGGGGTTTATATAAAAATTTAATATTTTAGTAGAGTTTTGTTTTTACAAACACGTCTGTAGTCACAAATGCAGCCTTTCTAATTGTTCAATACAAAAATTCTGTAAATATCAATCCATACATAGTCGCTGCTTTATCGTATTTTTTTCTTTTATTGTCCATGAGATATGTTTGATACATTTTTTAGCTTTTAAATCTTTGTATTCACAAAATGGGTGCAGCTCAATGCTTGAGCTCCCAGGGAGAGGCCCTGAGGACAGAGTGTGCAGAGCCAGCATGAAGCGGGTGCAGTGATAAAAGCACATCAGGCCCACCCTACAGATATCACACAGCTGAATTGAATGTGCATTAAGAAATTCTACATTATTCACACTGTAATTATTTTGGTGCTGTGTCTGTTGCTAACTAATCCTCTGCAAAGGGTTTGTGAAATACTTTTTCTGAGTAGTTTAGTTGGGGTTTATTTGCTATGATCACCCTCTGACAAATCCACAACAAAATCATTGGGGAGTTTTTCTGAAACACAGCTCTGTACTGCTTTGTGAAATCTTATATGCTCACCTCATTTTAATAGTCTGTGAGTTTATATGAAAACCCTTTCCTGAGGATAGAAGAATATGATATGTTTTCCTCTGCTTTCATACTTCTGCTTTTGTACTGTGCACAACCTTTGGCTCCAGGGCCTGATCCCATGAGCTTGTTCATGCCTTGGGCAGAACCAGTTCTATGAGCCTAGTGTCAGACTTAGAGACCTGCTCTGACATGGCTCTCCACAATACTAGTGAAGACAGATTAGTTCTTCCAGAGCAGCTGAGATAGACTACTGCTCTGATTTTTGCTCAGGAGAAGCTAATTTTCAACTGTGAGAGAATCATTGCTGTGTTTGCCTTGAATTACTTAGTTATATACTTAGGAGTCACCATAGTACTTACGTATAGTCTGAACATACTGAATCCCAGAAGATGTAAAATCACTAAGAGAGTAATGAAAATGCAAGTTTGATGGCTTTGTTTTGTTAATAACATAATAAAATACCTTTAAATAAACACTAAGAGAAAAAGTATTCTAAAGAAAATTTATCCAGAGAACTGCACAGTAAGCAGGCCTCCTTTGAGGTTTTTTCCCCCCATGTATTCAGGCAGATTATTTATCAGAACCTCTGGCATAACACAGGTGTAATAATAGAGGTGGGGGGGGAGAAATGTATTTTTATTCCATTACTACAACTAAAGAGAAGAAACAAAACACACTAAGAGAGTGAAGTGGAAGACAAAGATTTGATGATGAAGATTCAAGATATTGGAAGCAAGGAAAGAGAAGGAAATAGAGCATATGGGAGGGAGAGATTAAAAAATAAACAAAATCAGACAGTACAGCTAACTTGTTCTATAAGGATAAAACATGTATAACTCAAATGCATATGAACTTGGTTAACTTGTTTATTCCTGTAAGCTATTTCTACAGTTGTCCTAAGATCGTTATTGATCACAGCTAAGGAAAGTGTCCATTACACAAGCACTTTCTGAAAAAAAGGTCCACATGGAGAAATTTGAAGACCCTTACTAGAAATAAAATAATGGACCCAGAGACAACACTACAGTGAGCAAAATGGAAATAGCTGTAAATAAATAGGAGCACAGATGGCTATGTGGAGATGGGAATGTCTGCAAGATGAATCTGTCACAAAGATGGGCAAGTTTGTAATCTATCACAGTTTTCTCAACATCTCCATTCTTTCCCAGTCAATAGAGCTACAATTTTAGTATATCTGTCAATAGTATAGTATATCTTTCAATGGTAAAGAATTTGTTGGAGTTATACAGCTAGGATGGGATTTTTCTAGGATTTTTCCTTGGAGTGATGAGAAGTCTGTAAGATTAACCTTACCCCCACATACGCTGACTGAAACATAAGAATTTTCAAATTGTTTAAAAAGCAATTTGATAGGAAAGAAAACAGTAGGGTTTACAATCCTTGAATTCTTGTTAGAAATAAGGATTCTCTCTGCCATGAAACTTATCTCATATGAAGGAAAAAGAAAATGTCGGAATCAAATGGAGGGATAATATGCGAGTCTCTCTTTGAGTTAAGGGGTCCATTTTTACATTACAAGTCAGGTCCTGGTATCTCTTTCTAATCCACAACACTGAGAAGGAATTTACAACAGGGCCATGATCTGCCATCAAATACAAGGGTCAAACAAATCAGCTGAATTTAACACTNTTTATGTATATATTTTTTAATTTCTTTGAAGACCTATTATTTTTCTTTGTTAAAAATATTTATTCTTTTAACATATTTACTGGTGTGACTAGATCAGTGATTTCCCTTTATTGCTAGGCATATTACTGTTATGTTTAAATCTTCAATATGAAAGTAGTGCTGATGGGATAAAATCTCTTCCCAGGAATTTTTTAACTGTAGAATACAAATAAAACTCTAGACAAAAGTATCTTTAAAGGAGGAGGAGGGGTGAGGGTTATCTTTAAGAAAAACATCTTGCTTTATAGCTTTTTGGGAAGCCTTCCTGACAATTTTCCCATGTAAAAGTTAGTATATACATGAAATTTGCTATAGATCATGTTTATGTACTGTTATATAGTGAATCCTCGTTTGTAAAATAAGTAATTGCAAGTCCTAGAATTGATCCCCTCTACCTCAGGCATTGTGACTTTGAATGCAACATTGACTCCTCTAGATTGTTTCTTAACCTGCAGAAAGCTCTGATCATGAGAAATACTTTGCAGAAGTTTGTGAGTATTATGAAAACCTGTAAAGATAAGCATACACTCAAATCCACAAAACTGATTTCTACTTGTCTAAGAGTTTGTAACCAAGTAAGCGAAAATAAAGTTATAAGCATGAAGGGTCTCACTAAAAGTTTCTGCAGAAACTTCTGTTCTTGGTTTCCATTGGATTTAATTTTTGCCCATCCAATTGCAATGAAGCTGGAAAGAATGAAGTCTGAAAAAAAAAAGTAGGAAATAAAGTAATTTTTGCCCCTATCGGTGTACAGGGCACTGATGCGCATTTATGGAACTGAGAAAATTTGGGGTAATTTGAGAGGCAGAACTGAGAATAATAGCTTCAGACGTTTCTAAAATCTAGAACGATTTGTTGTGCAAATGCTTCAACATTTAGCTCAAAAAAATTTTCAGGCCTCTCTGCACACATAAAAATATTGTCTCATGCTCTGGTACATTTGACTCAACATGCATTCTCAATTTTGCTGCAGTTGTTACATAAACAGCTTCCATTTTGTTTTGATCTCTCTGTGGCTTTGCATAACACATTTGTTTTAGCTTGGGTTTTTATAGCAAGCTATTAAAAAATAAACAAACATGAAAGCATTACAATAAAATCTAAAGAAAAAGCTTTGTTTCTGTCAGGGTGTGGCATTCACTTTTCTGACCAGCCACTACAAGTTGAAATGCAGGTATCTCAACCCATCATTCACTTCTATTTTTTTGCCTCTTCAGTTTAGCTTCCTCTGGTCTTCACCTTTTGCTACTGCAGCTTTATGTGATAACGTTGTGGTGGGAATGCAATAGAGCAGTAAAGCCAAGACAGAATGGAAAAGTGCACTTTTTTGAAATCTGAATTTTTTTTATTTCAGTGGCTCAAGACTCTGATTCTCTTTCAAAATAACTTTGAATTAAGTACTTCAATCCACCAAGTATTTTATTTTTTTCAGATAAAATAGTTGTATTTTATAATTATAGAAATTAAAGTTTTCAGTTCTATATTTAATCTAGCACATGACTGGTGTTATATCCGAGCTACAAGAGGCCAGGCTGGTTACTGCAGATACAACACTCTTCTTTTTTGGGGACTCAATTTGGCATTTCTGTCTGCTGCAGCTCTGCAGTATGTGGACTACTGGACACTCTGGAAGCTGTTTAGGAGTTATCTACTTTGCATTCAGTTGCATGCCATAGCCAAGCTGTATTATTTTATGTCAGATATTGATAAAAAAGTGGTACTAAGGTTTACCTCTAATGTAGATGTAATAATCTTAAACAGAAATACAGCATCCTCCCTACTCTATTATGCTATCAACAGTTGGACAGCGTTGTCTGGTAAGCATGAAGGTAAAGTCTCTGTGAATTTTCAGACTATCCAATGCCTTTGGCAAAGCTCTTTATGCACTGCATCTGTATTACTTGTTTTTTCCTTTTTTCTTTCCCCCCCCGCCTTTATTCTTTGATGGTGCCTGTGTCAAGCCATTAAAAACTTACCCTTTCCTCAGTACTCAGAAAAGAACACATCTCTCTGTAGGGCTCCCATATAAAGGTGTCTAAAATAGAGTTGATAACAAAAACCCTAAAACCAGGAGGCAGAATCCTTGCTATCACTTCTTTTTTTTAAAGTGATAGTAGCAATGATCATTTCAAGCAGTAAGTTTTACCTTGTTAGTTCTGCGAGTTTCCATTTAGTTTTTCTTTTTAACTATTCATACATTTCCTCATTGGAAAATCTGTAACAATTGATAACTCTACTATAGTCATCATCACAAAATTTTATTCATTGTACAGAAGAATTTATTGTAATATTATCAGTATCCAGTTTCAACTATAGCCTGCACTTCTTCCTATGATATGATAACTTCTGTGTATGTTCATTTCTTACTGTGAATTACAGCAGATATCCATTTATACCTCTGCATTTTATTCAGAAATAGAAAATAAAGAAGACAAAGTTTAATTACTAAGACATAAAAGTGAATGAAAGACATATAAGTAGTAACTATACCAGCTATACCAGAAATTAATCTCTTTCCCAATAACTAATTCCAAAGACCACTATGACTGGTCTGTTACAATTTTAATACAAAAACAACTTTAATGATACAGAAGAAATCTATTGGTGAACAGCAACATAAGAATGGAAAAAATAAGTTATGCTTCTGAATTCTGGTTTGCTTTTTACACCAGTGCAAATTCATTAATCCTAAACAATTATTCCTAGCTACTGAGCAGAAATTTAGAACTGTTCTTTCACAATTGTTTAAATGAAAATACAGATGTACGAATTTGCCTAGTTAAGTGTCGGAACTCAGTTTATATGCTTACAGCTAATTTGAATTATGAAGGGGTTAGATATTTATTCACAATCAGTCATCTACTGTTGCCCCACTCAATGGGGAGAGAAATGTGCCTGTTTAATCTCTTAGGTACTTGTCATATTCTATGCAGAAGCTGATTATGCATACATAGACATATACAAAGAAAGAGCTGTTCCTATAGATATACACATTCACAAGGACTCATGGAGGAGACTATAAGTGGATATATACATCCTAGCATTCTTCCCAATCTGACAGTGCCACCTTAAGGGCCAAGAATACTGTGTGACTTGCTGCAGTAGGGTATAAAGGGAAGTCTGCTTTGATATTTCACATTGGTGTGATGCCTAGAATTGTGTGGACCAGACTCTCCCTCTGGGTGTCCTAGTTCTACTGATTCTTTCCCCTCAGCTGTCTTTCCTTCTCTTGTGAATCTACCTGTCTCCTTTCTCCAGGTGCCTTTTTCTTTTATCTTGAACTTTCTAAAGCACAACGAGACAAAATATGTTGCTACTCAGTTGGACAATTCTCGCTATATTATGCCTTCCCTTTCCACTGTTGAATCTTGTGCTGATTTTGGCTGAGATAGACTTAATTTTCTTCATGGTAGCTAGTATGGGATTGTATTTTGAATATGTGCTGGAAACAGTGTTGTTTCGTTACTTATTTGCTTACACAGAGTTCATGGCCTTTTCTGCTGCTCACCACACCTCACCAGTGAGTAGATTGGGGGGGTGTGCAAGAAGTTGGAGGGGACACAGTTGGGAAAGCTGCCCCCAGATGAACAAAGGGATATCCCAGACCATGGCAGCATGCTCTGCATATAAAGCTGGGGGAAGAAGAAGGAAGAGGAGGACATTTGAAGTGATGAGGTTTGTCTTTCCAAGTCACCACTACACGTGATGGAGCCCTGCTTTCCAGGAGATGGCTGAACACCCACTTGCCCAAGGAAAGTGGTGAATGAATTCTTTGTTCTACTTTGCCTGTATGTGCAGCTTTTGCTTTACCTATTAAACTGTCTTTTTCTTAACCGTAACAGTCCAGAACACAATATAAAGTTTTTGGGGCAATAGAACTACAGCACTGAATTTAGGAGAAGCTGGTGATATATTAATTGTAGGGCTAAGGAACATGGGTAAAGGCAATTCCTTTCCCATAACAATCCATCCTGCATCCAACTCAGATTGGGCAGTGCTTATTCCCTGCCTGCATAATTTAGCAAGGGCTCAATTTAGTGAGGGTTGCACAGCTCTACTGATGTAGCTTGGAACTATATCAGCCTTGTGTAAATAGCTCTCAGAGTTCATGAATCAGCCTCGTCATGCCATAAAGTCTTCCAGAACTAAACCCACTGAAGTATTTAAAAAAAAAATGAAGTTTGGCAATGCTGCAGAAAGAAGTGTAATGAGTATGTATGAGTGCTTGCATGTGTGTTTCACCAACCTAAATGAAAATGGGTTTTGTTACCCTAGAGGAGTCTGAGAATGTCTTTTTGGTTAGTACTACACTCTGTGGTAAGTAGATACAAACATGCTTAAAGTGTTATCCATAGGTTGAAATCAAAATTAGAAGCCTGACCAAAATAGTAAATGCTTTTTAAATCATAGTTAAACAGAGGTTTCTCAGTTTCAAATGGGGAGTATTTTGCATTGTTCACCTGAAAGTATTATACTGAATATACTTTTCCTTCCATGCAGGTGTATGAGGGGCAGAATTTTCTCTTCTGGTGGGCATTATATCTGTAAACTCTCATATTGAGATTACATTCCATTTTTTACTATATATACTACATGATGTTATTTCCTCATTGCCTTCTTTGTTGCTCAACTTCCAATTTTTTCCATCTTGTGATGTTTCATATTGTTGCATTTTTATCTCATTGACTGTTTAAGCCCCTGAGCACTTACCTTCTTATGGAGGTTCATGGAAAGACAAAGATTCCATCACTTTATGCAAAACTAGAAAGTTTATGTTTTATGTATAAGAAAGGGACTATTTCATTAACTGATGAAACACTGTTCTTAGAACACTTTCCATGTATGTCTGCAAATATTTGTCTCTAACTAAAGCACTTACTAGTATCCAAACAAAATCAGCTCAGTGATTTAGCAAAAGGGATTTCAGAAATGTGTCTCATTTCAGTAAAACCACAGATATCCTTTCACCTTCTTAAAAAACAAACAAACACAAACAGACAAACAAAAAACCAAACCAACCAAACAAAAAAAAAATGCAGCTCATATGGAACTCAAAGCAAGAAGAAAATGCCCTTGGAGTTCAGAATATGAACACTATCATTCAAAACACACTGAAACTAAAATTGTTAATCCCTGAGGGAAGTGGTTGAATGGATGAAGACTACTTGGAGCAGCAATTGGATACATGAAGCATGAAAACATGACATGGTATTAATTAGAGGGACACCAACTAGTTCAGAGCACAACAATGGTCTTGAATTACTGATTTGTTATTTTGTGTCTGTTACTTTTAATTAGCCTTTCATAATATTCATGATTTTGTGTTGCTTTCTTTCTCTTAATTATATAAAAAAGGATGCAAGATATGCTTAAAAGCATTTGCTTTACAGAATACAAAACTGCCTATGCTCTAGTTCTGACATTCATGCCCCTAGGAATGCATTAGTGCTGGATTTAGGCATTATTTGTTGACATGGGTTGTAAACTACTATATTTTTGTTGCAGACTATTTGATGTGTAATGTATTTTTCTTGGAGGTGGTGAGCCAGCTATCATGCAACATTCGTATTTTCACATACAGCAAAAAGTGCATCCTGTTTGAGAAATACCAAACACAGATGTACATAAGCTAGGACATTTTTGAACATAGATATAGATATAGATATATAAATAATCTTCATATATATAATCTTCCTATATATGGCAGAGAGTATCACTGCTTTTTGAATAAAGATCTGTAGCAAATTGTATACATAACAGTGATGATAATGTCAACAATCACTAGCAGTACCAGTAGTTTTCATAAAGCATCATCTTACTCTGGTACATCTGCATAAAGGAAATTAAAATACAAACAAACAACAAATAATAAAAAAGCCAAACCNCAGTGGCTGTTCTAAAAACCTTTATTAGGAAAAGAACAGAAAATATGGTGAAAATAAACCTAGAGAATGTGTCAATTATGAAATGTATTGAACTTCCTTCTCAGATGAAGCAGGCCAGTAAAGTCATAAGAAACAATTAGTAAATGTTCAAAGCAGAGCACTAGTCAAGTTTGAGTCAGTGAAAAAAATGTATGAGATGCATCTTTGTTTTACAAGACCACACAAAGTTCTGACAAATTCATTAGACAAAAAAAAAGTCACAATAACTTTGGTGTTGAATGATTGAAATACTTATATTCTGATAAATGTTGCTTTCACATGCTTGCAGATAAATCAATTAAATTAATCTTCAATTTTTATGATGGGTCATGCCAGAAATGGCCGAACAACCTCAAAAGATTTTACACCAGGAGAAGAGAAAAGCCACACCATTCTCTTCTTGTAAAGTAAAAATTCTTGTTCAGACACTTTAGATGATTGATATTCTCTTAATCTTATATCCATTGCATAATCAAATATTTATTTTAATTTATCAAGTGAAGAACATACTCTTTGCTATGTGCTGTTGCATTCAAAAACAGCAGAAGACCCTCCAAAGAAAAATTTTACTTTTATGTGTCTTCGAAATACAACCCAACTTAGAACATTTGTTATAATCAATAGACTTCCATGTAATTCCATGTGAGGATTTATTTAACATCAGTACTAAGGCTTGGATGAAACATCTAAAGATCATCAAAAAGAAAGCAGATAGAGAGTTTATACATTAAACTTTTCTTTGGAGTAATAGAGGATGTCTAACAATCTACATTGAGGAGAAGAGCGGGCATGCAAAAGCCTTTACTAATCAGGAATAAGCCATAATGACAGGCTTGCACTGGGCACTTGAACAGTGCATGTTTGCATTATGTCTGTCTTTAGCCTGTGATGGCCTTTCTACAGAATTCTGAAGCAGGATTTGATCTGACATTTCATTGAAAATCCAATGCCTGTCCTTGCAAGAGCGAGCTAACTGATCCTAGAATGCAACACACTGTAGGGCTGTAGCTTCTGAGCCACAGCTGATGATCTATATGATAAATTTCTAATATTTCCCACTCACTGAAAACAAAGAATGCTCAAGAAGGGTACATAAAATAGTGTGCTGCAGATTGCTTCTCTGAGCTGTGCTTCTAGCCACCAGCATCCTTCCCTGAAGGTGAGAAATCAGTGACTGCGTATGGTTTTCTTGCTCCACTTCTGTATTTTTCTCTCCTTGCTAAACTATACTGGCCTGCAGGAATTGAACTTAGCTTTCAACTGTTTGCTGGATGACCTACATAAATAGTTTGAAAAATGGAAATTAAGTAATAAACTGTGGTTCTTATCACTGTGTGTCATGATGGTAATTTATTACAGGATGGAACAAGCAGTATGCTAGAATTTCCTGAAGATTTGGAAATAGCTTCGGGGTTTTCAGGTCTGTGTCCAGACTTCAGTTTTATCATTATTAGTTCTCTAGAGACTTCTTCATTTCTGATTGAGAAAACTTTCCTTTCCCTCGAATAAAATTTCCTGTCCTTCTAAAATCAACAACAATAGTAATACAAGTTGTAATTTAATGAAAGGAAGCATGTGATATTTATTGCTCAAAGTATTGAAATTACATTCAAACTCATGAACTCAAAATATAGGTCTGTATTTACTTGCTACACTAATTTTTATGCATCATTGAGCAAATTAATTGTTCTTTTTGGGCCTTAGTTTACTTGTTTGTAAAGCAGAAATAGTGGAACTATTTACTTCATAGAAAGTTTTTGGAAGGTTTGATTGTAAATTTTAATGGCCTTTAGGTGCATTGAATGGTAAATGCTGTATAAGTTGCAACACACTATTGTTCCCATTTGTCTTCTCTGTCATGGGAGTCTCTCTGCTTTCAAATTCTTACAAATGTGAATTATCCTTAACAGTAACCAGGCTGTTATGTTGAATGCAGTCTGAGGAAATATACTGTAACTGTTGTTTCCAAGTGCTATATTTTGTGTTGTCACTGGATAGATTTAGATCTAGAAACCTGGACTAAACCCAACTCTTTCCTTTGTAATAGAATAAGAATGGTAAATACAGTATTTTATTTGTGCAGGTGTGAGAAATTGGCTGAAAAAATGTAGCATTCTGTGGCATACCCATATATTCATAGAAATGGAACAATGTCGTTTAGGGTATTTAGTTCAGCATAAAGTATCATCTAGATATGTCATTGAGCTAATTTTTACGAAATGGTTTTATGTTAAATATTCTGAAGGCCAAAGCCACAATCTTTATTATCTTGTCTAGAGCTGATGTATATCTCTTCTGAGATCATTAACTAATGTTTATAATGCACTACTGAACATTATAAACAGGGTTTTTTCAAAGGATAACTCATTTTCCATCCTTTTTCATGAATGAATCACCTTGCAAATCCTATACATCTGTTCATTGAGAGACATATTAAATGGGCATATGGGTGCAGCCAATTGCCTCTGTAATATTAGAAAAATCTACCAATCCCAACAGATCATTTTCATGAATTGCAGGTGCTGCCTATTGGAAGAAAACATGTGTTTTCATGTTCTTTAATTAAAGTTTAAATTTCTTTAGTTATTATTCTGAAAATAACTGAATTAGGAATTCTTCTATTGAGTGTTCTGTGGAGACAGAAAGTATTGATGGTGACTAGATCAATGCTACCCATATTTATACATGTACATGTGTGATACATGAGTGCAGTGCTGTGTTGTAAGTCAAACCTCACAATTTATAAGGCTCAAACCTTCCTTCTCACCACAGAACATCTTCTTTAAGTAATCCGTTTCTTTCTGTTTAATCTTCTTTCTTTCCCTTGTTAAGTCTGTCTTGCTTTGTGCATTATGAGCTATTCAATAGACTGAAATTACCTCAGTGAAAATAAGCTTAAATTGGATAAACACTTCCACTGACAGCAACACACTCAATTTTGTGTCCATCCTCTGAAGAATTAAATTGGTATTATTACATCACCTTGTTCATGGAAATTACAGGGACTTAAAACTTCAGTGACAAATATAAGCAAGCAGAATGCCTCCATAGCAAGTATGCAAATGTATTAATGTTATAAAAGATATTATACTGCTAGAAATTCATCCTGGCGGGGAAAAAAAAAAGCCAACCCAGAAGTAAATGGCTTATTCATGGTTACTATGAAAACCATTTTTACATTTAGACCTTATTAAAACCTGCGTCTTGGTACATCCATTCAGTTGCCATATTGGTTTCTGATGTATAGACTCATATAATACCTCATACTGGAAGGGATACATAAGGATCATAGAGTTCAACTCCCTGCTCCTCAAAGGACTACTCAAAACTAAAACAGATGGCTAATAACATCATCCAGACACTCTGTGGATTCTGCCAGGCTTGATGCCATGACCACTTTCCTGGGGACCGTGTTACAGTGACCGACCACCCTCTCAGTGAAGAACTTTTTCCTAATGGCCAATCTGAACTTCCTCTGATGCAGCTTCGTTCTGTTTCCTCTAGTCCTATTTTTGGTCACCAGAGAGAGGAGATCAGCACCTCCCCCTGTACAATCCACCTTGAGGAAATTTTTTACTGTGATGTGTTCACCACTCAGCTTTCTCTAAGCTGAATAGACCTTTTATCCAGAAAAATACTGCAAGAAACAGTATCAAAGTTTTGCTAAAATAAAAAACAAAAACAAACCTCAAAACTTCTACTGGCTTCCCTTGATCAACTTGATGGGTGACCTTGTCATAAAGTTTGTTAAGCAGAACTTTCTCCAGTTGAACCTGTGTTGGCTGTAACCAATGCCTGCATTGTCTCTCAAGGGGTTTTCAGTAAATGTCAGTAACAGTATAATTTTATCACTGAAGACCTATTGACATACCTGTAATTACCAGGGTCGTCCTTCTTACCTTTCTTGAAAGCTGTAACAACATTTGCCAAGCTTAACTCCATTGGAACCTCAGCAAACTATACAGACCATTGAAAAAATAATGGAGAGAAGTCTTGCAATAACATCACCCAACTCTTTTAATACCCTGGAATGACTACCATGAGGCAACATAGACTTATGGGGCATCCAGTTGGAGCAGAAAGCCTCAAAAAACTTTGGAGTCATCTAGGAATTTATCATTCCCCTAGTCATGGTCTTCCAACACAGTGTTCCAGGGTCCCAGGGTACATCATCAGTGTTAAAGACTGAGGCAAAGGTATCTTTGCTTTGTCTATATCCTTATTTGTGAGGTGACTGACCTCATCAAGTAATAAATTTATCTCTGAACCTCCATATTCACTTATCATATTTAAATATTCTTGAAAGAATTCTTGAATGAAAATAAGAAACTGGATTACATTCCATTGTTGCTTCAACAAACAGTAGCTGCAAGTATTTAGATTAAAATCTTAATTTAATGAAGAGATTTAGGGCCTTATTTGTTCTTTTACAAGTCAAAATCCAATCTGTAGGAACTCTGAAAATCCCATAACCTCTGTGCAGTTACAGTCCAACTTTCAGTTGGATAGTGTCCACCTGCATTCTCATAAGAGATTTTGGTGGAAAAAAAAAATCTATTTTCAGGTTCTTGATCTGCAGCAGGTCTAGCTGCATCTGTAGAAAGTTTCTGCCAGTTCAGCTGGGACTGAAACAGAAGTCCTGGACAGGGTAGGTAGAATCTCTGAGGGGGTCTGGGCATGGAGAGTAAGACTTGTTAGAACACAGGCAAAATGTAGATGGCAGTGCTTTATACAGGCAATGGTGCTCGTTCAGGTGTTGAAAGTAGTTCAACTGAAACACTACAGAGCCAGATAGCTCTGAACATGGATTTGTCAGACTAATCTCTCTATCCTATGCCTTCATCTCTCTACTTCCCTTCTCACTAAAACCATCCAGTGCAGAGTAAATACTTCTCATTTTGTGGTGTTTTAGTTATTTCACAACAGTGCTCCTTTCCTCACAGCTGGACTAATTGATAGTGCAGTAGAGCCTGCCATTTAGAAGTACTGATAGGTTGACAGTGTGGATGAGAATCATTTGGCCCAATGAATATGTCTGCATCCAGAGCATTCACCCTAAACTTCACTTGTAGTTGCGGGAAGGAAATAGAAACTCTTGGATGCAATTCATCTCACAGTAATTATCTAAAATTAGATTAGGATTAGTCATTAGCCATAGATTAGATATTAGTCAGGAGCATAGTAATCAGTAAGTTCTCTTTTTTACCCCTCTATATAAAAGACCTAAATGTGGCTAGTTTCAAAGTAGATGTACAATGCATCTATCTAAACGTTGGTTAGATGGCTTTCAAACCCTTTTTTTTAAATTTTCTGTTTGCTTATTTCTAAGGCTTTGTTTAAAAAGTTAATATTACCTGATGAGTTTCAAATCAGTTCTGCATTGCTGTAATAAATATAATTATTACGATAATTATTTGCAATCTCCATTAAAGTTAGAAAGTTATATGATAATGCAGAGAGAGAGGAGGTCACCAGCTGTTTATGCTTCTGAAAATAAGAAGAATTCACTGACTTCCATGCAAAAGAATCTTTTTGAGTGTTATGAAAATGTAGCAGTGGCTGAAATATATTCTGGGCTGTTTCTCTGTAACAGGAGACCATTATCATGATAATTTAACACCTGTATCACTGATTTTTGGTAGTGCAACCTGTAATCAGAGACTGAAGTGATCCCTGAAGCAGTTATAATTTAGATTACAGTTTAATAGAAAACAGTATTAGTTCTGAACAGTTGGATTACAGAATGTGGAACACTTCACTAAGTGATGATTGTGATAAGTAGTATTTGCTGTGAAGGAGGGCAAGATTATAATTCTATAGTCTTGAAAAATAGTCAGAATTGACTAAGCTTGTTTCTTGAGCAGGATGTCCCATTGGTGGCAGGGTGTTACTATTCAGAATGCTTTCATGAGGCATCTTTCTGGTAGTTTTGTCTAAAGTAGGCCCAGCAGACACTGCTAATTTACCTCCAGGCTGGGATTTTGAAGGGTAGTCAGTATAACTCAGGAAATAGAGGACTGCCACGAAAAGAAAGTTTTATCAATGCGACATCGCAGGTATTACACGTGGGGAAAAATAACACAGCCAAGCAGAGCTGTCAACACTCTTCTGTGTACCTTCCACCTCTACTGTCTCACCAATACTGACAAAGTCTGGAGGACAGTGCAAACAGCTTTGATGCCCATAAAGCTTTCTGTCGGAAGAGATAAGGAGGAAGAAGGTACCTAAGCTATCCTCCCTGCTTTTTACTTCAGAGCTAGTTAGGAAAGGAGTATTAAATCACATCTCTCAAAATGATTATTTGTTTCTGTGCTGACAGTGTTATCAGCCATATAGGTTTCAGTGCTGCTAGAATATGATCTGTGCTCCTATCTTAAACAAAATACTGTTTGCTTTCTCTGTTTTTCTTTTTTCTTTCCTTCTTAGTGAAGTTGCAACCTATGCAAATTTTGCAGGTCCATAAAGCCCTGGGTCTGGCTAGAGGGACTGACAACAGAACTGTGAGCTAGGTTCAGGTAAAAAAAAAGTCTTGACCATTGTACTTATTCATTGTGATATGTTCCAAGCCAACCATAATGCGGCATCTCTACGTCAAGGTAATACAAGAGGAAAGATAAACAGATCTAGTTGTTTTGTGTCTTTACTGTTTCTTGTGGGGTTTTTTCTTGTTTTCTTTTTTTTTTTTTTGGTTTGGTTTGGTTTGGTTTTTTCCTGGGTGGTACTTAATGCTTGAAATGTAAACATTATGTGAAATTTGATTTCTTTTGGCCTTTCTACTTGACTTTTGAACAGCTCAGGAAAGGTAAGGAATGAAGTCACCCTTATATAACACTAGTACTCAGTTCCCCTGGATGAAGATTTCAGACATCACTGACATTGTTCAAAGGGGGTTCTGCCACATGGCAGATCCTTCAGTACATCTGACACATGATTCCTAATGAGACCAATGACATTGAGAAGCCTAAATAATCAGGAGGTTCTGGACCTTAACGACTTGTCTTAGCCCTCTTCTATTGCTCAGTGATGTCAGTGGAAATTTTTCACTGNGAAATTTTTCACTGAAATTTAAAGCAGTTCAGATACATTCTTGACAAATAAGTTCTAAACTTGTCTGGCTGGACAAAGACCCAGGGCTTAGTATGGAGAGGAGCCCTGTAGGTATAGCAGATCTTTCAAGTGGTGTCAAATTTTTGGATTTCTTCAAGTGGAACAGAAAAAGTAGTAATACAAAACTTTCTAAAGCTCTTATATAACAATTTCAGTTATGGCTAAGACATTTCACTGTTACCTGAATACCTTCAAATTTCTTTCCATGAAATTCCTGCTCACCTACAACTGCAGGCAAGCTGAAATGTCTTATTGAAGAACTTTCTAGTGATAACCCTCACTGCAGACTCAAGTTTGTGCTAAAGTTGTGGGAATCAACTAGCCAAGTCCTGACACTACTGAGTCATTCTCAGCTGAAGTTCATACTGCAGTCCTGAGGAAAGTTTTGTGCTAATAACAGAGCCTGCTGTGAATGATACACTATAAGAAAAGACTACATCCTCTATTAGACTTCAAAAAAAAAAAAAGGTTTCAGGAAAGAGGGATGTGGATCATTCACTTTTGAAATGAACATCCTGTGATTAAAGCTCTTATATGGCTAAAAAATGATAAATTTGACATAAGATACCAATACCTTCATTGACTGAGGGCTTCAGGAAAGCTGTGTTAAAATCATAACCATAAGGGATTCAGTTAAGGAGTGTCCTAAGCCATCTAAATGCTGGGCCACTAGTGCTGTTCTTGGTCCAACATGAATTGTGAGACTGCATCCACTGAATCAGTCTAGCAAGTTTCTCTAGATTCTGTGAGTTCCACTGTGACCTAGGAACCCAGTGTTTTTAGCAACATTAGAAACCTGGCAATAGAAGTTTGTACTGACAAAAAAAATTATCTAGACAGTTTACACACCTCCAAAGTTAAACAATACCTGATAAGAGGTTCATAAATTATGGATAGTCTGAACTAAATCCCCTTAAGTCTTAGAGTCTGTGGATCTGGCAGCTTATGTGCCTAGCTCCCATAGATTTTTTGCTTTTGTCATGTCATTTCAAAGGAAAAGAAATAGAAGCAGAAATTATTTCATAAGGATATTTCTATGCGTACATTATAAGATCTTAGTGTCCTGCCCAATTAGGAAAAGCACTCCTCTTGTAATTTCTACTGAAAAGCAGCTCGAACCTGTCTCTGATGAATGCAGAAAAGAGCTGTTTGTGTATCAAATTATTTGCAAAGTAGTGGCAAACGGTACAATTTTATTTTATTTTTCAGACCTTTCAAATAAATCCCAAATAAATATTTTGGATTTTTAAATGACTTCAGCAAAGCTTGACATGGTAATGCTGTCTCACACTTGTGCTAGTTGTACCCCTAACCGGGCCCTTAGCCATATTATTTGCATTTTGTCTTTGCTCACAACTATCCTTCTTATTTTCTTGTCAAAGCTATTACACTTGCTGTTGCAAAGAAAGGAGGCTATCTGTATTCCCAACATTCTGGGACAGAACAAAGGAGCAAACATATCTGCACAAAGCTCCTTTGAGCTATTTAATTTGCTTTCTAACAAAAGGAAAGATGACATTGAGCACTCAACAAAGAGCAAAAATTGTTTCTTAAAACATGAAATACAAATGATAATTCAATCATTAGAAGAAATTCTGTTGCATTCAGGAAAATTTCATTACGCCTTCTTCATTATAGATTTTGAACTAGTGATTGTTCTAGTGGGGTAAAAAACTTATATTTGGGTTTGGTATTGGATTTTATTTGCCTGCTGACAAAAAACAAAATCTACATAAAAATATAGATGAAAACTTCCCTTCTTCCTTCTACTTTATAAATATTAAAAAAGTCCCTTCTATCAAGAACAAATGGGAAGTTTTCAGTGGGAATAAAGCAGAATAAGGCTGTTGTTCCCTCTCTACCGAACACATGTATCCCCACTTTATTTATATATATGTTTTAATAATCCATTACTTTCTGTAAATAAAGATGATATCACATGGAAAGAGAGTAAATTAAAACCATGAATGACAACTAACAAAAGCCTGGAGGGTCTGGGTTTTAATATCCTTCAAATGCAAATTTTTATGAATGACTTGGTGTCACTTTTTGCAAAAAAAAAAATGTAGCAGATTATATTGATTACATAAAGGTTCAAAGCAAGGCTTTGGAGAGTCTTCTTACCACATCACTGAACAGAATTATTAGGAGCAATATCAATATCTGCATTAAAAAAAATAAAATTACCTCTCAACATAAGTACAGTTGGTTGTGAATTACAAAGATTACATTGCACAAATATAGACTGTACTGTCTGCAAAGTTTCTCTCCTGACAGATATTACTACAAGAGAAAGGTGACTCATGACCTTCACTAGTGTTAATTTGAATGTGTCCTTTCATAGAAACATGAGGAAAAAAAAGCTGGAGGGTGAGGAACTCTATTATGTAATACTTCAACATCTCAAATCTAATTTGAGACAGATGACATGGTTTCAAAATAGTTTCCTACACATAAATTCTTGTTCAGTGGCAAGAGTTTGTCAATAAAAATAAAACAAATCTCACCTGTTGCAGAGTGAATGTAACAAAAGATTGCCCTTGCTAGCATTTATTTTTTATGGTCTGGAATCAGAGACATACTTCCTTGTAATAGACAATTCCCTGTAACATTTAGATGTGCATTAATATGTCCTTATATTGAATTGCAGGAAAGACCACAAGTAAAAGTAATTAGTCCTCACTCATATGACAAGTGTGTTGTCTTGGGTTGAGCTGGCAAAATGCCAACTACCCAACTATAGAGAAAAAGTGTTCCTCCTCCCCCCAACTAGCCAAAGGGAGAAAGAAGAGGGAGGGGGAAAAAAACCCCTCTAAACCAGGTTTATGCTGAAACTAACTACATGTATTTATACAGAAAAGAGAAAATTAAGAGAAAATCACAATATAACACACACTTACACAAGTTATATATAACTTCCCACTCCTCAATAAGCACAGATTTTACTATTTTAACTACAAATCATTCTAAAAAAAGTCAATTCTTCAAAGATAGACTTAAGCAAAGAGAAGAACTAAGAACAAACATTTTACTTCCTTAAGATAACACGATGGTGAGCCAGTGCTGTGGGCTTGGGCCTCCCCATCCCTCCTGGGACAGCACGGTGTGTCCTGCTGGTGCAACAGCTACAAAGCAACTGCCCAAGCCACTCTCACACACTGGATTTTACCTCTTTTGAGATGATGTATTATGGTGTGGAATACAATATTATTGGCTGGAAGAAGTCAGCCCAGCTCAAGGCAGCTCAAGGCAGCTGACAATTCTAGGCCTAATCTGAATTTTAAAGCTTAAATTTAGGCCCACCTGGCTAAATCATAACATGTGTCCTCTATGTACTGATGATCACAGTACTCACATACCATTACACACTTCTATTGTAAAATTTCTAAGAAATGCTCCTGATCTTCCAGTCCAAAACAATTCTGTCTTGCATTAAATTTTGCAGACACAGCACTTAGTATACAAATACCATAGACCAGCTAAAACATTATTCTGATGAGTGTCCTTAGCTTTGCAATAGTTGTGCAAAATGCTTCACTTGCACAGCATTTATTTAACTAATGTATACTCTGAGTGAGCAGTAAACATAGTTAATATGTTTACAGTGAATGAAGAAGCTATGAGAATTTTTTTTTTGTTAGAAGGATTTAGAGACAGAAGTGCAGGGGAGGTGGAGCTGAGTGTATGGGCTTAAAGGAAGGGAAGGTGTGAGTCTGTGAGCATGACTGGAAAACTACGTAGCAAGGCAAATGAAATGCAGGAGGAGATGGCAACTGTAAGCTTCATCATCCTTTGAGTTTTGGGATTTCAGAGCCTGCCTGTCTTAAGAAATATCTCCCTCCTTCTGCTCTTCCATGCAAACTGATAACCAGGGAGTTTGCTGCATCCTCCTTGTTCCACCGTCTCCAGGGTATCATGCATTTTCTGAGGCACTCTGTCCTCCTTACATTTAGCTATCAACATTACTGTAAAGTTATACCTAATAATGTTTTCAAGCTCAGACCTGCCTTTACAATCACTCTATTCAGTTTCACACAAACACTGTGCTACCCCATCACTAAGCCTACAGTCATGTTCATATCTCTCTAAGTTACTACTCCTCTTCATAGAAGGATCTACAGTTTCCTTTCCTATTCTTTCCTTACTGAGCTGCATTTTAAGAAAAAAATATTTCTGAATGGAAATATGGAAGAAATACAAAATACCTTTGGCCTGCTCTGCTACTCAATCACCGCTCTTCCAAAGCACTCTGGTAAATCTCTCTACGAATTTACTCTTGTACACAGTTAGGTTTTCTACAGTTAATTTTCTACTCCAGAGAGCAGATGTAAGATGGTCTGAGTATACAATGTATACCATTATTTGCTAGGGATTTAGTCTTCATTTAGATGACTGCAAGAACTTAGGTATTAATGTTTCTGAACCCGCATGCATAGCACAAATTTATGTCAGTGAAGTTGTAGTTTATTGATATTGTATTTATTAATAATATTGTAAAAAGCTTTTCTTTATCCTCAGATTGTCATTGAGATTTCTGAAAACGTTATGATTTTAGTTTTTGCAGCAGTGAGTCCCACAGCTGAAGTGATTAATGACCTGAAATTAGTAATTTTAAACTGTTTTATTGTAATTTTTTTTAGAATTCTTATAAATATTTCAATTGTGGTATTAAATGTCAGTACCATGTTACTGCAAACTCAGCAGTTCTCCAATGGTGTAATATGTTACACTTTTTAAATAAGAGTGCTCTCCATGCTTATGGTTAATACTGATCAAGAAAGCATAGAATAAGTGTTTTAAATAATCTCCCTACTGAAAATCAATAATTTGTTCAGTTATTAAGAGCGCAGTGTGTAACATAAAAATAGAATAACATTTGCATTAAATTTTCTACAAGGACTCTTCAGGGAGTCACAAACTGCAGAACCATTTTCTCCCCTACATCTTTGGTGAACAACATGAAAGCTGTAAGTATTTCAAAATCAGGTTCCATACTCCAGATGCATATGTTTCATATTTATTTTTACTATGACGGTGTAGGAAACAGTGGTGTGCTAGGCAATAAGTGCAGTATGTGGAAATAAGCAAGTGGAAGTTCTGTAAGTGGGATGACTAAACTGTAATTGCTAATTTTATTATTTTTTCATTCTTTAGTATAATATTTTGATCCTATGTAATGTTCTACATAGGAGGATTGTCAGCCTTAAAAAGGCCATTTAGGGTTATATTTAGGAGGATAAAGGGGAGGCCACTGCTGAAAGAATTGATTCCTTTTTATTTGTATTTTTGGATAGTATTTCATATTTTCAAATGCTGGATGCTATTTGGAATAGCACTAGAAATTATATACAGCTTGATTTTTCTCGGAAGGAATTAATTAAAAAGCTTGGATTAATTTTGATTCAGAATTTTTGTTATCAAATGAGATGTTATTGACAAAACAAATTATTTCTTTTATCAAATTACAGGAGTAGACTCAATTAATTTTTGACTACATCTGAAAGAGTATGTTTTTTAAAAGGACTAAATTACAAAAACAGTCCTCCACTACTTCCCTTGTAGACTCCACTGTTAAAAAGAGGCTGAACTTCTACAAACATAGTTATAGGGAGCTTTCAGCTTCTGACTGGAAAACCATGTCATTGTATTCCCAAGGCACTGTGTTCTAGTTAATAAGCAAAAGTTTACATCAGTGGTTTCTATACAGAAACCTTTGGTTGTATCAAAAGAAGTTATTGCATCAATTTGAGGACTAAATTTATTCCCAGACTAACTTTAGTAACATGAATGGAGAAGTGAACTTTGAGAAATTTTATGTACACATGTATCTGCTTCATAGCTCTTTCTCATTATCTAATATATAATTAATCATTTTAAAAAGTTAGTGAATTTTTGTTTTTTAAAATGTATTTTCACCCTGATTAACCACTGTCTCAGATTTTGGTTACTCATGCACAGATTGCTCACAAATTTTAACCAATCAAAGCATGAAATTATTTTTCACTCACTTCGGTGATAAGTAAATGAGTTTAGACAGCAAAAGAAAAGCTAGATGCCACTGTGAAATATCCTTTTCTTTAAGAAGGAAAAAACCCAATATGCTGTCTATGCAAAATAAAAAAAACCCCACACAAACAAACCCCCCAATGCCAACCCAAAAATAAATAAATAAATAAAGAGAAGATGAAGAATTTTGCCTCACTAATTCACATAAAGGCTTTTATATGTAAAATAAAAATATTAATTAGTGTTTATTGATTTTTTTTTTTTCCATTCTCTGAAAAAAACCCATTAACTTTGACAAAATCACCAGTGTGGAGTTCAACATGGCAAGATTTTTTTTTACGTGCTGTTTCTATATCCTTGAGGAACTTCAGGTAAGTAACAGCCTGAGACTTCAATATCACTACAGAATTTGCCCTTTACAGCAGTCTTCTCTAAGAGTTGTTATAAAGAATAACATCTGTAATGGCTATGGCTATGAGGAAGAACTACATAACCATTTTATGTTTGTTCACCTTTTCCTACAGCAGTACAGATTTCAGAAAGCTTCAGAGCTGACTAGAGATTTGAAAAACCTGGGTTTTTTTTAACTCTATGTAAGGCATTTGTGGAGAGAGAGAACATTGAGTCTTAACTCTTTTAAAAATATATTGTATTGAAGGAGTTTGTGTCAGCACCCTATGCTGAGTTTACATTTTGCTAATTAGCAGCATCTTCATGAAAACTGGACAATCCTACACTTTCTCACAAAGCGGGTAAAAGGAAGAGGCATAACAATGTCACATCCTGAATCAACTTGATGTTTTACTAGCCGGGCTGCCCGGCAATCCCCAGACACGTGGAATGTATTAGGGATGGAATAAGAAGCCTTAACTCTGTAGTTCCTGGCTTTTGTTGGATTATTTTTACACAGCTTTTGTATTTAGGGAGGATTATGGCACACATGGTCAATAAGATCACACAGTCTTTTTAGACCCCTATAATACTTCAAGGTGCAATGAAATGTGTATATTATGGAGAGAAAAAATCACCAGAGTCTCATGGCTTTTGGAGTTTTAAATGAGAACTTGTTGCACATTTTAACAAGGACCTTTCCATAATTTTTAACATTTTCTGAAAAAAAAAATAATAGGAAACCTCATGTACTAAAAGAGCTGATCTTCTACAGTAACAATTATTCTCCATTTCCTCCTCTGTGATCACAGAAGACATTTTAGAGCTATTATGATTTTGGTTAAAGTGCATGGGACAGTGCTACTTAATTTCCATGAGATCTTAATATAACTGTTATGATTCCTCCATCAAAAACATAATCATACATTCTAGGATTGTCATGGTGTATTGTGCCCATAAATACTACTAAGGAAATTCTTCATGCACGGCTCATTGACATAATAAGATATAATGGGTTTTTTTAGTGCTTCTATGGTCTGGTGTGTCAATGCCTGCTGAGGGAGACTTTAAAGCACTCATCCAAGCACATAGGGTAACTATCCATAATAAAAATCTTTATGAAGTTTTTGGAAATAAGCAATTATTCTACACTGCACTGTTCATTTTATTTATAAGTATCAAAACCATTAGCATACACAAGGGACAGATGTGGTATTCAAATTTTCCCTTAAAGATTGAACTCATTTAACTTTCACAGGCTTCAAGAACCTTCAAGAAAGTTGGGGGTTTTTTTATGTTGTGTTTCATTTTTCCTAATGTCAAAGTGCAAAAACGCAAAGAAAAAACTTAACTCTCACTTAGTGATTCATGCTTCTTGATCTCTGTATCTTCTCTATATTTTGTAAGAAAAGGTTACTGTCGCCTTAACTTCCTATCTGAAAGCTATGCCTATAATCTGAAATTCCTGTCTAAATTTTCTCTCTATGAAATGGATGGAGAGAAGTAGCTCCAGAAAACAATTTGAAGACACATTCATAACTTAGGTACCCTAAGTGAGTGTGGTGAATGACTCACTGGAGAACTTAGCCTACCTTCTTAGCAAATATACTTCACATGAAATATGTCTCAGCCCTTATGTAGAAAATACAGACACTATTTTCAGAATTTCAACTAATCGAGATGAAAAGGGATTAGTATAAGACAACAGAAAGGACTTTTCATGCTAAATAAGAAACAGTGCTGAATAACTACCACTTTCTTACCAAGAAAGTACCAAGATTCTCAATAGGAAATTCAAGAAACTATGCAACTATGACCGACACACTAACTTGGCTAGAGGTCTGTGAGAAAAGTTTACCCCCAAGACATATACTATATTTTATGCTCCAGATCATCAGAAAACTCTTTTTGTCCCCTTTTTTTATTTTTTCCTTTTTTTTTTTTTAACATAGAATAGTGGAGTGGGTTGGATTTGGCTGATCTCCAGATCTACATCAAACCACTCTATCACTCCCTCTCCAGCAACAGGATAGAGGAAGAAAATGTAATGCAAAGCTCCTGTGTTGAGATAAGGACAGGAAGATGACTCAGCATTTTCTGTCACAGGCAAAACAGAATCACCTTGGGGAAAAAAATTAATTTGCTTCCAGTTAAACAAAGGAGGATAATAAGAAACAAGAAGCCTAAAACCACCTTCCTCCCATCTCTCTCTTCCTTCCCAGGCTCATCACTTATGAGTCTTCTACCTCCTTCCTCTGAACAATGCAGGAAAATGGGGAATGGGATTTGTGATCAGTCCATATGCCATTGTTTCTGCTGCTCCTTTCTCCTCATGCTCTTCCCCTGCTCCAGCTTGGGTTCCTTTCCTCAAAATATAGTCGTTCATGAACTTCTTTTCCTTGTTCAATAAGGTCCCTTGTCTAGCAGATGAAGGGGAATGTTGTGGATATAGTTTTACTGAATTTTAGTAAGGCTTTTGATACTATCCCTCATAGCACCCTCTGTATTGGTTTCCCAGCTGTGGGATTAGCATGTTCATGGTGTGTTGGGTGAACCAGCTGAAGGGCAGAGCTCAAAGGGCTGTAGTGAATGGGGCTACTTCTGTCTGGAGACCGATCCTCAGTGGGGTTCCTCAGGGTTCTGTTCTAGGACCAATCCTGTTCAATATATTTAACAACAGTCTGGATGCAGGGGTTGAAGGCACCACAAGAAGTTTGCGGATGCTACTAAACTGGGGCATATTGTTGACTCTCATGAGAGGCAACAGGTCTTGCAGAGGGTTCTAGATATATTGAGGTACTGGGCTATGAATAATGGGATGAAATTTAATGAGATAAACTGTTGGATTCTGAACCTAAGATGGACTAATGCTGGGCACAAGTTTAAGGGAGAGGAGTGGCTTGAGAGCAGCCCTGAAGAAAGGGATCTGGGTTTCCTGGTCAACAGCATGCTTAATATGAGTCAGGCCTGTTAGCCAAGAAGGAAGACACAGCATCATCAGAAGGTCAAAACAGCTGATCTCACTGTGCTCAGCATTGGTGTGGCCTCACTATGAGTACTTTGTGTGGTTCAGGGACCCACAATTTAAAATGAATGTGGAGGTCCTTGAATGTGCTCTAGAGGAGGGCAACCAAGCTAGTCAAAGAACTGGAAGGAACATTCTATGAGAAGCAGCTAAGGACTTTAGGCTTGTCTAGTATGGAGAAAAGGAGGCTGGGGGGTGACCTCATTGCCCTCTACAGCTTCCTGAGGAGGGTAGGTGGAGACAGAGGTGCTGATCTCTTCTCCCGGGGATGCAGTGATTGTACAGAAGGGAATTGTTCAAAGCTGAATTATGGGAGGTTTAGAGTGAACATTACAAAGCATTTCTTTACCAAGAACATGGTCAAACACTGGAACAGGCTTCCTAGAAATGTGATTGATACCCCAAGCCAGTCAGTGTTTAAGAGGTATTTGGATAATGCCCTTAATCACATGCTTTAGCTTTTCATCAGCCCTGAACTGGTCAGTCAGTTGGACTAGATGAACATTGTAGATCCCATCCCACAGGAATATTTATTCTATTCTATTCTATTCTATTCTATTCTATTCTATTCTATTCTATGCTATGCTATGCTATGCTATGCTATGCTATGCTATACCATACCATTCTGTACTGTGCTGTGCTATTCCACTGCATTTGATTCCATTCTCCAACATGGGTCCTTCCCACAGGCTGCAGCTCTCAAGAACTGTTCCAGCATAGATCCTTTCCACAGGGAGTAGACCTACAGAAACTGACTGCTCCAGTGTGGGTGCCTCATGGGCCACCATTCCTGCCAGGATTCTGCTTGAGGATCGGCTCTTCATGGGCTGCAGTGTGCATATCTTCTCTGACATGGTCCTCCACGAGCTGCAGAGGGGCAACTTTAGCAACCATGATCTTCACAATCTTCAAGGGAACCTCTGCTCCAGCACCTGGAGTACCTCCTCCCCTTCCTTCTTTGCTGATCTTAGTGTCTACAGGGCTGTTTCTCTTACATATTTTTGCTCCTCTCTCAACTTCTGTTTTGCATCATGTTTAATCCTGTCTTAAACATATTGTTGCAGAGCTGTTACCAACATAATTGTTTGGCTCAGCTTTGGCCAGCTTCAGGTCCATCATGGAGTAAGGTGAAACTGGCTCTGTCTGATATGGGGAGTAGCTTCTGACATCTTCTCACAGAAGCCATCTCTGGCTTCACCTTCTGACCCTCCCTGCTACCAAAACCTTGCCACATAAAACCAGTACAGATATAAATCAAATTTCTTTAAAAAAATAATTATTTTTCTTTCTATTTTCTTCTCTTCCCCCCGCCCTTCCTGTTACTTCTTTCTTTTTTTCTCTTCTCTTTTCCCTGTTTCTTCAATCTCATTCTTACCCCTCCTTGTTCTTCTTCTCCTTCTCCTTTTTCTTCTTCTTCCCCTTGCTTTTGTCCTTCTCCTTCTTTCTTTGCCATCTTTTTTGTATTCTGGTTTTAGCCCCAAACAACTGATGAACAGTCAGAAGACTATTGCATTATTACCTTGGATTAGGATTCTCTTATATTGAACTGTTGATGATTCCGCACTGCAAGAATTTCCCTGAATCGGACTAATATCTGCACTGGTGTTTTATAAACTATCTCGTACAGAATAATAATACATAAACTGTGAGATATGGACTTGTAACAGGCCACTTTCACTTCTCGCTCTTTGGTTTCTATGAAAGGCAACTGATGTACTTAGACTAGGACCTAGAAATGCACAGTAGTACACATTGACAGTTCACTATAGGCACAACTAAGAAGGATGTCATATGAAAATTCAGACTCTGTTCTCCTCTCAGTTCCTTAGAAGGTGACAATTTTGTAACAGATGTTTGATTTAGCTTCGGAACATTTTATGTGAGAGAGAAGAGTAGAGAAGAAACACTTAAATTAAGTTCGTATTTCCCAACAGAAAAGGTTTTTCTACCAATGGCATTTTATTAGTAATAAAGAATCAGTCTCTTAGTGAAATCCTCTTTAGTGAAACATGAATTTTCACTGTTTCAGTGTTCAGTCCAGTTGGAAACCAAGCCAAAGCCATACAGGTAAAGATCACATTTTAAAGCAAATAAATATATTATGCATTGGTAGAACCATAGTCCATAATATAGACAAACCTTTCAACAATACTGTGTTCTTAACTGTTTGCCCTATAAAGACAACGTCCTTAATAAGATCTTTGGCTCAATAACCATACGAGCAGGGAGTAATGATAGTTGTGCTCTTAAGTCAACATTCCAGCTTCTGTGCAAGGTTATTTATATGCATTGTCTTCACACACAATGTATTATCTTAGATCCAGCAAAATGTACAGCAATGAGCATATAAATGCACAGCAGACCCAGACTAATTCAGTCTAGGAGAAAAGTTCTAGTGAGTCAAAATAAAGTTCAAATAGAAATACAGTTTTGGGAATGCCTTTTGCTGTCAAAGGAATCTAAATGGAAGTAACAATTATTTTTAAATATCCAATATAAATATGTAATATTGTCTCAATTTGAGGGGAAAAAAAACCCAAAATGTTTACCCACAAGGGGAGGAGGGGGTTTCCTCCCCAATAATCATTCCACTCTTTATCAAATTTAAGAAAAGGATCTTTAATCAGGAAATAGATGCAAGAAAGATAACTGTTCTTAACTTATATATATATATATATATATATANCGGACCGGTCACGACACTGCAGGTGGCAGTGAGACTGGAATGGAGACTGGAACCCCAACTGCAGAAACCAGGAGAACAGCCATGGCAAGGAGAAAAGAACCGGCTCACCAAGAAGCAGGAGCAGCCAGGAGCAGCCCGAAGCAGCCTGGAGCAGCCAGGAGAAGAAAAACTTCTCTCCTCCACAGCACCCCCTCCGCCTCCTGTGTTCAGCCAAGCTAAAAAAGGAAATGTTCCCCAAAACCAAAAGAGACAGCCTGCCCCCCACCCAAACAATCAAGAAGAAGATGGTAGCAGTTAACTACTTCTTTTTGTTAACTAATGGCAGTTAGTGACAGGGGAGAGAATTTACATAATAATTCCAAACCAGAACAAATATATAACAGATAGTATTGTTATTTGATTTATATATAGTATATTACATGCAATAGTATGATGATATTTTAATAACATATTTCACTGTAATTTGTATTTAAATCACTGCATATATAAAAAAAGATTTCTTTGGAAATCTCAGCTGATAGCACAAGCAGTGTTTTTGTTATGGAGGTGTATAAAACAGTAGTCACTATTTCTAAGACATGAAATCAACATTCTGAAGATCAGTAATAACTGGCCAAGTGATCAATTCCCTCTATTTACCCATAGTAACCTTTCCCCATAAACAAAGAACACTTCAGTAAATTCAGCCAAAACATCAAACAAAAAAATTGACCAAAAGACTAACCACATAAATCCTGTATACAGCACACTGAGGTGAAGCAGAAGATGATAAGAGTTTACCAGTGAATCTCTAGAGAGTACAAAGTAAAGGCATCAGTGGGAAACTCTTATAAGTGAGAAGTAGGATTCCGTTGCTGAGGCTGAGCTCTATGCTGATATATTAACCTGCTACAGCTTCCAAATTAGTTGAAAGCTAGTTTGGGTATGTTGACATACTAGAATACTAACTAGCATAAAAGATCTAAAGAACTTCCTACTTTTTGTCTTCTTACAATTGAAAGTGTTTTCAGTCACTTTCTAGTCTTTTTTCATAGGTCTGTTATGTTTCTAACTTGCTTGAGTCAGTTAACCAATCTGCACGTAGTAGGCAACGTGGAGACAATGCAGAGGTTTACACACCAAGACTATTTCAAATTGTTTACTGTTTGCACTGAGGACAGATACAGCTATTTGATTGCAAAGAGGGGATGAGGTATAGAACTCTGGGGGTGCAACCAAGCTGTTATTCTGTTATACTACCCATGGCATTGCTGAGGGGTGTGGTTTTGGCAGGAAAAGCCCCATGGACTTACTGGAAGTTGGCCATATTGCCTCTCTCTGGGAAAGTGTCAGCATCAACCCCTGAAGGGTCCCTCTGCCACCCCAATGACCCCTATCCTATTGTCTCTGGAGTGCAAATATGTGCCATGGTGCTGAAAAGGACAGCAGTGAAAATGCAAGTTGAACTTAGATGGAACTGACAACACCAGTGAAATGGAACAGACTGGCAATGGGGAGGACCTCAACCCAGATAAACCCAGCTGAGCTCAGTCGAAATGAGTGTGATGAACCAAGGGTTGTGGTGGTCCAGGCACCTGGCACACAACTGAGCTCAGTGGAGATAAGCACAACCCAGCTCAGACAACATTGTTTTTAGGGGATTTGCTTTGTCACTGTCTTTCACTGCATTTTTGAGCTGGTGGGCTGAAAACCTTAGTTGCAAGAGCTCCCTGTCCTTATTGCTTTTGTTCCAAACTACCATGTGGGGCAGCACATGGGAATGGTTGCCATACCACCTTTGTTTAGGGAAATCAAGTGGATGTGAATACCTTTTAGCAGGTAAAACACCTTCTCTTTTTGTATACTTTTTTATTAATATTGCTGTTGTCATTGTGTGTGTCTTTTTCCATTGTTTTTACTTTCAGTAATTTGTTACCTCAAACCATAATCTCTGCTTTTTCCCCCTCTCTTACTGGAAGAGGCTGGGGAAAGGGCAGTTGCTTAATTGGAGTTTAATTTTGTGCTGGCGTTACAACCAGCACACTGTTCATATTGAGTATTTCAACCTTCATGTGTAAGCTGACAAGAAATTGCTGCTACATCTTAATGTCTTAAAAACATTAAGAACTATAATGAACCTTATTTCCTGTCTGAAAATCTAAGGCTGTCGGAAGTAGCAGTAAGACCTCAATAGCAAACGATCTGTAGGTGAGCATACACTACTCAGTGATATATGTTTGTCAACACAGCTTCAGACAAGAGATTTCTTACCTCAGCAAGTATTTTGCGAGTAAATCACATTTAGTTTGCTTTAACTCAAATAATGTTCTAGTTCTTATATCATGAATGCACAGAAACTCTGGAATCTAATGAAAATGCAAACAGAGACTCTGAATGAGCTCAAGACGGCTGATGGCATATGCAATGCCCAATCTTCTACGATTTACCTTGGAGTTGCACACAGATATTCACTGGGGAGACAGCTGTTATTTGGTTGACAATACTCTCTGTTTTTTTTCCAGCAATATTCATCAACCTAGATAGGATTTCATTTGGAGAGTTTTTCACATGAAAAAAACACTGAAACTTGAGAGAAGTTCAGCACTGAGAATGTGTCCTAATCAGTTACTCGCATGCTGGACCATACACAAATACACTCATAAAAAACCACACTTTTTCTACTGCTTCCATAGTGATAAGAATTTTTTTTTTTAATGCTTAAAAATAAATTATGCAGTGATAGGGACATTGTAGTTATACAGAAATGTAGATATTCCTTCCTTGTTTCCTCTTGCTCACACCTAGTTTTACATGACATCACAACAAAATTGACTGGTATTGATATTTTTAATGGCTATATCTAAAAGTAAAGATGGGATTAATCAAAGTGTGACTCTTTCAAATCTGAAGTCTTATAAAGAGGTCACCAGTAGTTAATTTTATCAGGCGTGGCGACATGCAACCAGTGCAATTTTATTTCTAGGAAATAATCAACAGACACTGGAAAAATAATGTGTTATAATTTATAGTGTACAAATAGATTGATATAAATGAAATATATTGTATTTACATGTAACTAAGTGACTCCTGTACTGATAAATTTATAGGACTTAAGAGGCTCAGCTGTGCCAGGAGTATTGATTGATAAAATTAGAATTGTCTGTGGCTTTTGGTTCTATCAAGGAAATGAGTTTAAAAAATGACGAAACAAAGCTCTGTATGGAAGTTTTTTACTAGTAAGAGAGTCAGAACCAGAGGAATCACGTTTATTTGTACTAAAGACATATTACATAACCATTGATCTTTCCTAAAAACAATATACATAGAGTCTAATTCTAGCTCAAGTACTTCATTCAACATCTGCATGTAGCTCCTATTGCCACTAATTTCAAAGTGTTGTTTTGAATTCTTAATTTTTATTAATTTTATTGCCTCTGTAAATATCTAGTCAATCAAGCAGATAACACAGCAAACAGTAACTATTATAAAAAATGTCTTCATGACAATGAAAACATGATGAATGAAACTGTATAGTGGCAGAGGATGACTCAAGTATAAAACAATGTTTAGTCAGTAACTTGAAGACAGAATGGAATAGAAGTGGAAATATCCAGATATTATAGATATTATTAAAACAAATAGTGATTTAACTGCCACAAAAGCTCTTGTGAGGTGAAAAAGGGTTGTAGTCCATATTTTAGAGATGGGCAAAATGATGCACCATAATTTTACATTCCTTCATCTTGATGGGCCAAAGATGAAAGTGTTTTGATCTTAGAGCTGATGAACTCCTACAGCTCTAAGTGAAGTTAATCATAAAGCACAGAGTATTATGTGGAAACACTAAGAATGCCCTTGTTCCAGATTTAAAGGGTGATTCTTCATCCATTTTTTCCATTTTGAAGATTAGATCTTGGCTTCTGTAGTGAAAGATGCTTTTTGTCATATTATGTTTGATATTTTATAGTTTCCACTATACTGCCTGGAAGGAGCATTCAGCCTGAAATTCTTTATTTAGTCTTTTGTCAGTCTCTCACTAACAAGCTGCTTTTTATGTCTTTCTTTCTATTATGATTAATAGTTTACATTTGTATTTTGAATGCTTCAAGCTACAGTCATTGCAATCCCTTTCAAAATTTCCTTCTGTGTCTTCTGACACTACATGAATATTTGTGTTTGATCATTATTTCTTATAGGTATGCAGTGAAGATAGGTAGGTGCAGTTTCTCAGTATATTTTATAGTAAATATTTTGCTTCTTGTACATGGAAACATAGTACAGTGTGATGGACTCAATCATTGGAAATACTTTGAGATCTTAGACCTGGGAAATCACTCAAAAAAAAAATTGGATTCTGCTTTCCACTTCTATTTTAATAATAAATCTATCACATAGGTGTTATGACTGATCTGATCTATGTATTCATGTATGGCCAGACTTCGCGAATGAAGATTTGGGAAGGGCCCTCCCCACGTGAGTGTGCCCTTCCAGCCTGCACAGTGGAGTTTTTAGGTGAGGCACAGCATGCGCAGAACTGGCCCCACCGTTTAAGTCCTAAGGTTCATCTGCCATGGCTGAGCAAGCTTGAACAGTGACAGTGAAGTCCTCGGGACTGTCTAACTGGGGCTGACCCTGCTGAGCATCTGAGATNCACAGTTTCTTGTATAGCTTGCTAAAGCTAATTAATTGCTGAAACATATAAACAATATATATTTAATTTATATATATATAAAAATTACAAAATTTAAATATATATTATTTATATGTTTTGGCAATTATGTATATTATTTATAAATATCTATAAGTAATATAAAATATAATTAATTGTTAAAACATAAAATTCTTCTATTAATGAAGAAAAGTTAAAATTGAAAAGTATATTTGTAAAAATATATTTGTAGAACAACAACAATAACTTTGTAAAAAGATTTACACACACTGTTAAAAATATAAACAGTAGCTTAGAAAAGTCAATAGTTGTACTAAATACCATACAGAACAGTATCGGTGACTGTAGTTTTACCATGCCTCTTAAAAATAATGCACTTTGAGAACATCCTTAATGGAACTCTTACAGACTGACCCAAGTCACCACTGCCCATCTAATTCCCTGTTTGTGGTGCCTCAGGTCAGATTCCCCTCTGGACTTCCATATAGTACAAATTTTCTTTTACCCTGAATGCTGATATCTCTATTTCTAAGAATACACCTGTGACCAGGATTCTTAAAGTATTTAGAGACTTAAACACCTTAAATACCTTTGACTAGTCAAAAGAGAGAGAAAAGTCCTTTGATAGGATTTCTGAAGAGCAATAGAGAGAGTCTTAGAAAGAGGCTGACTGAGGATTTATTGAGAACCAGGAAATGGATTTGATTTAGCACAATGCTAGTTGCTAGGTTTTAAACTACCTTATATGGTCCTTTTCTAAAGTTACTGAGAAACACGTAGAGGTTTTTCTGTATGAGATTTCAGAATCTCTAATAAATAAAATGAAAAAACAAGTCCTCCTTATCCTAGGATCAGGAAATATAGATGTTTGTCATTACTATTGGAAGAAGCAGTTGCATAAGGTAAGTGGAGCACAAGATGCCTAATGTATCTCACTTAAGCTACTGGCACCAGCTCTGTTGTGTCTTCTTATAGACAGAAGAATAATTAATTCTGTTATAATGGCAATTTATAAATTTCCTGTACAGTTAATTTCAGGACAAATTGTGTTAGTGAGTCTTGTCTCTTGCTGCATACTAAGACTAATAATATGTTTCAGAATCTAGAAGTTTGGATGAAGCTTTTTAAATATTGCTTTTGTCTGTTTTAAGTTGTTATGATGGGTTAGCCTTGGCCACAAACACCAGCCATCCACTCACTCCTTCCCCACCCTTAACAGGACAGGGGGAGATAATAGTAATGACAAAGCTTATAGGCCAAGACAGAAAGGGAGATCATTCACCAATTACTGTCATGGACAAAACAGATTCTGCTGGGGAAAAGTTATTTAATTTATTGCCTATTAAAAATAAGGTTGTGTGGTGAGAAACAAATACAAACATTTAAACAATGCTTCCCCCTCTCCCCTTCCAAGTTGAAACTTCACTCCTTCACTCTCAACTTCTATTCCCTCTAAGTCCCCTCTACCCGAGGCTCCACAAACAGGGAATTGGATGGGGAGTGATGGTTGGAGTCAGTCTGTAAGAGTTCCTCTGTGCTATTCCTTCCTCTTCACGCCTTTCCTCTGATCCAGACTGGGCTTTCCATTTAGGTAATATCTAGCTGCTCTGGTGTGGGATCAGTCATGGGCTGCAGGTGGGTACCTGCTTCACCATGGTCTTCCATGATCTGCAGGAAAACTTCTGCTTCAACACCTGGAGCACCTCCTCTATCTTTCTTCTCTCATCTTGCTATTTGCGGGGCTGTTTTCCCACACTTTCTTTCTCTCTACTTGCATTTTTTCCAGGGGTGTCACCATCTTGGCAAATGGGCTTAGCTGTGTCCTGCAGTGATTCTGCTGTGGTTGGCTGGAACTGACCTCTCCTCACAGAGGCCACTGCTGCAGCCTTTCCCTGCCAAAATGTTGTCACTTACTCCCAACACAGCTATCCAGAGAAAATACTCAGATAATTTACTAACAGTAATATAATGGACTCAAGGTTACTTGGTTTTGTCGGGTTTCTTTGGAGGAGGGGAGGGGGCTGTGGATTTTTTTTTTAATTATTATTATTCCTTTCATGAATTAGCAACAACTTCTAATAAGTTGAGGTTTTCACCCATCTGTGTTTTTCCAGGGCCTGATGTATAGGTTGTTGAAAGACATTAATGGCACAACTTTCTTTCCTTGAGCTAGGGTTGTGGTGTTATTTATAAAAGTTGTATGTTTTTAGGTAATAAGACAGTATTTGTTGTGAGTTATGGGAAGACTTGAGTTTTTACAACACTATTATTCTTTTCTTTCTCTGAAGGTATGTTAGCAAGGCTAAGAATAATGAATATATATTTCACATATATAAAAATTCATATAGTTGGAAAAATAGAGGACTTATGCAGCATACTTATATGCCCCAAAGCTTGCCATTTTTCTACCAGTTGCATCAGTTGATCTAATAACAAATATGACCTTCTTCTTATAAATACACCTGGTTTCTATTTTTAGACGTGCCATGATGTACATGGCATGGTAATTCATTCTGGTTTATTTTTCTGCTCTTATAGGTGGGGTGGGTTGAATTTGGCTGGCTGCCAGGTGTCCACCAAGCTGCTCTATGACTCCCCTCCTCAACTGGGCAGGGAAGAGAAGATGAGGTGGAAAACAACTCTTAGGTTGAGATAAGGCAGTTTACTAAAGCAAAAGCAAAAGTTTGCATGCACACAAGTAAAGAGAAAAAAAATAGATTTATTCTCTACTTCCCATAAGTAAGCAATGTCCAGCCACTTCCTGTGAAGCAGAGTTTCAGCACGTGTGGTGGCTGCTTTGGAAGACAAATATTGTAAATAATGAATGCCACTCCTTCCTCTTCTTAGCTTTTATATCTGAGCAGACATTACATGGTATGAAATATTCCTTTGGTCAATTTGGTCCAGCTGTCCTAGATATGTCCCCCTCCCAAGATCTTGCCCACCCCCAGGCTATTGATGTGTGTGCTGAGGAGACAGCACTGATGCTGTGCCTGCTCTGCTCAGCAGTAACCAAAACATTGGTGTGTTATCAAGACTTTTCTGGATACCAATGCAAAGTACAGCATTGCTAGGGCTGCTGTTGGAAAATTAACTCTTATCTCAGGTCAATCCAATACAACAGGATATGGGATGCAGAAAACCCCTTGCTGGACTACTCTCTCAACATGACACTGATCTGTGCCTTGAGGATAGACTAACTCTAGCTATCCTGTACTTCTCAGTGCAAGCATAACTCACTGGTGAATATCCAACTCTGGCATGGTTCTGTTGTATGAGCTTGTTAAAGCTTTCTTGTAATCCACTATATGGTGATTTTCACATAACAATAGAAAACAGATGTTTTGAATAGATAATGAAATTTTAATTCCAAAGTAAATAAGTGCAACATTTTCAACTTCATTTAAGTGAGGTACTGTGAATGCATTTATCTCATCTAATGTGTACCTCTAAAAGTCAGAATAAAATTCCTTATTTGCTGGCAGTATTACCTGAAAGTATTTTTTTCTCCCTGCAGACCCATATTTTTTTGCTGTCCAGTCTCTACTGCGCTCTTTACCCCTGTGGTTTACAGAAGCATAAAAGCAAATGTGTAGAGAAACTGCCTAAGTCAACAAATTGCCAACTCCATACTTCAGAGATCAAAGATTAGGCGTCTGAATTTCACCTCATTCTTTTAGTTCCTACTTTACAGTCAAAAGAAAGAAGTAGGCATCCCTGAAATATGATTTATCTCATTTGAGTTGTCTATTTTGCCTCAGCTTTAAGTTGGACAAGTAACTTTTGGACAACTGAAGCTGTATGAGATAAACTGTACAATGCATGAACACAGCTTTAAGAACTGAAAATTAATCTGAGCTTTGCTATAGAAGCAATTGGTGTACCGCTTACTCCTCCTTAATTAATTCTGAAATTAGCTTGTAAAATCTGTTGAAAATCCTACAGTAGTTAAAATCTTTGGGTGTTGGAGAACTACAATTGCATGAGTCATAAATTACTGTAACTTCCTAAGTCCTATATGGCTGTCAGCATTCCTTCTTTCTAACTGTGAAGGTTTTTTCTTCTGTTACCTGATGCTAGTACATGGGCTGTGAATGAGATTACCTGCTTTCTAACTTTTTTTTCTACTCTTGCCATAAGTGCTGAATCCTCCAATTCACCTGTTTTTGTGGTGCTCTATTTCTTACAAGGCCAGCATCCTGTAAAGAATGGAGGAGATAGTTCTGTTTGCTTGGAAATTTGCATGTGAACACTAGCTACAAGTAAATACACATTCACCATGAGCATAGTTCATGGAGTGATGAGGATACAGCCTCAGAGGGAATGATTGTTTCACAACAAGGAGCTCATGCATTTAAAATCGCTCAGCACCTGGGCTTGAAATGAATCCATGCTCCTGTTGCTTAATACTGTTGCACAGTAGTTTTGGCAACAAGACTGACAGCTTGAAGGGTTATTCTCAAAATCATATAGCATGTTAAATTCTAGTAATGCATTTTTTCCCTTCCCTGGCAAGATTGCAAGAAAAAATTGGCTGGATCTTTATAGATGTGCATCTGGCTGAAGGGCAAAGCCTGACTATCAGTTTTATCACTATTAATCTATAATTTTGGGGTTTACACTTAGCTAACATTAAACTTTGAATATCATTGTTTCCTTAAGAAAATGACTTCTTTCTCACCTAAGGGATGGATGCACGTGCATGTGATTGTCAAACATTGTCTCAATTAACTTTTGACTTCATTTGTAGCATTGAGAATCTAAAATCTGTACAAATATGAAAGCTGATAGCTATCTGAAAAGCCAGGGTCTCTCTGTGTGAATGCCCACAGATAGATCAGACTGAGTGGGCTTTTTTGGACAGGTGCCTCTTTGCTCTAAATGATTTGTGGTGGATACATTGGGAAAATATAATTAACCAGGCAAAAGTAGTATTGTTCTGCCTTCATATACGGTCTTTAACTTGAGGACTTCTTTGACCATTTAATACTTCAGAAGAATGGGGAAAAGTTTTAGGGTGGTAGGATGAATCAGATGGGTGCAGCGTTAACCAAAACAGAGTTCTGACACAGTTTGATCATGAATTCTTGCTTGGAACTGCCCTACTACTACAGTTGTCATATTCTTAGACTGCTGTGTAGGCAGCCATCATAGATTCCTGTCAGAAACAGGATACTGGACAAAGTGGATAGTTAGTCTGATTATTAGAGAGCTTTTTACAAATGTATAAAAATAGTAGCATTGCAGAATCACAGAATACTGCAGGCTAGGTGGTAGGTCAGGCAATCTCTAGTTTGACATCAAACGAGCTTCAGCTATGAAGTCACACCAGGTTACTTGAGTCTTTATCCAATTTGAACTTGAAAAACTCCAAGGATGAAAACTGCAGTCTCGCTAGGATATTGTCCCACCAGTTGACTGTGCTCATAATAAAAACTTTTCTCCTTATAACCAGTGTCATATTCAACTTATATCCTTAATCTATGTCCATTGCTTTTTATCCTTCCACACTGCACATTGTGAAGAACCTGGTTCTTCCTTCTTGCTGAAGAAGCTGAACTCTCTCCAGTTGATTGATATTTTCCTTGTCCTTAACAGGGTTGCTTATTGCAGCAGCAAACTGGCCACAGTCTTCTACATGTGGTCTATTAGGTAATAAGTAGAGGGGGAAAAAATCACTTCTCTTGAACTACCGGCCATGCTTTTGTTCATAGAGGTTAGGTTCATGTTCACCATCCTGCTGCCAGAGCACACTGTTGGCTCACATTGAGCACATGGTCCACTGAGGTCCCCAAGTCCATTTCAAAAGAGCTATTCCCCAGCTGGTTAGTCCTCAACCCATAATGAGTTCTTCCTTCTAGGTGCAGGAGTTTGCATCATCCATGTTGATTTTCATAAGGTTGACCCATTCCTCCAGTGTGTGCTTAGTACTCCTGTACAGCAGCACTTCCCCTGAGCATGTCACAATTTAGTGACACCTGCAAACTCTGTGAGAACACACTCTTTCATCTCCTGCAGGCCACTGATAAAGATGTTAACAGGACAGATTGGAGCATAGATTCATGCAGTACTCTGCTTGTTAACAGCCTCCAGGTAGAATATAACAACCACAGTGAGAAGAAACTGCACACATAGACCAGAGATGCCAGTTCTAGAGGTTTGACAAAGCTTTTGATGATCAAACACTTGAGAAAGCTTCAAAAGGGAAACCAAGGTGAGACTGCATTGTTTGTACTGTGGTATTGTACTGTACTGCACATAAAACTCTTGCATGCTACTTTGTGCTTAAGAAACAAAGAGTCACCAAATTAGGGCACCTTTAACAACTTCTGTATTATCTTTAGTCTTTCTGGTCCATACACAAATGTAGGATATCTATTTCACTTAGAGATATATCCTTTTTTTTTTTAGTTTTGTTTTGAAATCAACAGAAAACATGAAAGAAAGATTGCCAGAATCAATATTGTTCCTTTTTT
>VWZD01008771.1:105954-130392 GCA_013396695.1 Sakesphorus luctuosus
AATATTTTTCCTTTTTTTTTTTTTTTTTTGAAGAGTAGTTGCTTATAAGCCCCTCTGGAATGTCTAATATGTAAGAAGGTGGATTTTAATGGGCTAAACATAAAACTGCATGTAGTACTCTATTACTGATTTCAAGTATTACCACGTGATTTTTTAAAAATCTAGATTATAACCTTAATGAAATAAAAACTAAAAGTTATACATTCATGAAAGACACAATATATGCTTAAAAAAATCACAAAAATAGAATATGCTGTTTTACTATTTTTTGTTGTTACTATTCATTATTTATTTATTCTAAACTGCTTGCAGACCAAAGTAACAGCATTTTTTCAGTATTTTTTATCCAATCATTAATAAATTTTCTTACAAGAAGGTACAGAGTAAAATAAAAATACTGTATTTTGTGAAATTATAATTATTTTTAGTTGGCAGAAAACTGAACATATTGAAATATTGTTGTCTCAAGTTGTGATTAGAAGGTAGGCAAAATAATGTTATTGAGATTTAAGTCTTTGATATCTCACTTTGTAGTTACTTAGGATGGGAGAGTTTTTTTCTGAGTGCCTGTGCTAGCAAACAGTACCTTGCCATATTCCTAATAGTTATCTAGGCTTTGGTCTCTCAGTTTTGAGGTCACAGCATTAACACATTTGCATTATAAAAAGAAAGAAAACTTGTTTGGAATCCCAATATATATTTCATCTGGTTTAAAGCCTTAATCCTGGATTCTGAATGCTGTGTGGTTTTAAGAGTATTAGTACAGATTTGTACAAAATGGCTTGATATTGCATGTGTAAGCACTTTCCACCCACATCAGAAAGTTAAATAAAAAAAAGAAATAAACCTAGATCAGGGTTAACAGGGTCTAACTGCTGAAGCCCTGGGAAGACCAGATGGCTGTGTGAAACAACTATATTGCTTTCTTTCTGTTTTTCTGGATACAGCTTTTCAATCAAAGATCTTTTATTTTTAATACAAAAGAATACAAAAAAAATATGCATCAAAATCTGGTTTGAAAGCTTTTTAGAATTTGGTGCTTTGTTTGGAGGTTTTTTTGGTTGTTTGTGGTTTGATTTTTTTTGGGGGGTGGTGTGCGGGGTGGGGGTTTGTTTGCCATTTGTTTGTTTGTTTTCCTTTTTAATATTCCATAACTGTTGCTTCACCCTGAACACCACACACTCTCTTACTTTTTTCCTTAGAGCCTACTTGTGCTACATGCCCATTTCAGGGTAGATGGGAATAGTTGAAACAGCAACTGGCCCAAAAGTCAGATACTCTATTTTGTGTAATAAAACCTACATAATGATATTTCTATATTTGAGTTTGAACCAAATCATGCATAAACCAAATTTGTTAAATTTCCCATGAACAGAAATCTTGAAGAAGAAAAAAAGGCAGTTTCCCCTACCTCCATCTCTTCCCAGCAAGTGAAATAAGTGCACTGGGACCTGCAACTGCTAAGCAAATGTAACATTCTTGAGGGGATCAAAAGACTGGGGAATGAGTTGACTCAGGAGCTGGGACATCTTAGAACCTTTGGCCAAAGGACAAGATTGTCCAGTGGGGCTTCCTATGGTCACATGCCATTGATCTCCAGCAGCTGCTAAACTGGAATTTACATTCTTGTCTGCTGCTTGGTTGACTACTGCTGTTAGCTATGTGAAATTGTCACAGCTGTCCATTTTAACATCTCCATGCCAGAAAAAAACTGGAAAACCCAAAAGCCCAGACTTGGTATAAAACTCTCAAGACTGCTAAGCTCTGACTGCAGAGACAAAAGTTGACCCCTATTTAGAGGTAGACCTCAGCAATTAGGATCAAAGTCGGAAAACTTTCCCACAACAAACTGCCTTGGTGCCATTGATAATGAGAATTCATACACAGGGGGAAAGCACATCATATCTATAATGGTCTTTGGAGTCTTGGGTTTTCAGCCAATGAGAGCAGATGAGAATCTGTCAGATTGTCTTCAGGGTCCTTTATTTGAAATTCCTTGATTTCAAGACCTTTAAAAAGAAACATTTTAGGTACAATGAAGAAGTGTTTTCTGATAAAGCTTAATTTTCCTGGAAAAATTTCTAAATAGAAGTTATAGGAAAAAGGTAACTTTTTGCATCTATATATTGATTGACATCCCGTGTCCTTCAGTTTTCCTATTTCATTTTGCTTCCTAAGGCATTTGATGCTGTAAAATTTAATATGTCCTCAAAACAAGAAGTTTGGATGGCAAAGTTTCTAAATCTTAGGAAAATACTGAGCAGAATTTGGCTGTTGTCACTCAGGATATTGGGATAATGACCCATTTGAAGAGCTCATTGTTCAGTAGTGTTAAAAATTAAAGCAAAACAAAAACAATTTGCCTAATTGTTAGGAAATATTAAAACTAGAATTGGGAATTAAAGTGAGAACATAATTATGTCACTATTTCAACCTGTGGTTGACATCTAAAACACTGTATAGTTTTTGTGTTTACATACCAGGAGAGTTATAGAAGAGTGAAAAATTCAGAAAGAAACAAGGGTGATCAAATAGGTGAAGTGTGGTTTAAATGTATTTTTGACAAAAAACCCCAACTCTTTACTTTGTAATATATTTGGAAGAGAGGTGTAATAAAGGCATATATAATCCAGGGTCTTAAGGAATGGATAAAATGTTTCTAAGGGCTCATTTCCCTACTAGTATAAGAACAAAGAAGTAAAGAGACCAAGCTAGTTGAAGCCAGATCCAAAAGAGAAGTCACAAATAGACATTTGAGTCGGAACTTGCATCTGGAGGATGCTGTGAATGCTCAAAGTTGCTGTGACAACTTATGAAACTTGGTTTTGAAAGCAAGATCTATGGAAGGTTTTGCAAGACTGCAGGCCAGGCTGGTTGCTAGGGGGCTGTAGCCATGAAGGTCATCATTGGGTCCAACCATCCAGCCAGGAGTAGGGTAGCTGGGAGCTCTGGAGCAGCACTATGGGACTGCTGTGTGGAAGGGCACAGGCCAGCACTGGGCCATGATTAGGGCCCATGGCTGGGCAGGGTAAAGCTGTTGTGAGTTGGAGCCTGGCTCTACTGGGGCATTGCCGGGGCAGAGCAGCTGGAAGATGGAAAATAAAAGTTTTGAGGTGTGGATCCCTGAGACACGCACTCTAGATGTCCACTCTAAAAGGTGTCCACACCCAGTACTCAACATCTGTTGCACATGCATAGTATAGTCATCTTGCACTTTTGCTTAAGACACTGACAGACCTACACACTTGTAAGTTGGATCAGGTGAGACAATGTCATGAGGATAGAACAAACCATTAAATACAGGTCTCCTGTATGCCTTAATTTCTGAACAGTAATGTAAAAGTGATAAGAACCTATAACATTGTGTTTTTGGAACAAATGTTGACAAGGTCAAAATCCCTCTTAAAGAGAATAACAGTATAATTTGGGGTTATTTTTACCACTTTCATTTAAGAAATGTGTTTGAAAAAGCAGTTCCTTCTATGTTCTGTGTACACCCTCAGAGGAAAAAAAAAAGATATTGTTCCCATTAAATCCATTTATTTTTATTATTGAAAAAGACAATGGTATATTGAACACATTGCAGATCTAAAACCAGACTATTCCTTTTTAGGAACAGATCCCAAAATTTTACATGAACTACATACACAGAGCCATAGTGCCGTGATAATCCCAGCAACCATGAAACAAGATTTGTCTTTGTGAAATCCTCTAGTAAGTTGACCTAAACAGTCATAAGGCAAGAATATTTCTTCATTTTTGGTTTACTCTCTACTTAGGAATCAAGACAGAATTTAGGAGAGCTTTGATCATGCAGTGAGAACATGTGCAGGTTTCAGAAGCTTTCCTTAATACTAAGACTTGCTACCAGAAAGACAATGTAATTTTCAGACCTAAAATCCTATAGCATTGAAAGGCTTTCACAGTTCCCTTAAGAACAAATTGTTAAGACTACTGTGGAGCTGTATATTATGTTACAGTTTATGATCTTTTGTATTGTTTTTGTCTGTAGACTGCATCACTTCTAAAGCCTTTACTTACAGTCACTCTTTTCCCCACATCTTTAGTTTTTAAAAACATGTGTTTCATTAATACTTTCAATGAAAGCTATCAAATAATTTGGCTCAGGAGTTCACCTTTTTTTTTTTTTTATGAATGGTGAATGAGATCAACATATAGACATAAACAATGGTGTTTTTCATTTTGAAGAAATATGGGATCTTAATTGCATTGTAGAGAAGAAACTTAATATTTCCTGTCATCTGTTCCAAACATTTAATTCTATTGTTCTTCTGAAAGGTCAAATCTGGAATGTCACATCTGCAAGGACACCCGTGACCCCTCTTGGCATCCACAGTCCTGTAAGATGGAAGCAGGAAGAGTGAAGAATACTTCCCTGAGTATCCAAAATAGATTGTTAAAAACTTATCCCAACAGCTGAGTTCCCCAAGGTATCAGTGTTATGCATACATATACACANTACCTTTAATTATTAATATTTTTACATTTCATAATTCATCAGAAAGAAAAGAATGATTATTTCTCTGAATACCAGTAGCGTTGGGAATTTTATCTGAAGAAAGAAACTTTATTTTATGCATATCTCATCTTTACGGTCCCCTTGTTTATGAATACTAATACTAATGGCATTCCTCAACTCTGGAGCTTATTGGGGTAAAAAACAGCAGGAAAATAATATCTTTAGGGAATTTTGATATTTAACTGTTTCCTTTTTCTTAAGTGAGTTTTAAACAATATAATAATAGTAATAAACAAATGCAGAACAAAATAAGTAGAATTTTCACCAAATGAAGAAAATTAGTTAAAATGGGAATCTGAAAGCAACATAGCCTTTTCTTTCATGTTTACTAATCTAAAGATTAAGTTCCTCAACCCAAACTTTTCTCTGTGAGTCTTGGTGCTGGTCAGACTGTATCTTTTCTGAGTATCACAACCATTCAATTCCCTTCAATGCAATTAAAACCATCTTTCTTCAGACTGATTAAATCTTGCAACATCTGTGAGGGATGAAAAGAAGGTATAAACATTCTCTTTTCCTTTACACAGATGGGAGGCACAGACCAACAGAATGCAAAATACTCAAGTGGTTGCTTTATGTTTAATCCTATCCAAATAAAAAATGTGTGGTTTATTTTGCTGCTTTAAGTTCTAAGGGATTTGATTAAGATCACTGATCAAGTCACTGTTAAGAGCCAGAAAAAACCACCAGTCTGTGGACTTTTAATGCCGAAGTGGAACGCTCTACGTACATTTAAAAAGATACAAGATAAGTGAGAAAAGATGTAATGAAAGGGCCCAGATATTTTCTGGCAAAGAGAAAAGAAGCTTCTCATCCCTTTAGAAGAAAGTTTTCATAATTTCTTAAGCTGTAAATTAAGAAGGTCAGATTCATGTTTCAGGCAAAATTAAAGATCAGTGTTCTAGTTTGGAATGATAATGTAAATTTCCTCCCTGCCACTAACCCCCATGCCATTAGTTAACAAAAGAAGTAGTTAACTGCTACCAATTCCTTCTTGATCATTTTGGGTGGGGGCAGACTGGGGGGAGGTGTGGCAAAGAATGGGTTTGCACTGTGTCTTTTGCTTTTGGGGACACGTCACAGCTCTGGGGGTAGGTTGCATCTGTGTGTGTTGTCTGTCAGAGAGAAACTGTTCAGCTGCTCCTCGCTGCTCCTGTGGAGTAAGATTATTTCTTCTTGCCACTGCTGTTTCTCCTGGTTTCAGCACTGGAGCCCCAGGCACTGCTCTGGCCTCACTGTTGCCTGCAGTGTCACTGCTGCCCACCCCACTGCAGCAGCAACCCGGGAGAGAGGAGTCACAGCTGCTTTCCGGGACACGCTGTGTCTCTCCACTCCCAGCTTTCCTTCTTTGTTTGGGACAAAGGACAGAGAGAGAGAGAGAATTTATCTGAGTGCTCATCACTCATCTCTATCTTGCTGAAAAAAGACTGGGAGCCCACCCTGCAGCCAGCCAAGGTGTGACACTGACTCTGTCCATAAATATAACTTTCTCCAGGAGGAACCTACTAGTTTGGGGGTTGTTCTTTTTTTGGTTTATTGTTGTTGTTNAAACATTTTGGCTTTTCCCCTCAAACCAAGACAATCAGTTATGAAAGAATATATGGGAATAGATTAAAAAAAATCCCCTTTGTGCTAGTATCAATCACAGACCTAAAACTTTATTAATTCCAGCAGTCAAAATAAGACACTCAGATGCCTTTTCATAAAGGTTTTATAACAATTCTTTTAAAAAAAAAAAAAGAATATACTTTTGTGGGTGTGCCTTTCTTTTAAATGAGAGAAATACCAGTTAAAAGTCACCTGTGTTTTGCCAGAGAGCTATGAAGTTTTGGCATCTTGTGCTTTCTAAGTTCCACACAAACGAGGCCTCACTCTGCTAAGTGAAAGATTCTGCTTAGGTAAAAGACTTTTGTTACATACTGTTTACACTCTGAATTTGCCTGGCAGAACAGTGTTTTAAAATTCTGGTATTTCTAAAATGATAAGTTGAGTTCTTTTTACTCAAGCTAGGAATGCAGTACTGGAAAATGGAACAAAAAGATTCATAGACTATCTCTTGTAAATTGAAATGTATCTTGAACATAATAAGCAATTACTGTGACAAGACTTTACATTTTTCAGTCTGTGAGTTTCTTTGAGCTTTTTTTGCTAACAAAGAGCAAACTGCTTGACTCCATGGAACTTACAGAAATAGTGTCCTATATATGTTTATTTTTTCTCTTACCTTTAATTGCCTCTGCGGGTTCATTGATACACATCTCATATTAGTCTTTGTATTAATAAGAGGTATTGGGCTCTTGTGCATGCCTCTAGATCTTAGTAATGAAGTCTTTGGTGCCCTTCTGAGATCCATGCTCCTGATGTCATTGAAATATATAAGAGATAATCACTGCTGTCTACAAAAATTGTAAATGCAGACCTTTTAGTAACATTTTTTTTGTTGAAGAAGAGAGAATTACTGTAGTGGCACACCTTCATGTTTGTAGAATAGCTAAGATTATATGACTTGATGCAGAGCTTTGTAAATAATCTTTCTGCCTTTACTTCTTCTAGAAGCAGCTGGAAGAGTAACTTCATCACATTAAACCCTTACAGAAGCAAAGTTTCCTCTGGTCCAGCTATCTTAATTTCAGACTGCAAATAAAAATTTTTCTCTAAGCAACATTTTTTGCTCTCAGTGTGATCCTGATGCAGTTCAAAATATATATCAGATTTTTTCTTAGAGATTACATGCTTTTAGATTTTCTTCATACATAACTGTACCCAGAATGAGGCTAAAATCCCCTCTGCTTTTTGATGCATACAGTTGTTCATGTAACACGTAGAGCTGATTTAAATAACAATATTATAATTTTAATTTAAAACTAGATAAAACAAAGAGAAGAGATACATTACCTGTACCTCTGTCACAGAAGAACTGTCTCCTGCAGAGTGCATGTGTCTCACTTGAAAGTTTTCCAGGCTTCTGTTTCAAGGTATTTTTTCACATAAATGATGGTTGTATTTGCCAGAGGGATGTGGAGAAAATGAGAAAGGAGCTGGTATATGTGTAAATGAAATTTGCTTACACTCATATGAAAAACAAGATCTTTCTCTAAACCAATCAGGATCTAACATTTTCTTAATAAGTGTCATAGTTAAAGGTAGAAACTGCTACGTGGATAGTTCCTTTCCATTCAGGATTCAAAGACCCAGTTTTCTTTCTATTTAGTTTAACAATACTGATCAATGTTTCAATGCTAAATAAATGTTGTATGAGCCATTAATTTACTCTTAATAGCTTTTGCTAATATAAACCAATTGAGATTAGACAACAGTCAGAATCATGTACTAGCCATATATAGTCTCTTGATTATACTGCACAGGTGTTATAAACTTGCTTTTAAAGAGGAAAACAAAATAATTTCTTCCGAAATAAAACTGAAAGTGGTTTTGGGAATAGCTTCTTTGACAGATAGCTTCCAAAAGGCTAAAGGGCTAAGACAACCATAGCCTTGTTGCCATGTGCTCTACATAACTTTCAATATTTCTGCATGTGCTCTTGATCCACAAGTTCCTCAATAAACCATAATGCTGAGGCACGCAACACATTTCAGGGTATGAGAATACAGCTTTGTGACAGGCTGCAATAAAGCCTTCGCATAACTGGTTAAATTTTCAGCAGAAAAAAACCTCAAACCCACAAAACCAGGAAATATGTCTTTTGTTCAAAGGATTGCCACCTGGGAATAAAAGCAAAGTCAGTGTCAAGTTCTGCTTAGTGTGGATGCAGCTAGTGTGCTCTAGATTAGCCTTTAAGATTGTGGAGGTGAATGACCCTACAAAACATGATCTGGAGATAAAAGATAAATGCATGGGACAAAAATATATTTACCAGCCAATGTAGGCAGCCAGGACAGAGAAGTAGGGAAGTACCCTGAGGAACAAATCACAATCCATTTCTGTGTCTATAACTGTGTAAAAGTATTTATTAGCAAGTTTTGCAGACGATAGTCTTTGGAGGGATAATAAATGTTAAAAAAAAGGTTATTCCTGTGCATTTGTCATAATCTGGGTGGATGATCAGAGTGGGGTCCATTCACCAAACTTGATTATAGTCTTGTGTGGTTAATCTCTGTCATGCTTTGACCCCAGCTGGCAACTAAGCACCATACAGCCACTTGCTCACTCGTCCCTGGTGGAATGTGGAAGAGAATTGGAAGGGTAAAAGTGAGAAAACTTGTGAGATGAGATAAAGACAGTTTAATATGTAAAGCAAAAGTGGCACATACATGCAAAGCAAAACAAGGAATTCATTCATCACTTCCTATAGGCAGGCAGGTGTTCAGCCATCTGCAGCAAAGCAGGGCTCCATCACCTAGAGCAGTGACTTGGCAATACAAATGCCATCAGTCCAAACTTTTACCCCTTCCTTCTTCTTCTCCCGGCTTGTGCTGAGTGTAACACCAAAAGGTATTGGAATAACCCTTTGGTGAGCTGGGATCCAGGCTCCCTCCTCTCCCAGCTTCTTGTGTACACTCAGCCTAGTTGCTGGTAGGGTGAGGTGAGAGGCAGAAAAGTCCTTGACACTGTGTAAGCACTGCTCAGCCACAAAGAAAATATTTCTGCATTATGGACACTATTTTCAGCACAAATCCAAAACACAGCCTCATACCAGCTACTCTGAGGGAAATTAACTCTCTCCCAGCCAACTCCAGCACAATCTTCCCCTTTGAGATTAATTAGTCTCCTACTCTGAACTGTTCTCTGGAGGATACTATCATACTATCTTCCTCTACTGACTATAAGGGACTCTAGGGAAATTAGTCTTTATAGACAAAAATTAGCCTTTGGAAATACATTTCCCTTCCCTGGTCTGACAAATATCTACATATCTGGGATGTGAATAATGCATATGCTTGTAGAGCTTCTTGCAAAATACCACTTGGGAAAAAAAAAAAAGAAAAAAAAAGAAAAAAAGGACTCTGTTGACTGCTGTTGCACACAAAATACGCCTGCTTTGGAATAAGTGAGAACAACAGCTACTCTTCAGTCTAAGGCATAACTATCATATCTGTGGAATCCACTAAAAAGGGAAATCAGCAGCAAAATGGACAGGCATTGGATTTCCAGAAAACACAAAAGTCATCATATTTTGGATCTGTTGCTGGTAGATACAGTGCTCCCAGATTATTACACAGAACAACAAGTGTGTTCTTTTTCCTTTTACATGGAACATCCCACAGTCATTTCAGAATTTACATTTTTCATACTAGATCTAAGATCATTGAAGTATGAATCTTTTTGAGACAAACCAATGCAGATTCCGAGATACTTCCCTATCAAAGACTGATTCTTTGTATTTGAAGTGTGAAGAATGTTTTATCATTTATTTTAAAACCTTTGACAGTAGGCAATTAAGGAGTAAATAGTGACCAAATGCTACATAGAGTGGTGTCAATGTCAAAATGTGAAGAAGTCCTTTTACCCACTGATATATTTGAATAAATTACAGCTTTCCTAAACCAAACAGATAGACCTTGAACCAAAATTTTAAATAAATAAATAAATAAAATACATGCTTCTTTAGTACATCCAGTAACATAAGATGCCAGCTGCAAATGAAGTCAACTTTTCTTTAAGCTCATTCCCTCAAGGTATCTCTCTTGAAATCATATCTGTCTGGAATTTTTCAGATACACACATCACAAATTTATCCACTTCACATATGCAGGGATTTCCCAAGAGAAATAAGGGAAGGACAATATGCAGGTAAACATACTTTTTTTTTTTAATTACTTTGCTTTTTCTAAAAAAAAAAATGAATTATTAAATCTCCATGTTTTAAGATAAAATTTCTAAGAATATTGTAAATAGTTAATAAAAATAGGGCCTACTTTGTCCTTTTCAAATAGAAATGACACATATGAATTTATTAAGTAGGAAGAGTATGTTTATGTTCTACACCCTAACACAATCCAGACATATGGATTGTGCCTCTGTGATCTCCAAACGTCTGTTTCTTCAGAAACTGTCCTCTGCACATTACACAGACATTTCTGAAAAGTTTATAAAAAGAATGGATATCATCTACTGATCATTCTGAATATAAGTAATAATGTAGTTTTGTATTATTTAAACATAATACTCAAAATAGAAGAGCATGTCTGCAGATGGATAACAATAGTTATAAATGCAGAGGAAGACTGTCTGTTAGAGTAATAAGTATATTTTGGTTTTATGACCATCTTGTCTAGATTCTAAATTACCTAAATAGGAATTTTTTGATGCACAGTAAGCCTTAAAGCTAAACATGAATTTAAATGCTTAAGCTTGGGGGTTTGACTTTTGAAATGTTGAACCTAGATACTTGAGTAAAACTTTCTTATATATTATAAGGTAAGTATTGAATAAAAATTTCAAATAATATTGCCTAACATTTATCAAACATGCTTATAATCGTCTTTTCCCTCTATAGATTTTCTCCCATTGAATAAGAGTAGATAATTTAGAGACTCAATATTACAGATTTGATACCTGTATGAAATTGGTCTTATTATTCAGCCCTTGATTTCACCAGTGTACAAAAACGCAGAGCAATGAGACAGCATCAGATTCTCTCTTCTGATTTCCACTCTACAACCAGAGGTAGTCAGAAGAGTGACAGGTAATGCCTTATGTGGAAGCCTCCTGGTTTTCTCCTGTATCTTTTTTTTCCACCGTTAGAATTCTGATATAGGAAAGCTCTTGTTATCCTTGAAAATCAGGTATCCTTACAGACATCTACCTTAAAGCTTCACTTTTTACACATCAAATTATAACATATTAGTGGTTTTTATTAAAGTGTACTTACTTAGAAGTAGAACAAGAAGTGCAGACTGTGTGGTGCTGCTTTGGTAATATCAGAAGAGATGATACTCGGAGTGGGGCACTTATTTTCTATATGAAAAGATGATTAAAATGTAAATTCAGGCTCACTTTTGTGGAATTTTTGTGCTTTATATTGCTATGGAAATTCGTTAGTGTCCATTTGAAAGTCCAATCCTGTAAAAGATCATTATATTTAAATTACAGATCATAGAATATGCTGATTTGGAATGGACTCATCAGGGTCATTGAGATCAACTGCTGGTCCTTCACCTCTCTCAAACCATGTGTCTGAGAGTATCAAACACTTGAACTCTGACAGATTTGGTGCTGTGACCACTTCCCTGGGGAGCCTGTTCCAGTGCCCAATCACCCTTTCAGTTAAAAACCTTTTCCTGCTTCCAACCTAAACATCCCCTGACTCAGCTTCATGCTGTTTAGTAAGGATCAAATGCATTCATCAGCTCACATGTTCCTGTAAGGCATCTCTGTGTCACTTTTTATCTCTGCAAGTTTCTGTGTCAGTCAAACAAAGCAAAATTTAATTTTGAAGAGGAAAAACAAAATATATGAACTAGAAAACAAAATGGCTACCCACTATAATCTTCAGTATATAAAACAAATTCATGCAACTTGTGATCATGATGTAGTGCCATGGCTTAATGGTACCATTAAAAAAATAATTCACATTCAACAAAAATCACCTCTGTACAACTGTGCATTTGATTTCATAAAGCAAGCCAGAAACACAGCATGAGGTTAAACATATCTAAATATCAGTAAATTACACACATAATTAAACACAGATTTGACTTCAATTACTCCTATTTTTTAAGATGAACTATACTCAAGAGGAAGTAATATTCATAAATAGGGAAACAGGAAAAATTGTCCCCACAATCAAAAGAGCAGTTGTTTTTTTTTTTTTTTAATTTCAAGACCTTCCCCTTCAGAAACAATAATTTAGGAAATTTTCAGGTAGGCTGTATCATTCAGTCTTTTTGTGACATTGCCTATTTAAAGAACCTCATGCTCATAACACAATCTCAGTGAATCATATAAGGAACAATCTTCAACAAATCATGATAACCATCCTATACTTCAAATGGTTACAGCATTTTCTCAATTTACTAATACATGTCAAGATTATTATGGAAATGCGAAGGGAAAAGGAATATATTAGTCTTTTAGGATCTGATTGAATTCACTTAAGATTAGCTTTTATTTTTGTGAAAAATATTGAAAAAGACTGAATTGAGGATGTAAAGCATTTTGGAGAATATTGAGCCACTATTAACCAAACTTTCCCTTACTATCTATGCACCCAATCATAGTGCATTTCCACTTTTCAGTGTGCTTTACTATCATTGTTTTCATGCAGACGTGCACAGCTATTTTGAAATAGAAGCTTCTATATTGGTCCTTGCATAGAGAAAGAGATTAACTTTTTTCAGATCTCAGATTTCCAGACTTCTACTATTCATATATGTACTCTGATGTCATCTGAATTGTGTCCCCTTTCGACTCTTCTGTATACATTTTCCATACATAGCCTTATGTTTTGGCTCTCTTTGCAGGATAATGAATTCATAATATTCCCCTAAGAACGATTTTAAAGCCAGACTATGACAGCAAAACTAAAACTAAAGACTTCATAGCAAATAAAATCGGTTTGATTTTAATGGGACTACAATGTAGAACCACTCCCTAGGTTGTGTTACACCACACATTTTTGGACTGAAGATGATGAAGTTATACAGAAAGTAAAGGACAACTTCAAAATCAAGGTAATCAGATTTTTGTTTGTCATTAAGGAAACTTGGCATCTGACAAATATTCTTACTCAGTCAAAGTCATGGCAAAGGGAGGCTCGAAGAGGCTCAGAGGAAGGCTTTGAAGGGCAGTATTGTGCTATCCACAGGAGTTAACTTATTTTTGAAATCCCTGCTTTAGTTTTTATGCTGAAGAAAATATTATCTGCACCATCTGGCAGGACAAAGATAATGCTTGGACTGTATCTTCCGTAACTTGTCATTGCAGCAAACAATTTAAGAAGATGCATAAGAAGTACACACAGAACAATAGTACAAGCTTTCAGCTCCATAATTAGTTCACAGTTTCTGGAAAAAGTCTCAACCTTCCAGAGGCTGTTTCCTCATCCATAAATATTGCTGACACAGCAGAAAACAGCTGGTATTTTCTGTAAATCTAAAACTCAGGCAATTAACTCATGTACAACACACGAGTCATCATATTCATTTGCCATTTTCATGGTGGTTTGTCCTTTCTACATTTTATTATTCATTTATGATAGCTATTATATGCCTTTCAGAGTGTATCTGGCTCTCCTGAGGAATATTTATGACTATTATAGGGCTCTTATGAGAAGACCCAAGGATAGTTATTGCAGAAACTCTGTGAAATGCTACATTAGTGCAGAGATATGCTGGTAGTAAAATACCTGAACTTGTTTCAAAGTATCCCTTGACGGAAATTAAAAGATGGGCTTCTTCTGATGAGGTTTTGTATCTCCTCTGACCCCATCACCTCAGAGAACTGAATAGTTCTGATTGGAAGTTTAGTAGTCAGTAGTTGCAGCTGGTGCCTGGAAGTAAGGCTCTTGGAAAAGCTTCAATGAAAAAAAATAAGAAAACACTTTGTTTTAAAAGCTATCTGCTCCAGCAATAACACAGCAGAAACAAAAATAGACTATAAATGAAAACAGTAGGCCTAAAGGTGCACGTTCTAACACTCAGGGACCCTTTACTTCTGCTATCCTTTACCTCACTACCTCCCTCTATTTTAAAGAAAGAAGGGTGATGTCTTGAAGTGAATCTGAATACTGCAGGACTGCATCACCTTCTGAGAAGGAAAAAATCTGGAAGAAGGACAAACAAATTGGAGGTGGAAGGAGAAGGGCGGAGCTTTCACTAGTTTTTGAGGGTTTTTTTTAATCAGTGTCTAATTTCATTCCTTTTCCAATACCCGACCATGAATCAAACTTCTGAATCATTCTTGTTCAATCCATGTCCATTCAAATCTCTACTATATTTCTAACTTTTGCCCCTCTGTATAATGATCAAGCAGTCTTTTCAGTTTAGAATTTTGAGATTTTCTGGCATGTTAGTGGTTTTTGTAGGAGCAAAAATGCTATACTGCCAGGGAAGTAATTTGTGGAACATCATGGGTGTAAAATAAAATAAGGCAATTTTTCAGGATAGAAAAATTAAAGAAAGAAAAAGAGAATATAAAAAAGTGAGATAAATAAATGAAATGTAAAAACAAAGCGTTGATAATATATGGATACAATATATATAAAAAAAATTCAATTTTGGTTGCAAATAATATATTTACCTCATACTGTCCATAAATTTCTGTGAAGAGTTCATGTCCTGTGAATGCAAGAAATAGGTTCTATTATGCAGGTTCATTATCACAGCTATTTAATACAACTTTTCTAGGGGAATCTCTGCTACAATTTACACAATATCCTTATCTTTTGAACTCAGTTTTTTTCTCAGTGCATGAAATTTTTGTTTATTTATGTTGTCTGGGCTTCAAGCAGTTTATGGAAGAAAGTTGTGCATTGTCTTGGAATGCAGTTTAATGCCAGTTGGACAACTCCAGCATTTATCTTTGATTATTTGGATGAAGTTAAAGTAAGCTATTTGCAAAGATTAATCTTACCCCTTGAAAACCACTCTCCACTGGTATCTTCTTTAATAAAAGGAAAGAAAAAGAATCCACAAAGGCTATGTTTCATAAAAAGAGGTTCTTAATCATCATTGAAGGTGCTCCCCTGCACTGAGGAGGCCTAGGAGGATTATCCTTTTGTGGTATTTTTGGCTTAAGTTTCACCTAGGCCTCAGCTAGACCTCAATTCAGTAGGTCCAAAGGATGTGACATAGATTAGAAGGGACAAGCATCACCTGACTTAAGCAACCAAAGAGGTATTTCATATCATCTGATATGATCAAGAAGCATCAAGAAGTATAAAAAGAGAGAGAGGTGGAGCTTCTGTCTCTTTTTGCTCTTCTCCTTGGACCTGGGAAGACACACTACCTGCCTCTCCCAGGATTAGGCCTTGCCGCCATTCCTGCTCTGTTATCTAGGGACATGAACATTTTCTTGTAATTTCTCTCCTCTCTTGCTGGGAGGTTTCTCTGGAAGAGTTTTTGTGAGGTTTTCTGGGGGTTTGGGTGGTTGGAATCTGTATTCTTACGTTGATCAACTTGGTGAAGGTGTTATATTTCTTTTCACATTTGTATATATATATGTGTGTTATATCACATTCTGTTTTAAATTTTCTTTTCTTCTGTGTAATTATAACAACCTTGCCATTTCAAAGTTCCATTTCTAGTTTTTTTTCCTCTCTCCCTTTCCCTTGAGGAGGCGGGGGCGGATTCTGACAGGCAATTGGGTACTTTGCATTTTGCCAAGCTAAACCAAAACACCTTCATAGGTAAAAGTCAGTCTTTTTGACCAGCCCTTCAAAGTATTATCACACTTCATTACAAAAAGACCCCCTTAAAATATTTCTTGACATGGAATGTTGTCCTAGTTCAGTAGGTGGGACTAGTTTATCACTGTGTGGCGGTGACCACTGCTGTGTATTCTACCCCCTCTATTCATTTCCCATGAACTGTTAACAATGGACCATTTGCAGCAGCTGCCCAGGGCACACTCAACTCCTCAGGCTGTGAGCTGGGTGTGAAAGACACCTGTGAGATAAGAGCTGTGATCACTTCCCTTCAGGAAGTCATTAGCACATTCACACCAAGCCTAAGGGGGCAGGTCTACTAATGGGCCATCAATGATTCCAAAATACCTCATGACTCACAGAGTGAGATCACCCATTGTGTAACTCCCTGCCCTGGGGGAGGTACTGGGTGCTCCCTCCTGGACCTGAGGGTACATAATCTTGGGGTTTGAAGATCTCAGGGAATCACTCGTCAGACCCGGAGGAGGACCAGAACCTCAACAGGAAGAGACCACCACTCTTCACCAGACTGCAACTGTCAGCTGCACCAACAGGTTTTTTCACTCCTTTTTAGTTTGCACTTGGGGGAACCACGTGGGTCTCAGCACAGGGGCTAACAACCCCCTTTGTGTTTGTGCCCCAGGGTGCTGGGTTATACTTTTGGGGTTTTGTGGGTTAATTCCAATTTTCTCTTTGTGCCATTGCATTTATTGTAATATTGTTACTAAATTGTAACTCGGACTTATAATCTTTTTTGTGTTGGGATCATTTCTCCTGCTAGTTTACCTTTAAACCAGTACAAATGTACTTCAGTGCTTTGGGCTCTACATTTACATGCCTTTCTCCTTATTGCTGTATTTTCCTCTGCCCAGTTTCCTGTATGCCCAGTTACAGGCCATTGATTTTGTTCAAATTATTATTAAATGTTCTTTTTATCCTAGGTTCAACATCACATCTCAGGATCAAATTATTATCCTCACTTTCCTGTATGGTTTACAATACGGTTCATGGAAAACAGTTTGATTTTTCCTTCTGATTCTTAGGTAAAACTCATCAGATTTGCCATGTTTAACCAAAATAATAAAAAAAACCAAAAACCACCAAAAAACCGAAAGAAACACAAAACCAAAAAGAAAAACCAAAGCCAACCCTCCAAAAAACCAAATCAAAACACATAATGACTTAGTAAATAACTTATTGAAGTCAGTATTATCAGTTTCTTCTAATTGAAGATCTGGTCATGAGCATTTGTTAAATGTTAGATTAAGTGTAAATAATCATATTGCACTAATGGAGTGTATGGTAATTGGGTTATTTTGTTTTCTGAATTCCCCTTCTTTTGCTCCTCTGGTTTACTTTAATTACCAAACAGCATGAAGCTTTTTAAACCTGTCCTTGATGTTCATTGAGGAAGAGCAAATGCCAAACTTTAACCTACAATTTATCATAAATAGTGAGATACCTTATAGGAGGTAGCAGAAAATATAATCATTCACATTTAAATTAAGTGTTTCAAGTAATGATTTAATTGAGAATTAATAAGTCAGTTATTGCGGGTTAATTAAATGCCACTTGGTGATTAAAAACATATTATTTATTCAGATTAACAACTATTAGACAGTAGTGTAGCCCCACATCCTGCTGTGACTTATTATTTTAAAAGACTCTGCCAATGTATTTCTTATTTTCAGACTTGTTTTGTTTTTGTTTTTTTTTTTCTTTTTGCTGTTTATAACATCTTGAAAACAAGATGAGAAAATAACTCCAAATTCTTATCATAAGGTGGTTTTCCATAAACATAGAATATTTTTGAGGGGTTTTGGTATGATTGTTTTTAAAAGTTCATACCCAGCAATTGCAAGGAAAAACACTGAACTATTGCAAGTGTTATACAAGTTACTATATAACAAAGAGGAAATTTGGAAAAGAGTGTATATAAAACAACAGAAATTAAGGAAGTCAGTTATCAAATCTGTAAACTTCCAAATAAATACTGTGATTTATCTCGTGGGCCTCACCCAGTTACAATACGGATATTGTTGAAATTTTCAGTGATGTATGAATATTTTCTTTTGGTGGTCAGGAGTGGTTGTTGGAAAAATCCACATATTCTTTTATAAAGCCTTTTTAACAGTGCATTGATCCTTATGTTGTGTTTTGCTGATAAGTTGTTTAGAATTCCTCATAGATGAAAGATTGCCATAATAAAGCAAACTTTTCATCCATATTAATGCAGAGTATAAGCACCATCTTTTCTGATCGTAAATCCAAAACAACTTTAAATCAAAGCAACTGTGGAAAACAGTTTTGCATGCACAGTAGGACAGCAGGGTTCACCCACCTCAGTTTGGACAAGAAACTGCAGCCTGGCAGGTAGCCTGTTACAATCATTTCCTTTTGGAAAGATTGCACAACCAGCATCAGATGAAAAAAGTGGCAATCATGTATATGCATACACGGATTCTTTGCCACTTTTGCTGATTCTCATCTTCAATGAACTACCATGGCACAGAAAGATTTTATACTGCAGAACACAGGCATCAAGTTTTCTACTGCCTCTTCACAACTTCTTAGCACTGTTGCAACAGCCCTCTTTGCTGGCAGCAAGAGGGTTTTTTTCTATTTTTCTGTTTGGACAATGTTCTCAAACACATGGTGTGGTTGTCCTATGCAGAGCTGGGAGTTGGACTCAATGATTGTGGATCCCTTTCAATTCAGGATATTCTATGATTCTACAAGGTGTGAGCTAGAGAAATAGCAGGCAGCTCTCCCTTATAGTCAGCTATATAAAAAATAACAATTTACTTTATGTTGTTTTGATGTGGAACACAGGTGATTATCCCAGCTGAAGTTAAAAAGACAATAAGACAGGAACTAATCAAAAGATTAATTTACTGCGATTTATAACAAAGTTCTTTATAGAAGCTGAGGCAGAGAAAAAAAGATGCTATGAGATGGCTTAAAACTATTGCCTAGAGTCACATGTCAAAAGCATAAAACAGTTTCTTTTCACTGTTGCAAACTGAATGGCCTTTTCACATTATCAAAGACAGTAGAATTGGTTTCACATTGACTGGAGAATATTTTGCACCAATATGCACAACTGTTATGACTTCTGAGAGGATGAAGTCCCCTTCCAATCATCTTCTCGAAAGTCATGGATGGCTTGATGACGAGCATTTTGCTGGCACCAGTAGGTTTGTAAACAGTCCTCTTAATAGCATCGTAGTTGAGTTTAAAATTATTTTACAGAAAAAAAAATCTTCATAACCTATCTCAGGCATTAAGGGAAAGACAAACATACAAAGAAAAAGGTCTTGAGAAAGCAATCAATTATACTAGCTTCTGTTCCTTTGAACTCACTGACTCCTAAGCTGGAAGAGGAGGCAGTTAACAGGTTTGTTTTCACTTCAGTTGCGTGTATAAGTGTTTTCTCCAGAGGTCAGGAAAACCAGTCTTTCCTAAGCAAACAGGCAATAGAGAAAACTGTAAGCTACCATGCTGAACGAGACAGACAACCTTTTCTTGATGAAAAAGTCAGCAAATATAGAGGGGAATGTAGTGTCGCTTCTTTTGCATTTCCTTTAGACTGCTCTAGCAGACAATTTCAACAACTTCCTACATCTCTGGAGTATGCATGAAAGTGAGACAATGCAAATGGTATGTGTCAATAGGTGTCAGGATCTTCATATTGTTCAAGTTAAACAGCTGAAGATATTTTAGTACAAAGCTATTTAAACATGTAAAGTATGTCCATTTTGACATATAAAAGACTGGATACTCTTATAGTGCCATTTGGTGTAGCAGTGTGGTCCATGTGGCTGTTGTGGATCTGATTCCCATGTTCTTCTTCAGCCTTCCAAGACTGAGTGTAAACTATAAATAGTAATCAGCTTTTCAGCAGCTTGGTATACCTCAGTGCATCCTCTGCAAACCTCACCTTATCCTAAAACAACCACAACAGACATCAAAATGAGGGAGCAATTAGCACATAGATCAATTGAAAAATGCATTGTCTCAGCTTTATCAAAATGACAGTGGATAAGGATGGCTATGGTGGTGGAAATAAAGAACAAAAGTATTCAAATAACTCAAAATGCATTATCATATATTTTTTTCTGCACCATTTTGGATCCATAAAATTAGTGATTGAAATCAATGCTGTTTGAAAGCCCTGAGATGCAATAAAGACTAAAACAGCTTTCAGTCTTAAAGACCTTGTTCAAACATGCTAAAACATCCATACCTTCAATTGCAATTTCAATTAAAATAAAATTGTTTAAATTTTCATATATTGGTCACTATATTTATGTTGACTTACCATTTTACATTTTGTTTAGTACCGGAGATAATTACCAATCAATCACTTAGATGTTAATAATTCCTATTTTCTTGGTTTCAATTTTTCAGGTTTATGTAATTTCAAAAATACCCCATTACACTCTGTTTGCAGCCTCTTTTTCCCTTCCTGAGGAATGCTCAGATAAAAAGAAGAGTGAAAATGAGTGAGAACTCCATGAGATACAGAACTAAAGAATTCTGATCTCTGATAGGTATGAAATGCTTGGACTTTTTTTTTTTTTGATGAACTCAAGGTGTTTTTTGACTGCAGTAGATATCATAGGTAGTGAAGCATCAGGTCTTGCTTCACATCAGTCAGTTTGCTCCTACAGCCTTTCTTGTTTTGTGGTTTCAAGTCCTATTGAAAAGGAGGACTTGCATCATGCTTCATACTTGGAACATCAGCACATCCTATGGAGAAGGTAAATCTGATGATACGGAAGAAACAACGCCAAGGTAAAATATTGCATTTTGTAATTTGTTTACTTTCTTGGGTTTCTTTTGAATATGAAGCCCTTTAAAATGCACTCTTTCTTCAGACATCCCATCCTCTCTGGTAGGAGGTATATCACAAATGACCCACTCACATGTCACATCAGGAGCGTGGAGGATTCAAGAAGTAGAATCAGAATCGGAGTTGTACAGCTCCATCTATGTGAAATGCCCTCCTTCTGCACACTTCGAAGTGGGCTCGCAGGCTTTGCTGTACTGTGGTTGCTGCACCTGAAATACTGCAACTGGTGAACTGCAGAGATAAGAGGCAGACGGTCAGGAGATGGGCATCGCATCTCAACACAGTAAAAATGACAGGAATCAAACATATAGGGAGGGTAACATACAGAAAATAAATGGTCTTTAGGATGTGTCAGAGAAATGAATGACAGGGAGTCTCTAACTGCAGTATATGGAGGAATACAGGAACCTGCAGGTAGATCTGCTTTGCTTTCTTAAAAGGCAAGCAAAGTATCAGAATGTAGGAATGCAGTTGAGGAGAGATGAGAAACATTTTGCTTCAAGAAGGGGAAAATGCAGAGGAAAAATAGTGGCTTTAGTACTCATGGAAATGCTATATGTAGGGAGGAAAGGACTTCCCACAGCATGTATAGTTCCCTTTTCATTTCACCATAACCCTCATCTTACTGTGATTTTGGCAGGGGTTGCAAGAAACCACATGCAAAACTATGCAAATCCTAGAGCCAATGTTGTGAATGGTTTAGTCACAGTCTTTCCTTATCATAGCACCCTAGTTTTGTATTTTAAGGCCATTCAAGGTGTTTGTGAAACTCACCAACAGGCTGCAGTGCTGGTGGGACTGCTCTTCGAATGGAGACATAACCCCAGCCACACACTGTCATCCCATATGCCTTGAGTGTTACGAAACCAACATAAAGAAGAAACAATGAACTCCCAGCCCCCAAAAGTAAATGGCACTCTTTACTCTATGTTTGGCTAGGCTTCGCAAATGAAGATTTGAAGGGCTTTACCCACATGAATGTGTCCTTTCTTTTTAGGTGAGGCATGGCATGCTTGGAACTGGTCCCACCCTTTGCTCCTAAGGTTCATCTGCCATAGCCAAGCAAGCTTGGACAGTGACAGTGAAGTCCTCAGGACTAGAACCTACAGCACCCGGTATTCCCAGGAGGGCTCTCATCCAAGATCTAACTGGGCCTGACCCTGCTGAACTTCTGAGATCTGACAGGATCGGATGTCAGGGTGGCATTTAACTGCCTGCGGCACTCTTGATTATTATTGTTGTAAATATAATTATTACATTTAACAAAAAGAAATGCTATGATAACTGCAGTAAAGTTAAAATATATTTTAATTGGAAAAATAAATTAAAATTTACATTTTCAACCCGAAAGAATTTTCTTTTTCCAATTATTTCATCAAAACTTGTTATGTAGTACGATATTTTATTAAAAGAAATGTTTATTGAAATACATGCTTTTCATGGAGAATTTCACCACTCAGGATATTTCTGCCAGCTCTAGCAGTAATTCTGTTAATATTTGCTTGACATTTTCTTTAATCAATTTTCATGTAGGTTTTTGTTTAAGTTTTGAGCTATTTGAGTTTTTTTATTGGGAACTGATTCATTAGGGAGATTTAGATTGTCCCATAAAAACACTAGAACTGAATATCAGTATTAAATCGCTAGTTAAATGTTTTTCAAAATCAGGATTTTAAATTGTTCCTGTCTTCCCATAACCCTTACAGTAGATTGATAAAGTGTCCAATAGACCTATCTATCTGCCGTACAGCTCACAGGGAGGTTGTATAGTCAAACAAAAATGTCCAAAGGAGGTGTCAATTCAAAAATTGATGTTTAAAACGTTACTGTATTCGTACAAAATGGTCAGCTACCAGCAAAATACTTTGACCCAGAACGACAGATACTTTACATATGTAAGCAAGAATGCATTTCCTGTGTGAAGCAAGTCCTGTGACCTGACTGACATCTTCCAGTACAAATCTGTCCTTGCCTTTTCCTACTGACATGATTTTGTTCTTGAACTAAATTGAATCTCACATCTGCAGCCTTGGCTGATCTTCTGCTCCTTCAAAACTTTTTCTCCTGACTCTAATTTCTCTATACATACATTTTCTGAGAACTCTCTGCACTTTCTTTCTTCCCTTGACTGACCCTTTTCTCTCTGTAATTCTCCTGCTTCTTTTCCATCAAAGAAGTTCCTTAGCTGTTGTCCCCGAGTGCAACAGCACATGATTATGAGCCTCCCTCATTGTAACAACACTGGATTATGCTCATCTTCCTTGCAGTAATATTTCCATTCACAGAAGAACAGTTACAAAATCACCAAATTATTATTGTATATTTCAATGAACTGTCTTTCATGAAGAAAAATAATCACTGTGCAATAAATGTTATGCTTCAGTGCTTTTGAGATGAAACATTTTCATCTTTTAAAGCATTCTTTTTTAAAGATTTCCTTTGATTTCTCTTCAAACTTACAAACTCAAAATAAATTAAAATTCTAAATTTTCAGTCTCTGTTTAATTCTTTTAAGCTAATAATAATGCTCAACTAATTAATTTTTATCATATTGTAACATGAGCAGTCCTATGATGGATTGATGAGGGGAAGAAGGGAAGAAAAAAAAAGTGTTGTTAGCTTTTCTGAGTATGCTGGTCCTTCCTTTTCTATAGAAAAGAAAAGCATAAGTTGACAGTACAGCTCCTGATGTGCTTTTGCTAATCTTAGCTGTCAGACTGAAGCGGACAGAAAGGATCTGTGCTGCTGCTTAATGACCTTCAGTAGCTCTAGTGCTATGTCTGGGTCTGAGAAATTAATTAAAAAACAGCTTTCCCATCAGTAAAGCTGTATGATCCAGAAGACTTCTGAACTTATATGGGCAAAGAGATAAGAAGCAGATAAGGGATGCTGCATTAACATGCTTTGGCTATTGAAAGAAAACCATTTGCCTCTCTCTTGGACATCCACTGTGATCTTCATGTCAAAACTACATTTTGCAGATCCTTTTGATTTAAGGTCTTGTTTATGGCTTTTTACATATATGTTCAATGCAAAGTTTGTTTTTTCAGATTCACAGTAGCTGTTTGTCATGACAAATCCCTTCCTTTAGTCTCAACAATTGCATGTTTTCCTTTCTTATACCCACAATTGTATTTCAGAGATTTTTGTGACCTGCTTGTTTGCACAGCATACTAAGGTCTTTCATGTCCTTCCCCTTATCTATCACATTGTATATTCCAAATTTGAGACTTTATTTTCAATTATTTCTGCATTATTTTTATTCCAACTTATAAGTGGATAGCTTAAAATTTCTTTCCCATACTTGTATTTTTTCTTCAGAAGATCTACAAAACCTAATATATTCATACCTGCAGTTCTTTTTAGTTCTTCCTCATGATACTCAAGATACAAACTTGAAAATCATCAAACGACTCTGAACAGTGTTCAAGTCTGATGATTGCTAAGTTTGTCCTGAATTTCCTTTATAACTGTTGCATTTTAGCGTCCCTTGTCTTAGCCTTTGGTTCCAGACTTTCAGGGAAACTATCCCTCTGTTCTAATGAAATGGTATCTAGTAGCACAAGGACTCCCAGTCTGTGAACTAAGAATTCTAGCAAAACAACAGCTTCAAGTTGGAATGAGTAAGTCTAACAAGCAAAAGATTCTCCACAGTACCACTCTTAATACTGCTTTATAATTAGTATTTCATAAAGCATATGACTTACATTTTGCTGG
>VWZD01008772.1:8476-19657 GCA_013396695.1 Sakesphorus luctuosus
TGCTCTGGCTTCTGATTTTGAATGTTAAGTTCACCAACTTAATTTAAGTCCTTTAAAAATTCAGTGAAAGATTTCACTTCAATTAATCTAGTATGGTACTCTGCCTGACTTTGTTGCAATTATGTAAACATTTAAACAGTGAAATAAGAGAAATATGCAATGAATATTCACACTAAAGAAGAAAATATATTAACACCCATAAAATTTGTGAAATACTTTGAAATAAATTTATACGAACCAAATTCTGCTTGAACTATCAGTACCATAAGAATGTAGAGAGTTTCTATTCACAAACTGCAGGTATTGCATTAGAAAATTGCTTTCATTACATACTGAATTAAAACAGAATTAGGTTTCCTTTTCCTAATCCTCATATTACAAGGCTGGAAGGTCTATACTTTGCACATCAATTAAAATTAATTTTTTTAGGCTAAGAATGGTCTTTCCCTTTCCATGCCACATTTATTAATTGCCAGTTTATCTCCAGATACTCGTGTCCACCATATCTTTTAAACTAATAATTTCTTCTTCCTCTATGATTTTTATTTCCCTTTCCCATCACCACCAGGCATTCTAGAAAGCATCTAGATTTCTTATCAACCTTCAGTATGAGGTCATCCTTGGTTATATACTTGTATAAATTTTGGGTTTGTTTTCATATGGCTAGTGCTTTAATCTGTGCAAATCATTTAAGCAGTGATAATATCAATAGAACAAACACCAAGGGCAAGAGTGGTTTCAATCAAGCTTGACAGCACTGTCCAAGATAGCACCTATAGGTCACTGCACACATACCTCTGCTGAGTCCTGGCAGAAGCTGGGTGAGGCATCTTAGATATAACATTTTAATGTATAAAGCCTGGGTGAAAATCTTCCCTGTTCTCCCTGCAGACAACAGATGATTGTACATCTTTTGCCATGCATTGGCTTTATTTTGCATGATCCATATGAACAAAAGTTGATAATACATAACAGAGTAACACAGGGCCCGTTCTACTGGCTCAGAACAAGAGTTAATGGGTTCAGTGTCCTGTCTCCCATGAGAAGAAACTTGTCTGGCTGAAACAAAAATCACAAGCATCAATACAAGACAGAAAATAATAATAAATACAAAAGACAAACAATCAAACAAACACTCAATCCCCAGAAAAAAAAGTCTGTTACAGGTTACTGAATAACCTGCCCCAGGAAAATTCTTTCTTAAAGCCTTAAAGATGGTAATTGGTAAACACTTATTATAATTCTTTGTATTTGTCTTATCTGAGTATCTGTCTCATCCTTTAAATCATGACATGCTCCAGAAGAAAAATGCTATCCAGCCCTGTGGCCTTAATGTTTCATTTTTGTTATTTCTAGTCCTCTTATGCGTTTGCTTAAGAAGCTGCTATCTTGTTACTTGCTACAGATGATCTCCATGTCAACATTTTGCTTCCCCAAACATTTCATTATTTGTGCACAAGCAAAGCATCTGAAATGGTCTTCAGACATGAAGAGCACTTGCAATTCCCCAGCCACAGATAACTCAAACAATGATATTTTAAAGCATTTTGTGAACAAAAACTAAACCCCAAACTCTTCAGTTCAGAAGGCAAAATGCATTTCAACCTAGAGAAATCTTCCCTGTGCCCAAAATACTTTTAAACTGCTAAAGGTGCTAAGGCTACCCTGTAAGGGTCTTATTCGGAGTTTAGCCAGACAATACTCTCATGAGAGGCACTGGAACTCTCTGCAGTAAATGCTCAAGTTCAGAACAGCTGAACATTTCTAGGCTTACTGCTCATGAATGTCCCTCTGCAGACTCCAAAAGCCTGGAAGCCTCAGGAACCTTGTGTTTTCAATTTATTTCCAAAAACATTTTAACAGAAAGTGGACACCATTTTCCCTTGCTGATGTAAGAGTTTCTCACATGGCTTTCACTTTCTATGTTTCTGTCAATCTCTTCCCAGTGGTTCTCTTGAATTATTTTAAATCCTCCTGGTAAAAGCCTATGAAAACTCATGTCACAGGTTGGGTTTGGTTTGTTGGGTTTTTNTCCTGTTCAGAGACATAAAGTGTTTGTAGTGTAGAAAAAGGATTCAATATCACATCTGGAGTTCTGGACGCAATTCTGGGCTCCCCAGTATAATGATATGGACATACTGGAGCAAGTCTAGCAGAGAGTCAATGATGACGAGGGATCTGGAGCATTTGGCATATAAAAGCTGAGAGGGCTGGAACTGCTCATCCAGGAGGTAGGAAGGCTCATGGGGATTTTCTTTCAATGTGCAAAAGTACTTCCAGAGGGACAGTAAAGAGATCCCAGTAAACAGGATATGAGGCAATGAACATGAATGGAAACATAGGATATTCTATTCAAATGAACACAAGAAGAAATTTTTTAACTGTGATGGTGGTGAAACTGCAACAAGTTACTCAGAGAGGTTAGTGAAGATGGTGGAATCACAAATGGACATGGTCCTGAGCAACATGCTTAAGGTGACCCTGCCAAGGTGGGAGTAGGACTAGAGGAACTCCAGAGGTGCCATCCAATCTCACCTATTCTATCACTTTGTTAATTGTTCCCTGCTTTGAACATCTAACACATGAAGAGATGAAATGGGTTTCAGTCTACATTTCTTTCCTGGCTTCATGCTATTATTACTCCTGAATGGTTGGTTCTGTCCTTGGGCATTCATCTCTGTGCCTATACTGTTCAGCAATATAGTGGCCCCCAGCTGTCAAATCTCAACTAGTTAACTTTTTCCTATGTGACATTGCTGACAGGTTTTCTGTCTCAAAATTGTACCTTCAACACATCTTTCCTCATTTTTGTAATTCTTCTTTAAAGCAGCTTTAGATCCCGCTAATGCTATAAGCATTTTAGTTTTAGTCCTTGTATAGGACTTGATTCTATCTACTGCCTTCAATCCTGTGAGTCATGATGTCAGTATTAATGATTCCCTCTGATTAGTCCACATAAGGTATGCAAGATTTGGCTTAGTTCAAAAATCTGAAAGAAATCCTAAATGGTTCAGAAAAGTCCTATGATTTAGCAAAATGTATTTCATGAGTAAAGGCCGAGTAAATGCTTAGTGAATATGAAAAGTCATCCAGGAACATCTGAGCAGTCTTACAGTTTCAGACTGTTCTCACAGGAGCTACTTGTCATGAATTCTAGTCAGCAAGATTGCATTTGTATTTCATGTCGGTACATGCATGGTGCTTATCGAAGAAAAAGATCACTCTTCTGACACCAATCTCCAAGGCTTTGGTTTCCTGTCCAAACACTGACATGTTGACAGATATAAAGCTCCCCATTTCTCAGGCAATATTGTTCTGATCATGATGGTTTTGATGAAATTCCATCTTTATCCCCAATCCATTTTATTTTTTATCATGGCGATCGCTTCCTAGTTTCCCTCAGATTACTTAGTAGCTCAACATCAATAGACAGTGGTACTAAAGGGAATACACTTTAGTGCTTGTACAAAGACCATCCATCATGGAGAGATGGATGTGGGTATTTTTATAGGATTCTCCTCCATGGTTGGCTGAGTGCTGTTCTGCTGCTGTCTAACATGGGGGGATTATAGGTGTCTCTCTGTTGTACCTGCTGCTTTCATATTGCAAAGCAGGGGAGTTATTAATAGCAATTGTTTCCAGGTGGAGCTTTTAAAGCTTGTAATACCAAGACATAGGATTGAAAGTTATTAAATGAACTGCCAGTGCTGCAGCAGACATGATACTGTCTGGCTCTGGGCACTTTATTCCTCAGTTTCTTCTTTTTCCTAGGTAAGCAGACTTTATGTTGAATGTTTTTTCAACATAGTGCTCTCCTTCAGCAGACTGTTTCCTATACATGTGTTCCCAAACAATACTAATCTTTTTAATCCTTTTTTAACCTTTCACCATCTTTTATTCTGTGACAAATTATACCCTTGATGTCAGACTCTTCATCATCTTCCAGATCACTCAGCCTTTCCTGTACATGAGAACTCTATGAGGGTTTTCACCCTTAACTTTTTGCTTAGGATTATTATCTGGAGGTAGTACTATATCCTAGAACTTCTTGCCCCTTACTTTCCTTTTATCCTCACATAAAGAACTCAGTCCCACATTTTGCTGATGAACATGGGAACAGAAATCTTCTCTTTATTTATGCCATGATGGGCTAAGAACTATTTAGAAATGAGGTCTTGGGATGATAAAAAATAGTGCTTAGAAAGTATCATCTCACCTGGAGTTAAATTTAGGAATACAAGAGAGAGAAAAGCACTGCAAGTCTGCTGTGCCCCTACACACAATGCTGTGTGCAGTTCTACTTTTCCTCATCTCTTAGAGCAAGTAAGAGCACTGGAGAGGATATAGAAAAAAGGCAACAAGAAAGATCACAGGTACAAAATAGCATCCATGCGTGAAACTCTGAGGCCTAAATAAAGACATGACTGAAAAAGCATATGATAAGGGTCTATGAAAACAAAGTTTACTGGATCTTTCAAAGTATGAGCTAAGGCATGAAATGAAACTGGCAGATGGGAATTTAGAGAAAATCTAAATAAAATGAACAAAAGGAACTACTTCATGGAACTCCTTGCCATAGGATGTTGGGTATGCTGAAATTCCTTTGGGTATAAAAAAGAGACAGAGTGAGCTGGAAATCTGTTGGGAGTTATTATGCCCAAAGATACTGCCTTTGGACTAGAAACAGCCTGAAATGGGAAGCCCTTGGGGAATATTTAGGAAAAATAGCATTAGATGCTTATGCTTTACCCATGCAACATTTTTATCCCTGTAGCTCTTCAGTGGAACTGGTCAGAAAAAGGTGTTTCAAACTGAATTCCATTAGAAATGTTTTTTCAATAGAAAAACTTTTTGTGTGTGTATGCATGTACATCTGTATGAAATACTGCTGAAAATATTTGCTTGAAGTACCTTAGGAGAAACTTCAAGTAGTCCATTTTCTGTTCAAACATCTTAATGGAATATTTAAATTTAACATCTCAAAATGCAGTTGTACAAACAAAATTATTGTATATGGAATACGTAAATGGGCAGATAATCAAAATTATATTAAAGAAACCCAACCAAAAATGTTTTGACAGACTTGAAGCAAGTATGTTTGTGTATGTTTCTAGAGGGACATTCTTAAAAGTTGTTTCAAGTCTTGCATTTTTTCTCCACAATGACATTTTGTATGGTAAAGACTTTACAATTGTTTCTACATCAAAAAAAAATATTATTACCATATAATCTTGGCAGGAAGAGATCATAAGGACCTCATATTATTAAAATATTCCATTTCTCTCCCAGGGTAGGATTATTATCTGCACTTACACTGTCTAGTGATTTTCTTCTATCTCTGGTTTTAAAAATCCAAGCAAATGAATTTACTGGGGGGAAAAAAAGTCCATAAAACTGCTAAAACAATTTTTATATAACTATTTTTTTTGCTTGAAAATGCCATTTAAGCAAATCCAAAATGTTTCTGGAATGTGCTAATTTTCATAAAATTCTCCCTGGAAATTTTTCTAAACAGTTCCAGGTGGTAGTGATAGCTGTGTTTACTGTGCTTCTGACACTTCCTTCTGCAAATATTCTCTTTCACATGAAATTCCAGACTATATTTTGTTCTAAACTAAAAAAAAATAAAATAAAATAAAAAAAATTACAGGTTGGAATCTTTCTGAAAATCCCATATTCTGGTGAGTTCTATGTATCATTTAAAAAATAAAGGACATTTGTTAGCCCTTTCCTTTTCCTTCATTAGAAAACATGATGAGAAGATTAACTGCTCAACTGGTACACATAAGAGTGGCACCTCCACCCTTTCTGAAAGGTTTCATTCTCCTTATCATTACCAACTCTGTAAAGAAACCAAATTCTTTCTTATTTGTATTTATTATTTTTGTGCTTATTCTTTCTAAGTGAATCCATTTCACCTCTGCCTCTCACAGAGCTTGCCATACCATGGACCAGGTTTGCTGGAACTCTGGAGTTGTGCTGAGCCAGAGCAAAGTCTCAGATTAGTGGACACTGCTTGAAGATGTTCCCAGACAACATTCAAGCATCTCTTTGACCTCTGAGTTTTGAGAAGTGTTCCTGTGCTCAAGAGAGACCATGAAAAAAACAAAAATGAAGGACCAGGGTATTACAGTTCATATGGGCGCAGAGGGTAGGTCATGCTAGGGTATACAAGTATAGATTGAGACCTCAGAAAGCCTGGCTTAACACTGAGAGGGATGCCTCCACCCAAACAGACAGTAAGCAAGCCTATATTGTATGCTGGCTCTATCTCTGCTCCTCTGTGAAGATTCATGGAAATTAAATCTCTTCCCTTTCAGGAAAAAAAAAAGGAAATAAAAAATATAATAAAATTAAAGGGGTGCTGAGAAAAGGTAAAGCTTAAACAAAGATGTATGTGCAGTTATAGAATCACAGGACACAAACCTAGCTGCACCCAAGGGACAATGAGCAATGCAGTGTGGTACTGACACTGTCTAATCTCTTCTCAAAAAGCTCCCGAGCAACAAAGTTTCACAACATTGCATCTCCATCACAAGAAGTAATGACCTGACATTCACTGAACGATTGTATCCCCATTCCCTTTCCTTTCTGATCCTTCATGTGAGATGGGAAAATGCTCTTAGCCTTGCTTTAGAGGAGACAGTGAAAAAAATAAATGGTTTGGCCAGCATCACACAGGAAGGCAGAGTGGAAAACTGAAGCCATTTTGCCTATGTGCCACACTCTGATCCTCCTGTTTTTTCACAGCTCTCTGCCTCTGACACATGACTATTATTATTACATTTTCTTCTTCCCTGCTGTTTTCAGTCCCTGGCATGGAAAGAAGCATTTCACTTTTTTCCATTTGGGCATTCTCCCCAGGTTCCCATGTGAGTGCCCAGTGCCACAGCTCAGAGGGATCAGCAGAACAGGAGCTCAGCCCTGTGCTCAGCTGGAGTACACCAAACAACATAAAACAACTTCAAAATCAACTCTGATTTCTCTCCAACCATCAGCTGAGGAATTCAGAGAAAGATGAAGTATCAGGATGGGGGCGGGGGAAAAGGTGAGACATTTTGTCATTAACAATATAGCCTCACTTATCACTTGCAACTGGAAGTGCAGATAACAGTTATTAAAAGATGTACCATTAGTACAAAAGCTCATTACCGTGCTGTAATCCTTGTAAGCATTTGTGACTGATACCAATGAAGTTGGCAGTGCGTAGATAGGGTTCCCCCCCCCCTTCTATTTTTTGTTAACTGTAGCTGAGATTGAGAAAGGAACCAGACACTCAGGGATTGAAATATGCTTAGACAAAATCCTGTTTTCAGCCTAATTAAAAAAAAAAAAAAAGTTTACGTGTCTATAAAGGGGCTGAGGAGTCATGTGTGAGTATTTTTCCATCCTCCATTAAAAGGGACTAAATTCCCCTTTCTGATACAAGGTAGCATCATCTAAAATGGTCCTTCTCAGATTCTTTTTGTTCATGTCTGAATCAATTTCTCCAGCCACATTTGTTTCTCCTTTAGGTCCTGAATCTTTTACTACTTGTTACTTTGATACTTTTTCTTCATCCATTGCCCCATATTCTTTCTTCTTATTTAAAACAGACCTTTCTATCTTAAAACCAATTCCCAATATAAACCAGAGTACATTTCCAGACCTGACAAACTTACCCTGGAAACTACTATTCTACCCTGTTGACCATTGAACCTCATCCAACCTGTGGTTTATTTTGAGCCACACCACTAACCTCCAGTTTAACTGCTGGGAAATTATTTTATTTCTCTGTGTATTTCAGTGCCTCAGAAAAGCCAGGATAAGAACATTCCCTTGTTTTATGAAGTTCTCTGAGAAATATACAAGAAAAAGCTATAAAAATCTAAATAGTACTACTGGTAGTAATAGTAACAATCATAATGGAGCTAAAATGAGCCTGTGTTCCAAACTTTGATGATCATTTTTTTTACCTTGAAAATATCATTACAGAAATGGAAGGAGAAATAATGACAGAAAGGAAGATGTATTTCATTTTACTAACCCAGAAAAATAGATCTCCGTGAAACTGGCTACCCAAAGTAATATTTTGTTCAGTCCAAGAGAGTATAGGTGGCAGTTAGCATTCAGATACCTGAATTTAGGTGTTGCAAAATGAACAGGAACATCATATATGCAAGTTTTATGCAAGTCACTTAGAAAATAGAGATTTCTTGGTTTCAAGGATTCCTCTACAATGCACTGTAATTTAAGATCAATGGGTCAATTAAGTAAAATCACCTTGATGGAGGATGAAAAATAAAAATGCTGGGTTCTTTCCATTCTGAAGCCACATGTAGGACCAAGAATGGGGAGACCCTGTGTCTGATACCCAACTAATTGCTGCTGCTTTTTTTTCCTGTGTCAAGGGGAAAAAAAATGTATTTTCATGGTTATGCACAAGTAAACTCCAAGGGAATATTTAATTCGTGTCACCATAATGGGTAGAAACACTCTTTGTGAGCTTGAATTTCAAACAAATAGTCGAGACCACAAGGCTGCCAACACCTGACTGAAAGGCTGAAAGGCCACCACCGGTGAATTTTGGATGCAGATATAAATCTCATTAAATGTATTGATGTATTAAAGCTAATGTTTTGGCCAAAAATTATCCTTCAGGCTCAGCAAAAACACGGAACAAGCTGTTCTTTGCACTATAACAGCTGGATTGTGTCAAAGGCCTGAAACTAGAGTAGTTGACAGGTTAGGGATATGTAAAATTGAGGCTTGTCTGTAGGTAAAAACAGTACCAAAAGTTACAAAAATCTATAGGGCTCTTAAAACAGAAAGACATGAGGCAAGAGGCTGTGAGAGTGAGTCCAAGAAAAGGCAGAGGGATAGTGCTTCTTGCACAGGGAGTTTCCCAATGCAATGAACATCTAGCTTTCACAAAGGCAACTGACTTCATTTTTGGTTCAATAATGCTTTAGGGTAGCCTGTGGGTGTTGCATGTAAATAGTCTTCTCCAAGACTTTACCTCTGTGTGATCCCTGAGGACTCAGGTTGGTCCTGGAAAGCTCTGTGAGCCCTCAAAGGCTGTCTAACCCTAGAGACAGAGTATGAGAGGTGAGACATATTCCTAACTCTGATGTGCCCCTCTATTGAGAGATTCACTATGGAGATGGACCCACTACGGGAAAAAAGACTCCAGTTCTCCAGTGACACCAGCAATGGTCATTGCTGAAGAAAAAAAAAATGGCTTAAAAAGATACATCATTGGGCAGGGATTCAAACACCCCTTGACATAGAGCAAAGCTCAGAGGCAAGCCACTGTGTACTTCTTGCTTCCTAGCCTGGTAGATGTCCTCACAAATCCCCACGAGCTGTCACATAGCATCCTACCTTCCCCACACAGATGGCTCAGTAGCCCTTTCTGCCTTATAATCAGATCCAGCAGCTCACGGTTCTCATAATTCCTACAAGAGCCCTTCTCTTTCCCTCCCCTCAGTCTTTCTCTTCCTCCCCTCATTCCTCTGAATGATTCATGTTGAAGTCAGAAGGATTAAACAATATGTTATTTCAAATGCCGGTAATAGCTTCAGGTTAAAACCATGCAGTCTGCAACAGGCACCTTATTGCTTAAGTTATGCAGAGACCAGAGGCTGCAGAGCAATAGAATCTTTTTGCAGACTTTTATCATGCCCACTCCTATAATGTATTATAAATCATTACCTTCCCACTCAACATCCTGGAGTCACCAATATTTAACAGCATCCCTTTCTTTTCCTAAAAATAAATTAATATATATTTTTTAAAAATGCTGACAGAATTTACTGCTCAGAAATGGTGTGAATGGGTGTTGTGTGAATGCACACACACCATTCTGCAGTCCCCTCACTGCCCTGCTGACTGATACAGCCCAGCTTCCTTCCTATTTCTTGCTGTGGGAGCGTGCGTCCTTCACCCGAGTACTGCTTTATTCTTTATTATTCTACTCTTTTTTTATACTTTCCCTTCAGCCCTGTCAAAGCACTTGAACTCAAAGCCTAATTCAAAGCCTAGTGAAGTCTACAGAAGCTAATAGCAGTTTTTTCCATTGACTTAAATGGACTTTTGACAAGGTCTTCAGTGCTGATTCAGAGGGACCTAGACAAGCTTGAAAAGTGGGCCCATGGAAATCTCATGAGGTTTAACGGGACCACAGGAAAGGTGTTGCACCTGGGACAGGGCAACCCCCAGTGTCAATACAGGCTGGGGAATGAACAGACCGAGAGCAGTCCTGCTAAGAAGGACTTCAGGGTGCAGGTGGATGAGAAGCTGGACATGACCAAGCCATGTGCACTCACAGCACAGAAACCAAATGTGTCCTGGGCTGCATCCAAAGCAGGGTGGGCAGCAGGTCAAGGGAGGGGGTTCTGCCTCTCAGCTCTGCTCTCGTGAGACCCCACCTGGAGCACTCCACCTAGTTCTGGGGTCCCCACCACAGGAAGGACAATGACCTGTTGGAATGAGTCCAGAGGGGGCTACCAAGATGATCAGAGGGATGGAGCACAGCTCCTATAAGAAGAGACTGGGAGAACTGGGATTGTTCACCCTGGGAAAGAGAGGGCTTCAGGGAGACCTAACTGCAGCCTTCTAGTACCTGAAGGGAGCCCATAGAAAAGATGGAGAGAGACTATTTACAAGAGCATGAAGTGGAGGACCAAGGGGGATGACTTTAAACTGAAAAAAGTGCAGGTTTAGATTAGACGTTAAGATGAAATTCTTTACTGTGAGGGTGGGGAGACACTAGAACAGACACTAGCCTGGAAAAGCTGTGNTCTGTTTTATTATTAACTTGTGTAAAAAAGTAAAAGCTTGATAGATTTCTCTTTTTAAGCACATACTAAAAAACCCCTCCAAACAAGTGCTTTGGGATTTTTAGGTAGTTTAAATATGTTAGGTTGTTAGGTCAAATTTTCTTTTCTTTCCNTAGTCCCTTCCAACCCAGGCCATTCTTTGATTCTGATACCCGTAACAATTTTCCCAGCAGCCTCTGTAACCCGTTTGCTTATACTTGAAGCTTGTTAACTCCTAGGAGATACAACAGCTTTTAGAGTAGTCACGAACTCTGTTCCTCATTGCTGAACCTCATTTTTAGTTATTGATGAATCTACAACTCATAGAATTTGGGCAACATCTATTTCTGTTTTATTATTAACTTGTGTAAAAAAGTAAAAG
>VWZD01008772.1:19790-31288 GCA_013396695.1 Sakesphorus luctuosus
CCCGCCCTCCGCTCCCCCCCCCCCCCCTCCCCCCCATCTTCTTCTAAAAAGATAAATAATGGTAATACACAGAGGAAATAATTCTTAGGCTTTACAGTCTGAGATAAATTTCAAAACTCTTGGAAATTGCATAAGGTGGCACTGTCATTAAACTGTCAATATTCAGTCCATACAAAGACAGTTGAGCAAGTTTGAATGTAGACTGCTTAATGAACCCAAACTGTGAGATATTTTAAGCACACATACACACATACAGAAAAATCTTACATGTTTTGGAATACTGAATAGCACTTGGCAGTACAGCCTTAGTTCATTATGAGTTTTCTTATCTGCTGTGGTCAGAGATGTCAACATTAATAGTGGACCCATTGAAAGTCCTAAGTATTAGTGAAGGAGAAAGGAATTGGAGACTTTCTGTCTCACACAAGTTCACTGTTGTGTGGGACATCACAAAAGTCTTTTAGCTGCAGTGTCAGGTTCGAAGACGCTCTGAGCTAGTCCTGTTTATTCCACAAATTCAGAGTACAAGGACTGTTTAACAAGCCCAACACAGTGGATGGAGCAGCGTTTCTTAACCATTCCATGGTTAACCATGGCTCAGTGAAAATCACTTGTTTCCAGTGTAAAAGACAGATCTCTGTGTGAGGCATATACCTAGCTCTGTCTTAAATGGCTTCAGGATTCCTTTACATGATAAAATTTTCTAGTCATCCTTTTATGTCCCAAGACCTAGTTATATTACTGGGCTTTACTATCTATTTGTTAAAACACAAAGGATAAGAAAAGCAGGAGAAGGCAAATGGCTATAACCAAAATAATTCATTACAGTCTACTTCAGCACCTGTAATTTGAAGGTTATCCTAATTCTTCTTTTTAATTTAGGGTAAAGCCCTTGGGCCTACCTAATCCTGTTTGTTGGGGTTTTGTGTTGGTTGGTTGGTTGGTTGGTTTTGGTTCTTTTTATATTTGTCTTCTTTACATTATTAACTATCCTATCTCCCCTCAAACCCAATAAAGAGACAGAGAGAAATCTCTGAAACATAGTACAGATCTGGACTGGACTCTCAATTCCCAACATTGTCTCTGAAGAAAATCTAGGAAAATCCCACTCATCACATGGGCACTTCTTCAAAGTGGATGGATCCCACTTGCTGCTTCACAGTACCTCCATTCCCCTCTCTGAAGCAGACTGCCCACCTCCTGCCTATGCTGATTAGTGCTCAGGGACCCTGACAGCACTGGGGTTGGGATGATTTCGTGTTTCTGCAACACCATTCTGCAATTCCCTAGCTGTTCTGCCTTCCCTCAATATTTTCTACGGAGTTTTGTTGGAGTTTTTTTAAGTGTTATTGCATGCAATGCTGAGAATGGATTATCCCTTGTTATAAATTTATACGGCACCCTAAGGGTCCCTTGATTTGCACTGCAGAGTTCCTCATGAATAGATCTCAGCTGGGACCTGAGAGCTATGAAGTTAGGCTGAGCAGTTCGCTCTCTTCTAGATGAACTGTGAGCAGGGGACTCAGTGATATACAGAGAGAAAGGCTTACTGCTGGGGGAAGACTTGCAGGAATCTCTTCTTAAGAGACCAGCCAAGAAAAGTTCTCAAAAAGTAATGTGTCCAGTCCAGTCTTTTCCTTTGAGTAAACAACCATTTCCCTCTACCAACACCCTCCCCCCAAATCAAACAAACAAGAAACCACAAACACACAGAAAACCCCAGATCAAACCACAACAAAGAAAATCCTACCAAAATAGCAACCAAACAAACAAAAATACACACACACACAAAAGAAAGACTGGCCTATAAAGTTAAGGAATTAGAGACCTTCTGCAGCAAGCTCAAATAGCAGTCAGCCATTCCCATTCCATATATACACATTCACAAGCATATAACCAAGAAGTATGGCTGAGCGGGTACCCTCAGAGATCAGAGGGAGGCTGTGGCTGGGATGATGATAGAATTGTTGATGGTTGATACTTGGACTTGTTTCCTCTCTATGTGATTACCCAAGGACTAAACCCATTCTGCTGAGCCACAGCCCAACTCTTACTGTAAGCCAGCAAGCCCTGAAAAGTAGAGCTCATCTACTTGGACTCATCTACACAAAGTTTAAGTCACACATTTTCTGAATACAAAATACTAGAAGTTTATTCTTCAAAGACATGCCCTAAGTGCTATATATGAAACCAACGTTGCATTGGGAGTCAGGGAAGTGAGTTTTCTCCCCGAGACTGCTCTGCATGTAACACTATGTCCTTATTTACTCTCTGTCTCCACTGCCTAACAGGTCTCTAAACTCTTGAGGACATTGGCTGTCTCTCCTCACAGCTGAGCTCAGTTGCTTTCTTCTGCCTTCTTTAGATATTGATTTTTCCGTAGACATTACTTGCTAACATCTCACAGAGAAATGGAGATACAGAAGGCTAAAACTGGTATATAATTCCCTGAAAAATGACTGCTCGGTGAGACTAAAGTCAAGCTTTCTCCAGCAGCTGCTAAGTAGCATAGGAAAGGCAGTGGCACCTCTCAGCAATGTCTTTCTAGTGATAGATTTTGATACTTTAGAAAGCTGGGACTTAGAGTGTCATACTGTAATAGCCACCCTTGAGAGTAAAAAGCTTTGCTAATAAAAAGACCAGTTAAAAAGGACAAAGAAGAACAGAGAGTGGAATTTAGCAGTTGACGGTTTGGTTTGGTTTTGTTTTGGGGAGGGGTGTTATTTTTTTGTGTGTCGGTCTGTTTGTTTGTGTCATTTTTAATTTTGTAGAGGTTTCTGCCAGTACTTGGAGTGAGATCATATTTCATCATACTGGTAGTCAGCATAGCTGGCAAAGATCAAGTTCCCTCCTTGTCCAGGAAGAAAGGAATTCACAAAACTGTTTGGATAATGAGCAAGAAATGAAATTCAAGTCCCTGATAATCAGCCTTATATATATACCAATTCAACTACATATATTCTGTCAGTTCTCTATCAACTCTCTGATTCTTCCCTCAAAAATATGGCAGAAGGGTAACCCAGGGTTTGTTTCTGAAATGGCTTTTGATAAATGCTGGGTAGCTTAATAAAGAAAAAAAAACAAATCTTGGTGATACATTTGAATGAGAGTATCAGACCCATGTGTTGAATATATTCTAGCACAAATATTATCCTCACTAATGATGCTTCCATGAAAACATAAAGATAAAGGAAAGGAAAAGGAATAACAACATCTTTCATTGTGTTTCTGTGTGTCTGATAAAGTCATTAGGGAAAACAAGAAAATGGCTTTTTGATGCTGATGCTGCATAAACATGTTTTCTGAAGGAAAATGTTTTCCCATTATCCTAAGAGGTGAAAAAGAGGAGAGATTAAACTCCCAGGCCTCCTACGCTGAGGGGTTATTTCCCTTAGCCCCCTTGACAGAGGGATAAAGGCTGACATAAATGATAATAGGAGTGGGTAAAGGGGTACAATCATCCTCTGTCTGGAGGAAATGATGTCAGGAGGGGAATGATGCACAAAGACCAGAAGAAAACAGAGTTTGTGAAAGGACCTACAGAGAAAAGAGACAAATTAACATTTCACCAGGAGAGATTACCTGAACAAGAAAGAATGAACAAGAATATCCTCATGAGGCTGGTACATCACACAACTTGCTTCAGTTCCTGAGACTCATACAGAGATACCTACAGTCCTCTGCTGGGAAAGGCTGGGTTGTAACACAGACTTTCCATTTTATATACAAAATCCATACAGGCACGGACTGGGACCAAGGTTTACAGTTTCCCTGCTGGGGAACTTACAAGAATGTTTTGTTCTCTCAGACTAAGCTCTCACAAGACACGCTGGCTGAACAGAAAATATGCAGTAGGGACTAAATGCCCTGCAAACCCTTCTTTCTGAGCATGTGCTGAGTTCAGACCTTTCCAGTCAGTTTATATGCTTTCAGTTCAAGTCACAGAGATGAACTGGTAGTAGGAAAACCAGCTGTCTAACACTACTGAAAAAACAGTTCTACTGAGACTAATATTTAAGGTTATATAGAATTTTTCTTGCTTCATATAACTGATCTTGTTGTTCTGTAACAGAGACAAATACCATGGCTTCTGGAATGTGGAATAAATTTGGTGGATAGTTAATACTTTGTGAAGATTTTCTCTGATGTGGCTATTTTTTTTTTTTTTTTGCACTACAACTTTCTGATTCATATTATTTACAGATCAGATAAGTTGCAAGGGACCCACAAGGATCTTCAAGTCCAACTCTTAAGTGAATGCCCTATATAGGGATTGAACCAACAACCTTGGCAGTATTAGCACCAGGCTCTAACCAGCTGAGCTAATGCATGTGCAACAAATAGGTCATCTTGGCACAACTCTATGAAATGGAGTCATTACCCTGTTTTTACTGAATAGCTTACATGTTTAATGCACAGTGGACATAAGAGCTGAGCCCTACAATATTCCATCCCTTACTGACATAAATCAGAATATACCATACCATGAACCATATGTGCCATTTCTTATTCTATGTCTACTTTGCTTAGACATGCCTTGGAGAATCCTTGGACCTCATTAGAAATGATGAAATGATGACACTTCACACTGAAAAGGCTAACAGATTGAAAAGGTTTTTCATTTATGCATGTTTACAAGCAAATCTATATTTTCCATAATAATGTGAATACAAACACCCTCTCCAAAACTAAACAACAAAAAACAAAGAATGAAAACTGATGTTCATATTTCAGCACATTGGCCTAATTCTGTTACAGTGAGTAACTCCAAGGGCAAGATAAAAACCCGGGCTATCAAAGCATTGGTTGGCCAATTAAACTCAACCAGACATTTTTGTTTGCCTGCAAGAATGAGATGTGGATGAGGTGAGCTTGAAGGAACTCTTTTGGGGAATCCTAAAAGAGTTGATCTCATTAACTTTTCCATGGGGGACAGAAGTTTTCTGTGTTATGTTATCTGATGCCCACAGTCCATTCCAGAAGTAACCTCTTTGCCACCTGCAGCTAGCGGGCTCTTTAGATCTTTAAAAGGACAAATTAGCTCTGTCACATTATAGGGGGCTCTAAGAACAACTTCTCTTTAAAGGCATTTTACTCTTCACTATTTTCTTCCTTTTTTTCCCCCTTCATCTTTAACCCCTTTTCTTTGCCTTTTTTTTTCTTTTTCTTCAATCTCATTTCGAAGGTCTGACAGCTCAGATCTGTAATGGGTTTTCCTGCTGGACAGCTTTATAATTGGGACTGCAGAGTTCTGAAAGCGTGCCAGATGTGTCGTCATCAAACAGCAAAGCCCTCATTAGAGCCCAAGTTGTAAGTGCATGTGTATGTTTTCAGAGGTACTTTCACATTAATGGCTAGTAGGTGTCCAGGAGCAAAGATCATTGACTTTTTTGTAGCTGGCCTTTATATAAAGGATTTTGCCCAATGAAATGAAATATTTTCCTTTGTCCCACTGTGTTTTCTATTGTAATGGGGACTTGTCTATATTATTTGGCTGCTGAATTGGTGCTTGATAGGACAAGAAACCACTCTCTAAATGCTAATTGCCCTTGGGTTGCATTATTTATGCAGGAGAAGCATAAGTGGGATGTTCCACTATTTTTTTCCTCATAAGTGTTTCTTCAATTCTTCAATATGATAGCTTTCCCTTTACACTGCACATTGGCTGAGTTGTAACATTTATCAAAAACAACCAACCAACCAACCAAACCAACCAACCAACCAAAAAAACCCAGAGTTTGTTTTTTTTTTTTTAATTTTATTTTTAAAAAAGAGAGGTGGGGGCCCATAATGGTACCTTATTTGACAATATCTCAATCTAGATTCTTCATCAAACTCAAGTTTCATTTTTGCAAATAATTTAGAATCTCTGTATCTTCACATGTCAGTGAAAGATAAGCACAACTATATTAGACTCCTCTTTGAAGTTGTTTTGAGAATAAAGTGTTGCATGTAAGGTAAAGCTCCTTGAATGGCAAAACATTTTTAGACACTAGTAATTAAATCTTTCTGTAGAAGAGCTACAGCAGCTAGGTGTCTAGAGAGAAGTCAAATGAAGTGATTAGAAATTTTTTGGTGGAGTTCCTTTTTTTCTTTTAATATAATACAGAGATTTTAAAATAAAACTAGCAGAATGTCCTCTATCAACCTTTCTTTCTTTCTTGCAGAAAATGCTTGTCAAAACTGCATGCTTGTGTGAAAATCTATCAATTCTAATAAAATTTCATTATGAAGAAATCTGAGAAGATTGTTCTGATGAGCTTGTAATGGAACAGAATGTTCAGATGTTTCCATTTCAGTAGAGCCTTTTCTGTATCATTTTAAAGCTGCTCATAGTGTATAAAATCAAACATGAACATTACAATGAATCATTTCACTTTCTTTGAAAAAGCAAGTTTTGAATAAAAATCATTATTATTTTATTTCAGACTTGCATTCCCAAGTAACTTTCATGTTTCTCCTATTATTATTATCCAGCTAAAAAGAGTGAAAATTATGGGAATAATGTAATTTTCTGTGAAATAGAAAATACATTTGCAGCCAGGTTCTACTTTTAAAGGTAAATTGGTCAAACCATGAGTGAGCAATTTTGTAGATACATGAAGTGGAGTTTGTCATCTACTGTTAGACATGAATAGTTCTAAGAAATTATCTATACTACCTCTGTGATTCATGGAGAAAAATAGGTATCACCAGAGGATTTATCTCATCTTAGAAAGGAACAAAGTTCTCATGACAGAAAGCTCACCATTCTCCTATAGTTAAATATATGTTTATAGTTATATATTCTGTTTCATCAGCCAAAAATTGCAAAGAAATTATTATAGTGGGAGATATTTTGTTTTAATAAGAATATAGGACAGGAAGGGTTCTGGGTATTTTATTTGTGTTCTTTTCTTGTTATTATTCTTCTCAAAACTCAAGATGATTTTTGTTACTTGTATTCCTTACTACCCAGTTCTGCAATTTTGGACCAGACCCCATGCTCTGTTTGGTGCAATGCAATAGAAGTCTGACTGCTGTTACCCTGTCACAGCATGCAAGGCCAGGTGAATTCTCAGATCAGCTTCATAAACCTCAGCTAGATTTAGTACACGTTAAACAAAAACGAAAATGTCACTACTATCCTCAGCCAACAGAGCAGAGAGAACAGGACAATGTTTCTGTATAACAGCACATGTGTTATTCACTCCTCCCACATGATTCTGATTCTGATCTCGCTTGCAATAAGACACAACTGCTCTGTAATGGTTTTGGATTCACACAGTAGCAAGTAGGACCAGAAACTACTCTATGTTTGTTCATAAAAGCATATGTATGATTCATAACAGTGAAAGATATGGTCCATTGTTCTTTTTGTCTTTGTCCTACTCTCTTTTCTTCTCTATTCTGTCCCCCTTTTCTTTTCCTCAATCCAGTTGTGACTTACTTCATTAAAATTACAGGTTGTCTTCTAAATAGTAATAATTCCAATATCCTGTCCAGCCACAAGCAGTAATTATTAGCTATAAAATGTTGCTCAAAACAAGGACAAACAGACTGTCTTTCCTCTTCTTTTTTTTCCTTCTTTTTAAAATCTTTTTTTTTTTTGAAGACATTCTTGATAATGATGCCTTTCCTTCATCCCCTAAGGAAACTAACAAAAAAAGAAAAAGAATAAAACAAATGCCTACACAAAAGAAAGAATGAAAATATAAAGAGGAAATTCAATACTATGTATTAACTCACAAAGAGAAACAGTGAGTAAAGTCCTAGGCTTATCATTGAATGGAATGAAAAAAAAAAGATTATCCAAAAAACCTATCCCTTCTGTTGATGCAGAGCTTTTCATAGACTTGTACCAGAAATTAATCTGGACCTAAAAAATTACTTGTATAAAAGAAGCACTAAAAGAAAAATCAACAAACCACTTCAGAATGGGATTATTTCTTTATTTTACTCACACTTAAATGCAAAGATTGAAAAATTTGTACTATATTTACTCTTGACACTTGTTGTGAGGAGTAGCACTTTTATCATTCCACTCTGTGTAGAAGTTCAGATCTTAATTATGGGACAGGTGTCTAGAAAGCATTATAAATTTCATTATTTTAGAAAAGCAGGTCCTTTTAACAATTATAAAACACTTCAGAAATTTGTCCCATGGTGCCATGATGGGTGTTGATCCACAGGTCTTTGGTTAATAATATCGAAACATGAGAATAAATTGCCAAGAATTGAATGTCAGCTCCATTGAAAACAATGGAAAATTGCCCAGTCATTTCAAATGTTTTGCCCCAGTCACCTTAGAAGTTGTGATGGGACTCTGTGTGGTAATATTTTGGAATATTCGAATCCATCAGACTAAGTATCCTCTCTCTAATACTGACAATTAGTGACTTCCCAGATAAGATAAACATATCATGGGATGTAGTCAGAATACTTTTTCAGTTTCCAGTGCTAACTGCAATCTGCAGTGCAGAGATTTCTGAGATAAGGGATGGCCTTTTTATGTTAGACTTGATGGCTTTTTCTTTCATGAGCGGCTTTTTATGAACCCATATAGATATTTAATCTTCAAATGCTCCTGCAGCAGGGAGTTCAACAACTCATCAGGCTTTTAGTCTTTACAATCAGAACACCCTTGATTTGTTAGATTTGTGTTTGCTTTTTAATGATTGAATTTGATGTCCTCTATTTTCTATATTGGAAGAAAGGTCATCAAATGTAATCTGTAGAGCATAAAGTCTGAAAGTCTTATTGACCTCCATGTCCTTTGGATCAGACTCATAATAATTTCTGATAGAGTATCTCAGAAGAGGTCCAGCACTAATACACAACAGAAAGCTCAACAGTTGTTATTCTTTGTTTCCAAGACTGGCTCTTCAATCAGAGAGATGCAGACACTAGCTAATGAACAGTGCTATGCTTAGACAACTGAAGGTTTGGGACAGGTTGATTGCAGTGACTCTGAGATGGTGGAGTCCAGGACCATGACAGGAAGTAAAAAACCAAACAGCAGGATCACAAGCTTGGACTTCAGATCAGCAGACTTTGACCTGTTCAGGGACCTGCTTGAAAGAATTCCAAGGGTTACTGCCATGGAAAGCTGGTTGAGTTTTCAAAGACCACCTCCTCCAAACACTAAAATAGTTCATATCAACTAGCAGGAAACAAAGAAAGGGCATCAGAAGGCCTAATGGGTGTACAATAATCTGATAAAACTGAAAATATGATAAGTAAGTGTACAAAAAGTGGATGCAGAGTCATACAAGCTGGAAGGAATGTAGAAACTGGGTTCATATTAATGGTGTTGGGAAAAGCTGCTCAGTGGAGTTGACTATGGCAAGATACATGAAGGACAAAAAAAAGGCATTTTTCATCAATCAAAAGAGAACTTATAGAAAATTTAATTCTGCTCTGAATGGGGTGAGGGGATTTGCAATGTGATGAAGGCTGAGGTACTCAACACTATTTGCCTTGGTCTTTACTGGTGAGATTTAACATCAGGAATTCTCAGGCTCTTGAGGTAGCCCCAGGAGTGGTAGAAAAGTCTGAGCAAGGAAGATTTACTCTTGGTGGAGAAGGATCATCTTAAAGCACATTTTAACAGACTGGACATACACAAGAATATGTGACCTGATGGGATGCACCCACAAATATTGAGGGTCCTGATCAACGATCTTGTGAGACCACTTTCAAATCATCCCTGAAATGTCATGGCAATTGTGAGAGGTTCCTGAGGAAGCAAACATTACCCTTACATCAAGAGAGGAAGTCAGGAGGATTTGGTAAACTGTAGGCTGCTGAGTGTTATGTCCATCATTGAGAAGATGATGAAAACCAGGGAACCAAATATAGAGGACGAAGTGATTAGGAGTTGTCAGTATGGACCTACAAAGGGGAAATCATGCCTGACAAACCTGATAACCACCTGGGATGAAAAGACTAGTTCAGTGGACAAGGGACAAGCTGTGAATCTTGTGTTTTCTTGACAGTGTCAAGGCTTATGACACAGCCTCCCACTGACAAACTGATGAAATATGGGCCAGTTAATTAGACAGTGAGGTGGTCTGAAAACTGCTTAACTTTGGTTCTCAAAGGGTTTGTGAGCAGTAAAATCCACAGAGGCCTCTTACTAGTGGTATATCCCTACGGGCTATAATAAGGGCCTGTTTTGGGTTGAGCTGGCAAAATGCCAAGTGTCCAAGACAGAGTGAAAAGGGAAGAAGAGGGAGAGGAGAAAAAACCTCCAAACTAGTTTATGCTGAAACTAACTATATGTATTTATACAGAAAAGAGAAAATTAAGAGCAAACTACAATATAACACACACTTACAAAAGTTACATATAACAAGAAATAACCTCCCACTCCCCAGTTAATACAAAATCTATTATTCTAGATTCATAGGCACTCTAAAAGACATCTAGCAAGACACAGAAAGTGTAACAACAAAATATTTCTACTTCCCTGAACTCAAACAAAAAGCAAGTAGGGGCAGCAGCAGGAGCAAGGCCTAGGATAGCAGAAGAGCTGTAGCATGTCCTCTTTCTTTTCAGCCATGATGGAACTGAATAAGACACCTCCCACTGCTACACACATATCTTAGGTTTGCGTCATCTGGTATGAAATACTTCCTTGGTTACCCAGTCAGGTGACAGCTGTCTGTACCAATCCATGTAGATTCTCTGAGCCTGCCAATTTGAGGCCTAGCTAAAACCACTACAGGGAAAATACAACTTAAAATATATATTAATGAATCAACTGATGGGAAAATCTATCCTCAGCAAGTGTGCATGATAGATAACTGGCACAAATTGATATACAGTAAATTTTATTTAAACTTAAAGAAAACTTCTTAATGTGAACGTGATCAAATATTGCAAAAAAATACTTGGAGAGGTTGCACAGTCTCCATCCCTGGACATACTCAAAATCTTGCTGGAGCTGATCTGACTCTGATTTCATGAGGCAGTTGGACTCAGTAATCCCTAGAGATCTTTGTCAGTCTCAGCTATTTTGTGATTGAGTTAAGTTTCCAAGTGAGTAGGTGTTTTTGCTACCATTTTTTTTCTACCCATCTCAGACATAGGTTAAGGGGCTGGGTAGGAGATAAACAGATCACATAATATGCTCTGGAGTGTTATTAATCCCCAGTTCATAAATGTTAATGACTTTCCTGCTCATGGCTAATCCAGACAGAGAAAAGTGGTTCTGAGATTAGAAGATAAATCCTTACCTTCATGACAAGCCCAAAGGACTCTGAAGCATTTGGGCAAATGACATGTTAACATCAACACCAATTCTGCATCAGGATGCACCAGCACAGATTTATGTTCCTGAGAGGCATCCCATTTATCATATGTGTGCTGCAAAATCCCACTTTGCATTGGTTTTCCACAAAAGTTCAAGCCATGTTAAGGTTGAGAATATAAAGAGGAAAAATATCAAGAGAGACTGTGTAAGGTGAAGTGACTGATACCTCCTGTACCTGTGCTCTCACCACTCATTTCATATC
>VWZD01008772.1:31307-58743 GCA_013396695.1 Sakesphorus luctuosus
TACTTCTTTGTCAGTGTGGGCTATATTCTTGCAGTCCCTCACACAGCCCTTCATACGAACAGTTAAGAAGACACCCAGTATTTATTGTCTTCCCTGATCACCTTGAGAAGTGTAACTTCAGGAAAACAGATGTGTTTCTACTCATATCTGAATAGATATTTAAGTAATGCATAAATAGAGGCAATTTTAACCAATAAAAGTTAAAATTTCCCAGTAGTTCAGGCAGAAAGAGGGAGAGTAGGGGAGAGAGATCAGACTCATGCACATTCAATCTGAAATAATATGTATGCATCTACATATTTTTGGTATGTATATCTACAAATACATGAAGATAAAGATGAATATGCACATGTATGCATATAAAGAAAGAGGATATACACCATGTAAACCTTTCCAAGTGTTATAATTACTGCATATTCAGACTACTACTATATCAGTTTGTGCATTTTTGAGCATTAGGGATACGGTTTTTCAGTACATTTGTATTTTGCCTTCTCCCATCTCTGTCAAAGGGTTGAAAGTTATGTTGTGACAAAGGAAAAAGTATAAGAAATCATCACAGCAAAGTAAAGCTAGACAAAACATCCTCAATGCCCAGGCCCAAGAATTGCCATCACAGGACAGGCTTTTGTTTGCCACACTGCAGTTTAAGGGGAAGATATTGCGATAATAAGAAGAGGAGTTAAATTCTTGTGTAAATGGCTGTGTCTTCAAAATGTTTATCAATACAAACCTCAGGAGATGTTCAGAGTTATTTCTGGGTTTGGCCTGACAGCTAATGTCAACGTTTCCTCTTTTAAATATTTATACATGAGCCTGAAGGGAACCAGGATTGATAATGGGTAAGGATCATGTAAGAATAAAAGAATCATAGAATCATAGAATTTTTTGAGTTGGAAGGGACCTTAGAGATCACCTAGTTCCAATCTGCCCGCCATGGGCAAGGACAACTTCCATTAGACTAGGCTGCTCAGAGCAACACCCAACCTGTGCTTGAACACTTCCAGTGACTGGGCATCAACAACTCCTCTGGGATCTGGAGATGCTTCATATTTAACCAAACTGACTTAGCATCTGGAAGAAACGGAGGCTGTTTTCTGCAGAATGACATATGTAAGTCAGTTTTAGGCTTTGGACAACCCAAGCTCACCACACTCCATAAGTAGATGTTAATTCTCTAAACCATTTTTTGTTCTAAGTAGAAAAAAAATACCAGATATAAGATGAATGGTTCATCAAAAATATAAATGAAAAAGGATTGCTAATCATAAATATCCATTACTTCAGAATTTTTAACATGTTTTGCACTAGAGAAGCATCCCAGTCAGAACTGCTACTCTTTTGCATATTGCAATATTCAAATAAGAATTGAAGAACTTCAAAAATGAATATCCGTATTGGCTAGATTCTGGATACATTACCAGTGCTTGCAGCAAACCAAAGTTCATCTGAACTAGTACAGAAAACATTAACGATATATTAACAGAATATCCCAAATATGAGTATTCTGGTTTGTCTGGAACAGAAGCTAAAATGTAAAGAAAGTTCACAAAGGTCTCAAGGAAAAATTATGTTTCTTGCAGAACCATAAAAACAAACAAAAAGCTAATTTTTCAATTATGGTAGGAGAAGAAGAGATCTGAAGAGTGGGATATTTCCATTTACTAAGCAGTAATAAAAAATGGCAATAAGAATGTATAAAATGGTACATTTTCTATGAAAAGTTACCTTTCACATTTGAAAGTGGCAATATGACGTACTTGTAGCAGATGAGGTCAATAAATTACTTTTCAGTCCAGCAATAACTAATAAAGATAGAGAAATATTATTTCTAGGCATAGGCATTTACAAATCAGGGGAACAGAAATTCTCATCTGAGGAACCCGAGTGTGGGCCTTAAGTGCCCATCTTCTTGTTAATGTGAATTTGAAATAGTCTTTTTGGAAAAAAAACCAAACCAAAACAAAAACACCATAGCATTCCAGAAAACTAGCACTATTATTCCATTATATTAAAACAAAACAAAACCAAACCAAAAAAACACAAACCAAAACAAAAAATAAAACCCCAAACAGTTCGATGTCAATTCTGGGTGAGACAATGGAAAATTGAAGCAAATGGCAAATTGAAGTGGTAGGACATAATCGAACACAGTAACAATAATAACAATAATAATAAAGAGGTTTTATTGAAAATAGGTCCCATAAAGCAAATCTGGTTTCATGTTTGCAGGTCTTTACAGGTTGCTTGATAAAACTAATTTTGCTACTTTGCTATATGATTCATTGTTCCTTGTTTCAGCACACCATTGTATTAAAACACCTGTTCTTCAGAGTATCAACAATGCACCCAGTTTTCTCTACTAGCCTGCCAGCTGTGAAAAAAATTCTTGTCAATAAAGAATACCAGAAATTTAGAAAAATGGTTTTATGCTTATCAACATTTTAAACAGGAAACTAGAAGGAAATACAAAGTAATTACTGATGAAATGTGCAGATAACACAATATTTGTCCTTTCCTTAGCTGGTTGAGAGATAGATATTAACAATAGCCAAGCAGGCACAAAAAGACATCTGGGTTCTGCCACCCATAATATTTAGTTTCGCTGTGTTTGGTTCTCTAAGTGAAATCACATATATGGGAACAACAGATGCACCCCAGACACAGAATGCTGGAAACTGAAGACTTTGGTTAAGTATTAAGTGTAATGATGATTTCAAGAGAGGGATGAATAGAAGAGAAGTTTGTGTGCTCCTGGACTGCATAAAAAAGGGAAGAAGCAGGAAAGAGTGTAGAAAATTTTTCATTTCAGCATTCAGTGTTCAGAGGACTGAGAGTAGAACACAATTTTGGCATCTGCATGAATAAAAATGGAGAGTTTATTAAAAAAAATGAGCTGGGTGCAGAAAAGAGCCATGGAAGTGATTTCAGGTCTAGAGAAAATGCTTCACAGAGAGAGACTTAAAGAGCTCAATCTGTTTAGCCTATTAAAATGAAGACTGAGAGGTGACTGCAGTACAGCGTATCAGTACCTTCACAGGGGAGGAACGCTGGGTATTAATGGGCTCTTTAATCTAGTGGGGAAAGGCACATCAAGAACTAATGGCTGGGAGCTGAAGCCAGACAAATTCAAATTAGAAATTAGGCACAATGGAGGAGATGATTAACCAGTGTCACAAACTACTGAGGGAAACAGTTTCTCCATTACTTGATATCTTCAAAATCAGAAAAAAAATGGGTTTTTTTTCAGATCTGTTTTGGCTGAAGTTTTATTTCTTAAGAAAGGGCATAGTTCAAGCCCAGGTTTGTGCATCTTTGAGGTGGTACAGGGGGGTGGGAGAGGTCTCTTCACATGCACTGAGATGACAAAAAACTGAATAAATGTAGTTAGCACAGTGATGACTCTCAGCTAATGAATCTGGACCCCTTATTAAAGCTTCAGTCTCAAGAGCCTTTTTACTTTCCACGTGGCCCAAGGAAACACAGCTTGTCTTTTTTTATGTGAAGCACCTTAGAGAAGAATATTTTCTTCTAAATAAAGAAATGTTTTATATTCCAAATATTTTCATTACTTCTTCCTGGTACAACATCAGAAATTTAGTTTTGGGGTTTACTGTGCACAGAGATCACCCTTCAAATTTTAAGGATCAGCATTCTACTTTAAATACAGATACATATATACATATACATACACATATATATATATATGACANCACACAACAGAAAGGAACCAGAAAATTAAACTTGAATAGATTAATAAAGTGTGACCTGTGCTGTTAGAGTTTTGAATTTGTGAGCCTCAGCATCTTGAATAAAAGGACAGTGGTCATTTTCTCAATCATTCTAGGAAACTTATCTACCATGCACAAGCGTGGCAAGAGTTTTAATATGTTACTAGACACTTGTTACTTTTCTCCCTACAAGCAGACACTTCACGGAAGTTGAGATGTACTCAGTGTACAAGCCTAGAAGACATGAGGAGTCATGATTATACAGACTATGTCTCCTTCTGTTATTTTCAAATGGTTCTGGTTTTTTTCTTTTTCTTCTGTTTTTGGGGGTTTTAGGAGGGTGATGGTGATGAGGATACTTACTATAGTCTACATATATCAACACTGTAACCCTGTCTTGTGGAAAGATTCCTTTATTCAAGAGATCTGCAACTGGGAGTGGAAAACAAAAGGTTCTTGAAACACAGCATTGAAGTATGTAGAAGAAACCAATGGGATTATTTCTAATTTTGTAATCAAAAATGGGAAATCATAGTTTGACTTCTGTTTCTGTAATTTATTTACTAGTAGAGCATACTTTTTTGTCCTTTTTTTTTTTTTTTAACAGGTACTCCAGGGTGCTGTACAGCCCTTTAGAAGGACCTTAGCAAGTTGGAGACATGGGAAGAGAAGAACTATCCAAAGTTCAAAGGTAAAACATGGTCCTGCATCTGGGGAAGAATAAGCCCATGCAACCCATGCACCTGTACAGGCTGAGGACTGACCTCCTGGGAAGCAGAGCTGCTGAGAAGCACCTGGTGTCCTGGAAAACAACAAGCTTTCCATGATCCAGCAGTGTGCCCTTGTGAGCAAGAAGTCCAGTAGTATCCTGGGGCACATTAGGAAGAATCTGGTTAGCAGGTCAAGGCACATGATCCTGCCCCTCTACTCAGCCCTGGTGAGTCCTCACCTAGAGTGCTGTGTCCAGTTCTGAGGGCCTCGGGACAAGAGTGATACAGAGCTCCTGAAGTGGGTCCAGTGGATGGATACAAGGATGATGAGGTGACTTGAGCACCTCTGTTATGATGAAGGGCTGAGAAAGTTAGGCCTGTTCAGTCACAAGAAGAGATGACTGAGAGGAGACCTGGTAAGTGTCTGTCACTATCTGAAGGGAAGAGTCAGAGGATGTATCAGACTCTGCTAGGTGGAGACCAGCAACAGAACAAGAGACAATGGGCAGAAACTGATGAACAGGAACTGCCACCTGAATATGACAAAGAGCTTCTTTCCTGTGTGGATAACTGAGCACTGGAACAGATTTCCCAGACAGGGTGTGGAGTCTCCTTCGCTAGAGACGTTCCAGCACCTTCTGGATGAAATCTTGTGCAATGTGCTCTAGGATGACCCTCTGTGGTACTTTCCAGTCCTACCCATTCTGTGAGTAGACACAACCCCCTTCTGAGTATCTGGACTTGGTATTTTCAGAGTGGTCACTATACTGCATCTTCCAGAAGACCTGATTTTTTTTATTTTTTATTTTTTTAAGAACAATATAAAGAAGTAGAAATAAATTAGTATGTGCTTCAACTTTACGTTTGTTTCTTTGTACATATTCGAAGAAGAAACACATTCTTGTTCCTGTTCAAAAGTCACTTAAAAATTCAGTGTATTTGTGATTTAGTCCAGCTGTTTAATTATTTTTTTTAGAAGCATTCACTGTTTATGGTTGCCATTTCAATGAAAGGTAGCATTTATTACATGTCAGATACGTGGAAAAGCAAAATGTTAATAACTCTCAGCTCTTTTTTCCCTTCTCACTATATTAGAAAGGATGCTGATTGCAGAATGGCCTTTTAAGATAAATAACACATTTTCCCTATTTTTTTTTCCAGAATTCATGGTAAGTCATTTGAAACAATTGATGTCAAAGTTATAAAGAAAGAGTAAACAACAGATCATGATAGGAATATGATTATGGCTGAAGTCCCCAGTTTGGTCTCAATTTCCTCTGAGCTATACCCAGACCAAACATTCACAGTGCAATGGTGACACCAAAGACTTTAGAGCTGATGTAGAATTTGCTATTGCTAGACCTTCTTCAAAGGCCAATTTCTACAGGAACAAATCTTTGATTTAAAAGGTTTTGGATCAGGATTTCAATAAGAATTTACAATTAGGAACTTATTTTTGTGAAAAGCCCTTGTGCCATATGGAGAATATATTTTCAAAAGACTAGAGCTTAGGTTGAAGAGATAAAAACCTGTAAAGGGTGATAGATGTTATGAATATTTTTTCACTCAGTTTTGCTCAAATGTCTCATCCTTTTCAGTAGCACTGGAAAACACTTGAATTAGTTTCTCCTTGTTTCTAGCCTGTTTTTTCTTTATAAGTCTTCAGAGAGTGAGTTTTCCAAGATGTAAAGCAAACTCAATGTATTCCTGAAAAATGAACTGGTTTAAGCACGAGAACTTCTGCTTGAGATTACCTGTCCTACACTGACCTGATGTAAAACTTCTTGAATTGACCCAAAGAAGAAACCATGAAATCTTATGCAGTTCAGGAAGAATTTGCCTAGAATTCTCCCTTTTACATCTTTTCCAGTCAAATAAGGTAAAGTTTTTTAATAGTACTACTACTTTATTTTTTAATTAATTTTAATTTATTTTGACTCATCATTCACTGTACAAAACACTAAAGAATCAAAGAACAGTCTATATAAGAGAATGTGGAACAACTTCTATTAATCTTAAATTTTATTTAGAAAATATTAAAAAATAATTACAATAATTTGATAATGTTTCTTTTACAATAATTAACTTTTATTAGAAGTAACAGGTATTATCCAGAACCCCTGTTAGAATGTGCAACATGGGCAGTCCAGGATGGAAGGGGGAAAATGTCTGGGATTATAAGGTCCCAGAGCTTACCATGCAAGAAATTGATAGAGTCTCTGTCCCTGGATGCTTTCAAGACCAGGTAGGTAAAGACAAGCCTGACCTGATACAATACTGGCTACTGTTCCTCTTCAAATAAACAGCTGGACTAGAGGCTTCAAAAAATGTCTCCCAAACAAATATGTTCTATAAGTAGCTCAATAATTACAGCATGTAATGGATCACTTCTTTTTTTCAAACTAAATCTATTAATCAAGGCCTATTAAGTGATCTGATATGTGTCATAAGAACATTATAATTTGTATATTAAAGAATCTAGGCCCTTTCAATTCAGCATTCCATCTATTATGTTGCTCTATAAAAAGCATAAATATTTCTTACGAACAATTACTAAAATCTGGATTTAGAAGGAATTTCTAAGATCAGTAAAAAAGCTTTTTATAGAACAATACAGTGATTTAGGTTGGAAAAGGCCTTTAAGGTCATCGTGTCCAACAGTAAAGCCAGCACTGCCAAGCCCACCACTACATTATGTCCCTGAGTTCCACATCTGGATGGTTTCCTAGGCAGGCTGTTCCAATGCTTGACAACCCTTTTGATGAAGAATTGCTTCCCTAACATCCAATCTAAACCTTCTTAAACTCAACCTGAGGCTATTTCCACTTGTCCTATTACTTGGTACTTTTACATGTGTTTGTTCTATTTTATTTTGGTTTCATGAAAAAAAATTGTCATCTGAATAAAAATAAAGTTTTAGTGCTGATTTTATTATGATACCATATTTTGACACATTTTACAATGAGACATTATGGCTTTCCATTTCCAAAATATCATTTCTGTAATTCCCTTGAAAGATTAATCCTTTCCTTCCTGCTGCGTCTTCAAATAAAGAAAAAGTTTATCTTTTTTTATTTCAATGTTTTCTTCCGTATTCTGTTCATGGTTCTTTTCATTTTGTGGATGCATATTTGAAAAATAAATTAAAATAATGAAAACAGTTTCATATTGATTCACATTTTTCTCCTTTCCAACTCTGCAGTTTTCTATTTCATCCTTCAAGTGAAAAAAAAAAATAAAAAAAACCCCAACAAAATAATGAGTATTCTAACACTTTTACTAATCAGTAACATTTCATTAATGCAAAATACTACTTATTGACCTAAATGTTATAAAAGTTAATTTCTTTAAAAGACTGATTTGGAATGTGATCTTAAAGCTTCTGTAACCACCTTTTTTTTTCTTTTTTTCTTTTTTTTTAAGGTACTTTTCCAGCACAGTCTTTCAAAATTTATACATTTAGAATGCTTAGTACTATACAGAGTTATTTCTAATTTACAGTAGTATGGCTCTCCTAAATACAGTGCTTTTATTATGATTTACACCACTGTTGCTGAGCTCTGAATCACAACCTTGTCTATATTTATGGTTTACACAATCCCTTTGGTTGTATGTAATTTTTACAGTTGAATAAAAATAGCAAAACCCTACTTAAAGGACCTTATCATCATAGGTCCTTAATTACAACTATGTGAAAGTAGCCTCTATGGTGGCCCACGAGCCAAAGCAACAATAAATAAAATGGACTGTAAAGTGAATAGCTCCTTCCAAAGGGAAATGTCAGCCCGCACATGCAAATGTCACCAGTGCAATAACATTTCCCACTGCAGCACAGGGCACTGAGTGGGAACAGAGCAGAAAGAGGAGTGGGTGCCTTTGTGAAGGATGTGCATGGTGAGAGGCTGTGGACAGACAGAGCTGTCTGTCCACTGAGCAAAGGTGAACAATCTGCCAGCTGGGTAATCAGAGCTACCCACGGAGCATGTGGACTGTCAGACTGAGCCAAACTACAGACGTGGGGCTTGACCCCTGTAATAAGGTAACTATATCATTTCGACATTGATGCCCTGTTTAAGAACTTTTTTTTTTTTATTTTAACTTGGACACTACACAGGTACGCTTTTCTTCCACCAGATGTGTTCCTATTTCTGAAACAGTTGGCATGGTGCTGTCAAAGCAGGAGAGGGAACATGCCATATCTTTGCCAGTCCTGGATTTGAAGAACCACGTCCTGGGCCAGGCAGCTTCCCCTTTTTGCCTCTCATGCATCTCCTCTTGGGATGCTAGATGTCTAATCCCTTGTTATTTTTGTTTCAGAAATAGGTCTTTTTGCTTCATTTGTTGAGTCTGAAAGACCGTGCCTAACAGAGTGTCTGACTTTAATGAACTTGGTGATTATCTCTGTTCTGAGAGCAGCTGTAAGAGCTCTTGGTGAAGTAACACCAGTGTACAGACCACTCAGACCTGAACAAAAGAGGGAATCTGTGGATTCCAAGCGTTCATTAAGCTTGGTATCTGTAAAAAGCAGTAACAAGGCAGGTGAAATTTAGGGAGCCATCTATAACATACCCTGAAACATCTTAGTCACAACCCTAGGGAAAACTTAGTTTGGCTAGTATGGGGGAATGGGATTTACACAGAGATTTCGAGGCGGACAATATGAATTTGCATAGTGAAACAAAAACTGTATTCCATTATATGCTACATATAAATGAGAAATAGCATAACCCAACCTCCAATTTATAAGTTTAAAGGAAAAAAATAGTCTCTTCTGTGCAGCGTGGAGGGAAAGGGAGAAGGGTTTCCCTACTATCCCCTTTGTTCCATGGGGGCAGAGAAGGGAGGGAGAAACAAAAGTTCCCGGCAGTAGCAAGGGACAGAGAAATCTATTCGAAACAACCACAGGTATGAATAGACCTCTGGGGGCGGTCCCCTGGTCTGGCTGGATTGGGTGCAAACTGGGGGAGAGGCAGGGTTAAGGGTCTATTAACCAATGGACTTGGGACAGGGGCAGGGCTGTCTCGGGCCCTGGCACTGCCCCCCTCAGCCACGAGGGATAACAGAACAGAAAGGGGAGAAGGGCCAGGGAGCCCTCACCAAAGCACCGAGTTGGGGACGAGCACTGCTTAATAGCTGGGCCATCAACAAAACAAAAGGCCTCTGGGCGAGACAAAGGGAACTGGCAGGGTGTGGACAGCTACCCATTACAACTGAAACGCAGGCAGGGTAACAGAACCAGGAACTGCTTTTTAAGACTTGAACTGAGTCTCTGAGCTTTTTAAGGTGTTTGTCCAGTGCTGGGTTTGGAATTCATTTCAGCATCTTTCTACACCAATTGACTGCATAAAGCATATGTTTCCCTCCACATACGGCTTTATCAGTGGATGTAAAAAGGTTTTCTGAGACTTTCTTTCCTTTCCCTCCACTACCTGAATTTGTTCAAGGGAACACTCAGAATCAGGTCCTGTGCTTAAGAGGAAATCAAAGGGGAAACCAAATCCAGTAAAAGCCGCTGGCTCTGCACTTCCAGTTTGTTCCATACCATATTACTAAAAGATCCAACTTCATATCTCCGAAGAACTAATCTTTTGATGTTGCTCATAGATGATATCTGCTGCCAATGTCCTTTACCAATTTTGACTGTCAGACTGTTAACCTGGGAAAAAAGGCTTCATTTTCCCAGCAGAGGTGAAACTTTTTCTTCCTTCTCCTCCCCCCAGCTCCTTTGCATCTTTTCAATTTACAAAATGCTTTGGGATCATTCTGGAAGAAAAGCTCCATGCAGTATAACAACATTAGCTTGTAAAGCAAACAGAAAAAATGGCCTGTTGGCCATAAACAAGCTGTCTGCAAATTTGTCATATGCTATCTATGCACTGGATCTTATTCAGGACTGCAAGATGTGGTGGTTTGTTTTATACTGATGGGCACTGTTGCCAGGGATTCCATCCCAATATAGATATTTGTAATACACATCATGTGTCAGTCTCTTCAGTCAGTTGTCGGTAATAGAGTTTGAAAGGCATATAGTGACAGTATAAATGCATATGGTATATCTGAGTATTTTGTTAGAAGGATGATGGGTCCTGGATACTTTGGATGCTACATCAACTCCCATGCAACCCTCATTTTTACGAACTCAGTCTCCCAAACTGGAAATAGAGGCAAGCCATACTGGGCTCCCTTTATTGTCAGCTGCATGAAATCTAGAGGGCTATTCTATTCATCTGATCTGGCTTTGAGCTTCATCTTAGAATGGGATAAACTTGTCTCTGTCTTTCTTTCCACTGACTATGAGAAGAGCCTCCAACTTAACAGTTGGAGCTCAATACATTTACTTAAACTTAGGCTCTGTGCTATTCCAGCCAATGTCTAGTTTCCTGGGAGCAGCATCTCTTTAATACTGTGTGGTGTCTGCCAGCCCTTTTAGCTCCATCAGACTAGAAAATTTCAAGTGTTACTACTTGTGCATGAGCAGCCGAAAGTCCTAAGCTAAGCACAGTACTAGGGTACTTTTTCAGTAGACAACAAACAGGCAATCTGTGTGACTTCAGTTGTGATAGGGCATGACATCTGGCCTCCAGTGGTTGATGGCTTTAGGCATGTCATGGGTTTGGCTGATGGGCATAAGTTTGGGCCTGGGAATTCAGATTTGGGCCTGAAATTGTCGGCTGCCTTCAGCTGGGCTGAGCTGGCGGGCAGCTGACCTCTTCTAGCCAATAGTATTTTATTCCACCCCATCTTACATCGTCTCAATGGGAGTAAAGTCCAGTGTGTGGGTGTGGCTTGGTTCAGTTCCACCATGGCTGAGGTGCAGGGAAGGCGTGCTACTGGTATGATGCCCTATTAGGCCTCGCTCCTGCTGTTGCCACTCCTTGCCTTTTGTTTGAGTTCAGGGAAGTGGAGGTGTTTTGTTGTTACTCTTTCAATTTGTTGCTGGGTGTCTTTTGGTTTTGGAGTACTTATGAATCTAGAGTGGTACACTTTGTATTAATTGGGGAGTGGGAGGTTATTTCTTGTTGTATCTTNACATATCGTCTAAGTGTATAAGCTTGGAGAGCTATTGGTTGACCAGATATAGACATTTGCTTCATCTCTTTCTAAACCACTAATTGTATTGACTAGACCTCTACTCTCTCTAATGGGTACTTGGGCATTTATCTGGCATGTGGACATCTAAAATTAGATATCTTAATCCCTGAGCCTAATCACACCACTAACTTTTAGGTTCCTAATTAAGATAAATTAATTGAAAACTTATGGGACCTTTCCACCACTTTTGAGCCTTCTTATGCTTTCATTTGCCCTTAGTTGGAAAGCATAGATGGCGATACTGCTGCTTTGATGAATTGTAGGAATTTAAAAAAAAATCAGGAACTGTTCCTGGACTTCCTTGAAAAAAACAATAGTTTCATGTATATGAGATTTGCTTTGTCATTCTGAATGGTCATGAAATATCAACCAAAATGTCAAAAGGTGGTTTTGCTCTACTTTCTCATCAACAGGCTAAGTGTGTCAAGGGAGGTTTAGGTTGGATATTAGACAAGGGTTGTTCACCGAGAGGGTGGTTGAGAATTGGTACAGGATCCCCAGGGAAGAGGTCAGATCACTGAGCTTGAAAGAGTGCAGAAAACATTTGGACAATGCTTTCAGGCACACGGTGTGACTCTTTGAGATTATTGTGAGCAGGGCCAGGAGCTGGACTGGGTGATCCTTGTGGGTCTCTTCCAGCTCAGGATATTCCATGATTGTATGCTTCAAAAGTGGCTCATTTGCTCCACCCAGCTAATGGTACTGGCCAGATCTGACTGAGGATTTGGGTTGCCTTGCTACCAGAGTCTCATGCCAACACTTAGAAATCCTGCTAAGCTTGAGCACTATCATCTGAATCAGATCTACTTAGGCTAATCTGGCATGAAGAGTGAAAAAAGTAGGGTTCAGTTCTTTGCACTTGCAAGTGTAGACTTCGTCTTGCTGAAAGTGTTTGCTTACACTTTGGGGTTATTTGAGGGGTTGTTTTTCTTGTTGTTTTTTTTTTTTAATTTAGTTTTTGATGTTGCAGTTGAGGATTTTGTTTTCTTGTTAAATAAAGGAGATACAAAAGTTTGATTACCAGCTGCAGATAATTCTGGTAAAGTTGAAAGACTGTAATGACCACATGACTACCAAAAATTTACAGAACTCAGAACATGCATGGGACAGGATAGGAAGTCTGTCTCAAAAAATATTAAAAGATTATAGAAGAATTGAAAGTGCTCATTTTTTCCTAATCAAAGGTAATTTACAATATCCACTCAGATAATGTCATCTAAACATTAGTGGTGTCAAAACCAAACAGTGTTTATCTATGTAAGTTGCTTTTTTTGAGAAATATGTGATTTGATTTTTTCAAAATGTCACATATTTTCCATTTCAACAGTAGTGGAAGCTACTGAGTACATTTGTTTCAATTTTATATGAAATAAACTGAGACAGAGCCAAATCCAAAAGGTATTTAACCTTCTACTTCCTTTTGAAATCATTATATAGCAATATCTTTGGATTTAAAGCTATAAAGTTTAAAAGCAATATTCAGAGTATTCACTTTCACATCATAATGGCCAAAAATCAATTTCATTGATTCTGTGTTGGCTGTTGAGAAAGGAGAGCTCCTGATTCTCATGTCAGTACTTCTGTGGGAACTGGTCAAGAGTCACCTACTGCCTTTTTTAAGGATACACCTTCATAGTAAAAATGCTTTGCTCCTGCCTTGGGACATAGCAATCCCCTCCCCCCTTTGTTAATAGAATAATAGAAAACTTTGGGTTGGGAAGGTCATCTCATTCCAACCCTCTGCAAAGGCCAGGAACTCCTTTAACTAGACCAGGTTGCTCCAAGCCCATTCAATAGTGCCTTGAACACTTCCAGCAATGGGTCATCCACAGCTTCTCTGGACAATCTCAGCCAGTGTTTCACCAGCCTCATAGGGAAGAATTTCTTCCTGATGTCTAATCTAAACCTGCCCTCATTACACTGGGTATACAATAGTTTGGTACTACGTGGAGGGAGATGGAGGTTTTCTTTCCAAGATATTGAAAATGTTACTGAGAGGGTGGTCCATTCACAGGCCCAGTTCTTAAAAACCCTCCATGTTTCATTGCAAGTGATACTTAATGGTCACAGCCATACCTCTACAGAAAATACAGGCACAAATTAATCTGCACCAATTAGCTGAGGGCCTGAGTTTGTTAGAGGGGTTTTGTTTTTGTTTATTCTTGCTATGTACAATAACTTCTTTTCAAGTTGTACATTGAGTAACAGAGTAGTGAGAAGCATTCTGTGTTTAGAAATTGTTTCACAAAGTTCATGTACTTGATGGGTCTGACTGAACTCTGTTGCCTCAGTCCAGGGAACTCATGATTGTCCTGTACTTTCTGAGGTCAAGCATCATGGAAATCTGCAGTGAGATTCGTGAGGCTCTAAGCTTAGACAATCCCTTGAAAACATCTTCCTTGAATTTTAAGGTTTTAAGTTCATTCAAAGCCCCATTTGGACACTGAAATAAACACTCTGGACCACTTCTCAAGTGCTTTGTTCAAGGTCATTGTAGAAGAGTTCAATGGATGTTGGAAATGAGCCCAGATCTCTGCGTAACTCTAGCCATAGATCCATCCATTTTCATTCTATAGCAGCATAATAGGGATTTGGAAAACTACTCTAAAACCTTGAGAACTGAATAGATATCAAAATCCTTCTGTATGTATTTGGAACCATCCCACAGATTTCAGTGGAGGAATATATTCTTTCTTATAAAAAATTGAATTGCTAAATACCTATAGAAATCTCTCATTACTTGTTAAAGTAAGTACAGCTTTCTCATAAATATTGTAGAGTTACATGCAGAGGGTTAAAAGCGACAGCTCAGTGGTCTGGAATTAAATCTGTTGCAGGTATATAATTTAGTGTGACATTAATTGGGTAGTGGGGAAGCATAAATGAGGAACACAATCCGTATACATTGGAATTTTTTGTTAAATAGGGAACACTGCAAGTGCTAACCTCAGCAGCCCAAAATCAAGGGGGCAAGGAGGAGGGAGAGGAAGGAAAAAAAAGAAAAAAAGACAAAACAACCATCCAAAAATACCAAACCCCATAACAATACATGAAACAGTATACAACCAAACAATTGCATCTTGTTTCTTTGGGAAGAAGTTTAAATTAGTTGCCAAGGATTAAGATTTTAAGCTGAAAGAGATCAAGTTTAGCTCTGAAATGCTGGGTTTAGCTGATTCTAAGTCACTGCAGATCAGCTCATTTTTGTAGCTGTCTATGTGCTCTCCTGATCTGGGACAAGTAGAGGGCAGCTGAACTTTATGTGCATCAGTTGAGGTCCTTTGCTGTTTGCCAGCCAGGTGACTTGGCTGTGGGGAAACACATGCAAACTGGCTGGTACTTGGATGAGGTGAGCAGCAAAGTCTGTAGAACCAGTATTTGGTGACATACTCCAGCCTGTTATAGTGATGCACTATCTCATAAGGGACAAATAGTGATAGATGATGTCATAAAACACCTTTTGTGTTTTCATGTTATCTCAGGGGAGCTCAGACTTTCCTGTCCTTTTCTACTCTTTATTTTTTCGCTTTCCATGTCCCTACTCTCACAAGGCAGCCCTTAAATGCTATGGATGCTAATGTGAGGAACTCCATTCCAAGCAGTCACGGCTTTATCAGGCTGATCACAGACAGAAAGCCTTCACATTATATTTATGCACATTCATTGCAATTTCAAGCTTGCTCAATTGTGTTTTCATTACCACTGAGTTTGTTAAAATGAAAGTAGTCATTCTTTTGTTACAAGATCATTTTCTTTCTCCTAGTGATTTTTTGTCCCTGAGCTCTGTTTTTGTCCTGTTCAGTCTGTTTTGGGGGCCTGGAAATACCTCACATTGTTTACGTGGTTAATTCTTAGTATTTTGATTGTGAGACTGAGTCCACTGATGGCAAGTATCAGTAACAGAGCTGTCTGTGCTACTTCACAGTCACTGAGTGTCCAGGTACACATTACATGGCTCATTGAGGTGTTGCTGCACTGGTATACCAGGAAATTCTCTCATGGTGTTCAGCACTCAGAACTGTTTAATTTTCCAATTATTGTAGTTTAACCCCATACAGCCACCAAGCCCCACACAGCTGCTCGCTCACTCCCTCACCAGAGAGATCAGGGAGAGAATCAGAAGAGTAAAAACTAGAAAACTCATGGGTTGAGATAAAGACTTTTTAATAAGGAAAGAAAAAGCCACACATAAAAAGCATTAATTCACAGCTTCCCATGAGCACATAGGTGTTTAGCCATTCCGAGGCAGCGGGACCCCATCACATGTAATGGTTGGGAAGACAAACACCATCACTCCAAACATCTCCCCTTCCTCCTTCTTCCCCCTACTTCCTATACTGAGCATGGTGTCATATGATTTGAAATATCCCTTTGGTCAGTTGGGGTCAGTTGTTCCAGCTGTGTCTCCTCCCAGCCTCCCATGAGCCTCCAGTCTCCTCACCAGTGTGGCAGTACTGAAAGTAGAAAAGGCCTTGGCCCTGTAAGCCCTTGTCAGCAATAGCAAAAACATCTCCAGATTATCAACACTGTATTCAACACAAATCCTAAACACAGCCCCATACTAACCAGTAAACAAAATTCAGGTTATGCCAGCCAAAACCAGCACACCCATTCTCTGTTTCACAGTCACTGACTTACCAATATTTACTTGTAGTAAATATATGATGCACAGATGACAGTTGTCAGAATGGGTGACATCTTGTGGTAAGTGAAGTGTCAAAGGGAACTTAGTAACTGGACAGCACAGGTCATGTGAGGACCATAAGGAACACATACTTCAATCTCCTTTTGTCCCACTTGTCTCAGGAAAACTTATTTTAGCCACTTAGATCACAAGAATTAACAAAATATCTGCCATCAATTGAAAAAATAAAAAGTATAAAAATCTTTCCAACATTGCACAATATCCTTACATATCTGACTGCATCCCTGCACCACAAGAAAGCAAAAGACACAGAACATGGAATTTGCCACTGGAAAAGAGCAGAAGATATTAAGAATATTGACAGTGCCATAAGTCTCTTCCGCCCTAACCATAAGTCTGTTATTCCTGGCCTAGGTTATGGTTCCCTGAGCTGTTTGTACTTCTCTCTCTTTATCTCTCAGTCTGTTTTTTAAGTCCTCAGAGATAAAATGCTCTGGTTTGGGTATTCAATTGGGTATTCATGCACCGACTTGGATGATTAAGTCATGTCACCTATTTGCCATGCCTCTGGGTTCATTCTTGACTGTTATGTTCAGGGTAGGGTCTCTCTCATGTATAATAGCTACTGCTCTGGGACCTTGGTCTCTGCTAGGGATACTAAATGATGGTACAACACAGGCATTAAGTTTGCCTGCAGTTAGGCACAGGTAATCCTACCCTGGAAAATAAGGAAAAGAATAAATTCAATGCCCTACCATATTAATTTGCACAGTTGCAGTTTTGGAGATTAGTCTTAAATTATTTAGAATTGCAAATCCAACTGTCCTTTAATTATGATTATGACCTCTATTTTGTGGCATGCAATTCAATCTGTACAGCCACAGTCTATGGTAAATTACTATAATGGTGCTGTAGATGATGCACACAGCACAGAGCCTTACCCTATATCTGTAGACAAAGACATGCATGCACATGCACATTTTGACTTGCAAAACATTTCGACTTGCAACAACCTTCCTAATAATCCAATTTTATTCCCCTTTGGTTTTGCTTCTTTGGCTTCCCTTCACTCCCCATATAGGGTAGCAAGGACTCGGTGACTTGCTGGAAGAAATCTGTAGAGTATGTTAATTTCTGTGGAACTTAGGCAGCCTCATAAGTCTTAGAGATTAATAAGAATCTGGGAAGTATCTATCTTCTGGTGATGCTTTCATTTGCGCAGTAATAAAGCTCGCCTTTCTTGTTTAATAAAAACAATGAGGAAACAAATGGGTGTGCAGGCATTGGAACTTTTGAGGAATTAATTCAAAAGCACGGAGGAAAGTTTTTTATCATGCTGTAAGCACCAGAAAGGTGAAAATTACTCTTCCCTGGAGCTCTTACCCTCTGTCTGTCTTATCTCCAAGTTACACCAAATTTAAGGGAAAATCCTCAGAAGGTGCTAAGTGTCTCTTAAAAAGTGCTGATCATTTTTCTGAAAGGTGGTAGGCACGTTTCACTGAGACCACCAGGAGCCTGGGAGAGTTTTGCGTAATTCACTTTCTTCCTTTGCTCACTGGAACTATTTCTTGGTAGAACGTGGTCTTTCCATCCAAATGATGTTTCCTGTGGAAATTTTCAAACCAGTAACAAATTTGAGGCTTTTTTTTTATTTTTTTTCCCCCTCTTAATTCTTTTTCAGTTTTGGAGAGATGGCCATGATTTTTCCTGTCTGTTCCCCTTATCCTCCCCCCCAGAAGGTTCTTGTCAATTTAACTTTCTGTGCACAGACAGGCAATTGATGAAAGTAGGAGCTTTGCAGCAGGCAGGGGGCCAGGGGCTGAGTACCCAGCTCCCGCCCAGCTCCCAGTCTCCCTACTACTCCAGCTGCCAGGGAGACATAAGCCCAAGTTGCTTAGCATCTCCACATCTCCTGCAACTCTGGCTGCCAGAGATCTGGAGCAAAGTGAGAACTTGTTAAAGCAATGCTTACCCCTCCAAAAAAGAACTTTGTAAGTTAGCACAGTACTATTTCATTTGGACATCAGGATTTAAGAAAAATATGTTTCAAATTTTTGTTTTCCCTAGGTAACATTAATGCATTTATTACATTAAAAAGAGCTTTGATGCCTTAAGAACTGTGCATCTCTGTCAAATGGTACACATTGAGAGTCCGGTGGCCAAGAGCTGCCCAAGTCTCTCTGCAGCCACCATTTCCCAAACCCTGTTTCAGGAAGAACACAGCTGCCTACAGTGGCCATACTCAGTACCACAAATGAAAGGATGGTGCAACAGTTACTTATCGAGGGTCTTGAGCTTCCTTATATTGTTGCTATGGTACTGGGTGATCTCAGGAAATGCTCCTATTCTTGTCTTTCTGCAGGGGGAATTTCTCTTAAGGAATGCTGACCAGTCTGATAATTGCCCTACTTCAAGAAAGCCATTATTTTAACCTCTTATAGCCCAAAGCGATGAAACTGTAATATGGAGAAGATTGTTGCTTGATAGGTGCTGCATGCAAACATTACTGTCTTTCCTGTTCCAGGATGGACTGGATGCTTGGGTTCTTCTTCTCTCAGTGGCAGGTCATCTCATGTCCCTGTCCCTGAAGTAAAATTTGTCTAAGTGGGAGTAAAAATTCCGGTTTATCTCACTACAACAACCTGAGAAATAAATTTATTGAGATATTATTCTTGCCTGCAGCAGCTTCATCCAGCCTTGCTCTATATACCCACAGAAGACTATTTGATGGGCAGCCCTGTCCTGTGAGTTGCTGGGATTTGTTCTTGTTTTTCCAGCTGGATCCTGTGTTACCTGCAATCTTTATCCTCCATATAATTCATATTGTGGCACCTTTAAGAAGCATCTAGCTTTGTCTGGGTGGAGAACATGCATAATTCTTTACACTGGTAGGAACTCAGGAGGCTTACAGTCAGGAGGCTTTGCCTATGCTTCTGTTCTGGAGTTGATACTATGGCACAGGTCTGGGTCAGGATATTATGTTTGTAATCATATTACAGTGGATCTGTTTGGTCCCTATTTTAACCTTCACTTAATAAAAATGTGTTCTAGCCACAGGCTATGAGTTCTCATGACTAGTAAAGGTAGGGACCTTTCCAATGTAATAAAACAGGGAAGAAATATTGTGAGATATAGCACAGTTTCTGCTCTCCCCCTCCCATCTTCTTGCACCCTGAAGTGAAACCTTTGTTTTAGAATTAAGCAGTTTGAGACTTAAATCAGTTTTTCTTTAAACAAGTACACTTTTTATGTATTCTTAAATAAAATACTACTTAAAATGGGTAATTTTATATGAAGTGGGAGAGAGATAGTACAAGAACCTACAGTATATCAGACTGAATTAGTTTTTCATGCTACAAGATGTAAACAAATCTATTTAATTAGAACACCTTGTTCTTATTGCATTCAGAGTAATTTTTTATACAGGCAGAAAATAAAAAAAAAAAAAAGGTTGGCAGCAAATTTCTACAACACAAAAAAAAAAGTCTCAACTGTGCATCTCCCTTAGCAAAACATATGGGGTTTTTTTCTGCTCATTATTGTTTGAATTGGGATCTCAAAGTCAAAGCCCCATCACAAAGATGATCCTCAGGCAAGTGCACGCATTCCTAGAGATTTGAAACCCTTTCTTTCTACTTCATGAGCAGAGACATCAAATTTGTAGGCATGAAGGGGGAAGCTGGTCTTTCAAGTAATTTGTTTAGGTCATGCATACTAAGACTGGGCTCCACTTCTGGGACTTCCTGTCTACACCAAGGCCATGAGATTTCCATGCTTGCTCACCTCTGGGGCAATCTATCAGAGTTTCACCATTATTCCATATGTGTAGTCCAGAAACATTAATGAATTTCCCCTCTTCCCTGTTGTTTTCTCTCCTTTATATGGTAAAATGAAATCTGGAACAGCAACAGGAGGAAAATTGTGTGCTCAAGGGCTTTATTCAACTCCATAAACTCCAAGACCACCTTTCTCTTTCCTCTCTGGAAGCCGTGCAAGGAACCCATTTGGCTATATGGGCTCATTAGTCAAAACAGAAAGGCAGCACAAGGTCCCACAGTGACAAGTTGCCACCTAAATATAGGTAATGTGCCGTGCTAAAATGCTGTACACTGACTTGCAGAAAGATCTCAGACCCTTGCTAAGGTCATGTTTCCTTTTCTTTCTGAATTCTAGTCCTGGATTTACCACCTTTGTGGCCCATTCTGGATTGACACTTTAAAATGTATAGCTTCCTGCCCACACATTTCTAAAGCTTCAAATGGGCAGTAGAGGCACAAAAATATTATTTGGGAATACTGTAATGCCAGACTTCTAGATCCAGACACCAAATGGAGACTTTAAGGCCAGTAACACAGAGGTAGTCTCTCTGTGCATAGTAGACAGTTCTGTTCCATCAGATTGCTGCTACAAGAAAGATTCCTTGACTGTGTTGTGATAGAAAGGTCTCATGGTGAGATCTTGGCAAAAAACAGGGAGAGCTTTACTTCCTGAATAGTAGGAGGTCCAAAACAGTGTTCATCTAGGAGTCTTTCTAAGCTCCATGAATGGCAGCTGCCCCCATGAATTCAGGCTATTCTTAAGACAATGCCATGTTTCCTATGACAATCCAGCTGTCTAATACCCAGATGCTGCATGCTGTGGCTCTGATTAGTGGTGGGCAATAGAAACATTCTTCAAAAGGAAAGATAAATGCAAATTCAGGCAGGAACTGGCAACTTACCTTTGTAGAGTGCAACCAGACCAAAACAGTGAAATAACTATTTTCACTGGAACTGCCCAGAGCTACAGGACCTCTTTTCTCATTTTAATCATATCCCTCAGGTCCTTTTTGTATCATGCATTTTCATATAAAGTATGGGAATTTTCCCAGTCCTTCATGCTCACAAGATGACAATTCAAATTTATCCTTCACTAGAAGAGCCTGAAGAATGCGAAGGGTCTGAGTGGGGCTGCACAAAGCAGTCAAGGAAACATGTCTTCATCCCAGAATGCCATCTGTTTTTCCTGTTACACTAGACAGTCATGCTACATAATCGTGCCAGAAGTCTGTGGAAAGAAGTTAAATAAAGCTTTAGTAAAAAGGGGATTTCAATATTGTTCCTCTCTTGCCCAGACACCTGCTGTGCCTCCTGGAACAAATATCTTTGCATTTGTGAAAGGTGTCCCTGTCCACAGCTGAGGGGTTGGAACTAAGTAGTATTTAAGGTCCCTTGCAACCCAAACCACCCTATAGAATTTCCTTTTTCTCCTCCCACCTTTCCTTTGACCTACCCATTTATATGATCAGTTCTTCAGGACAATCCATTTTGTTTCATATTGATGTCCAATGGACCCCAATCTCATCTGAACTGTCTAGACATGATAGTTGCCTGTAATCATAATAATCACACTGAAAGCAAGATGCCAATATTTTTGTACCTATGCAAGGGCTGTTTTGTATTCCTCTGGCTTTGTCCCCTACATTAATGATGCTTAGAGGCAAAACAAAAAGCTGATCGTCTTACCACTCTTAAGTGTTATTAATGACTTTTAAACAATTGTCAGCAATATTAAGTGCTTATGTAAGTGGGGGAATAGTCCCAACTTAATAAAAAGCTCAGGCACTGGCACACCACTTAAGGGCAAGCTGTCAGTGACGCTTGGCCTCAAAAGTCTCCATCTGGAGAAGCAGCCAAGCAGCACACAGTGACACTCCTGTCTGAGTCATTCTCCTCCCTCCTGCCCAGGAACCACAGCTCACTCTGTCATTCCTCCAGTCTGCTCTCTGTAATGCACCTTCTCTCCTCCTCCATTCCTCCCCATCCCACTAATGTTTTTTTTCCCTGGTTGCCTCATACCCCTCCCAAAATATTCTGTCCACATCCTCCCTAACACCTGTCCCTTTTTTTCCTGTTTCCTCCATCAGACAAATTTTCCAGGGAATACAACCACAATGCTGCTCTGTACATCAAGGGCAGAAGACATTTTCAGGATCAGCATGATATGATCTAACAATGCATAATGCCCAGCTACAGTCCTGGTAGAAAATCTGTATTCAGTTCTGGGATCCTCAGTACGAGAAAGACAAGGAGCTACTGGAGAGGATCCAGTGGAGGCAATAAAGATGGGCAGGGGTCTGAAGCATCTTTCTTATGAGAAGAGATTTTGGGAGCTGGGCCTTGTTAGTCTGGAGCAGAGAAGGCTGTCAGCAGATCTCAGTAATGCATATAGATATCTCAAAGGTGGGTGCCAAAAAGTTGCTGCCAGACTCTGTTCAGTGGTGTCCTGTGACAGGATGAGGAGCAATGTCCATAAACCAAACCACAACAAGTTCCACCTCAACATGAGAAAGGCCTTCTTTACACTGAGGACTGCAGAGGACTGGAACAGGTTGCCCAGGGAGGCTGTGGAGTTTTCCTCTCTGGAGACTTATTCAAAACCTTCATGGACACATTCCCGTGTCACTTGCTCTAGCTGACTCTGCCTTGGCAGGCGACGTTGAACTAAATGATCTCCAGAGGTCCCTTCCAACCCTAAAAATTCTGTGATTCTGTGAAATAGGAACCAGATGAGCTTATGGCAAAATCTGTGGCCTGAACAGCACACCCTATTACTAAAATGAACCAGCAAAATAAGACAATGATGTCACTAGAAAGTGATGCCCCTATATTAGATTATTCCCATTTCTGTGCCCTTTACAAGCTCTGGAAAGGTAAATAAATGTTGTGACATCCATTTCACAGGTCTCTACCTATGAAGTGTTGCTGTAAAAAGGATATTTTATCCAGACTTCTAAAAGATGTCTTATGTCAGAACAGAGACATTAATTCAGTTCTTTTTGCATCTTGGTCACTGGTCTTTATTTCCTCTCTCTATGTGATTTCTAGTCTCTAAATTTTTATTAATTCCTAGGAGGTAAGATTGTTTTGTGAGAAATAAGATTGGTGTCTTTACTAGCTGCAAGAGGAACATGGTTTAATCAGATGATTTTCAAAACAAATCCCAAATGCCTTCCAGAGACTTATTATCTTCCCTATGGTCTTCCTTCTGAGTATTTACCTCAGAAAACAAAACCCAGTCATTTGCTCTTCTCACTGGTCTCTTCAATCCTTCCCCCATGCTGCCCCTTCTGTTTGGACCATGTCCCTGAAAGTGTTGTATTATCCCTTAACTATCTATCCATACAAACATCTGCATTACCCCCAAGGAAGAAAATATCCTTTCTTATAACTGCAGCAGGAAATAAACCCCAAATCTGAACAAAAACAATGGCCCTTTCCTACTGTGATCTGCAAAATACTTTCCTGAGGCTGGTATCAACTCCCTCCATTTAAGTGAAGCTCATTTGCAGTCACTTGCCTGTTGATAGTGGATGGGCAGGGAGCAGAGCCAGGGCCGCTTGTCACCAAGATGAATAGACAGATGGCAGGGACAAAAATGGTCACATTTGGTCTGAGCCAGGGGTGCCATTTTTAAGGTCAGGTCTTCATCTTGTAGTGGTCAGGAGGAGGCCTGTGATGATGATGATGATGACAGTACATTTGGAATGGTACTGCTATTTGTTTATCATGGCTTTTGCACAGGAGGTACCAATTTTAGGAAACACAGGAGGAAAGCAATTGAGTTAGCCCTGCAGCAGCATCTGAGGATCTTCTTATCTGCATGAATGACTCGCTTTTTTAGCCACTGCATATCAGACTTTATGTATGGAAACAAAAGCTGTTTCTTTCCTGGGGAAACAGTGAGTACTTTCTGGACCCCTTCAAATTTCTTTCTGTCTCTTTTTGGAAAGAAATACCTATAACTTCGTCAGAGATCTACCTGCCAGTTTGAGCCACACATTGATCAGAATGGCTGGATCCTTCCCTGATGTGCATCCCAGTGTGACAGACTTTTCATGGATATATTAGAAAGTTTTCCATGAACTTGGGTTGATCAGACATAGTTTTACCTGGCTAAACTGAACACATAACACAAATTACTTCCTCCCTCTTCTTCCCACCTGCCACTAAGTGCAGGCAGATGCTAGACCACTAAAACATTCTTCAGGTAGTGAAAGTTGATGCAGGTGCTCAAAACACAAACATGATGTGTCAGTTTACCTTTAATTAAGACTCAAAGTAAACAAGTTCTAAATATCTCCAATAAGTGCAAAGACCAGAATATAATTAGGTTTTACTTTACAACAACCTTAGAACAGGGCATTGATGTCCAATGCATCTTCCTCATTAATTGGAGACTAAAACGTGACCTGAACCAGAAAAACCGTATTTATTTACAAGTTGGAGATATGCTTTAAATAGGAAATTAAAAGCAGATAACTGTATAATCTTACAAGAATAAATAAGGAGAAAGACTGATAAAAAATACAAAGAAAAATAAAATTTCTTGCAGCTGTGTTTCACATGTGACCTCTCACAATGTGATTAAGAAATAAAAACAAACAAAAGCAGTCCCTTCCTTCTGGTATATGTAATGTACTAGTAAATAAAGAGTGTTTGGATTAGTGCTATCTCACTGCAAAATATGGATCTTTATGCTTTATGTTTAGTTTTTAATTTTGGATGTTGAGTTCAACAATGTGATGTCAGGAAAAAGATGTCTTTTCAGAACGAGAATTAAGTTATTGTGGTTCTCATGTGATCCTGGTGCTATGACAACATAGAATTTGAGTCTGGAAACAGCTAAAATGTTGTGTGACCTCTTATACTTCATAGCACAGGGTAAAAAGGGGGAAATAAAACACCCTCTGTCTCATTGTGTGCATATCTGTCCCAGTTATTTGTTTTACTGGAAAGCTACCTAAAGTCTCTCTATCTGACTATCAGGACCAAAAGAGGAAAGAGGAACACCTGCCTACCCAGTTAATACACAGCCTGTTACTATTCTAGGCCTCACTTCTAGAGTTCACTGGAAGTGGAATAAAAGCAATAACATACTTGATGTTCTTGCCAAAGATCTAGAATTCCTTTAGTNATCTAGAATTCCTTTAGTTGCTCTTCTGTAGAGACAAAATGTAAACAAGACAGTGGACTAAGTCTATCTCTATAGTCCATCCTTTGTGAAGAACAGCAAAATCCATTTTCTTCCTTCTAGGACAAGTCTATTTCCTTAGGCTGTGAGATCCTTTTTGTGAGAACTTGCTTTACCTGTGCCACACTATGTGGAGCCCAATAGGCATTTATTGACAGAACCTTAAGAGTTACAGAATTGTCAGTTCCCACTTCATTAGATGCTGCATTTCCTGCCTTCATCCTTTTTCTCTAGTGAATGACTTCTCTCAGTGATTTCCTCTACAGATCTTCCTATGTTCTTGGGCTTCACTGGGCATCACAACAGCTTCTCCAAGGCAGGATGTGACCCTGTGTCTGTGTGTTGTCATCATAACATGAGGACCAACTCGAGCTGTCCATTGCCCCTGCTCCAGCTGCTAAGGGAAGGATGGTGTTACCAGTGAGGTCAGCCTCTCTAGATGCCTGGTGGCACCCGTTCCCATGTGCATCTTGGCTACCACCTCCTGGTGGGAAAATGTTTTTATATGGAGTAAAAAGTGCTTCCTACGGAGAGCAATATTGTCTCCTTGGACAGAATTCAGTACCAGAGGAGGCTGCAGTTTATCAGCTCTGTCCTCACCACTCCACTCAAAGTGTCTGTGCCATCAGTGGGATTGATGGAGTTGGGAAAGCCCCCAAAACCATATAACTTGACACTAAGGAGAGGCTGTGAAGTTCTTGCAAGCAAGAGTACCTTTCAAGGAGACATGCAGAGAAAACTGCTCTGTCTCTTTGGTGAATGACTTTTATCGTGAAGCTGCACAAAGCCATTACGGAAGAAAGGCACAAATTTGCTGGAGCTTGGAGGGGGGAGGAAAGGGGAAAGAATGAACAACAATAAAAATAAGACACATGCAGCTCTCTTTTTCCCTTCAGAGACTTTTGGAGAATCTCCTGAGAACTAGAGGCAGTTGCAGAGATGTTGTAAGCAGGGAAACAATTCACACGACCCATCTCTAATTTGACCCAGACTGAGCACTGCACTGGACAGTATTCCTGGGGTAAGACTATGCATCCCACCTCAATAAATTCATGTTGATAACCTCTCCAAGATTCCCTATATCACAAATCAGTTTATTCTATCAGACTTAAAGCTGACAGCAAAGAGTGGGGGCAGCTGAGACCTCATGGCAGCTCAAACAGTGACTTGCAAAACGGATTTCTTTCTAGACTGTGAAATAAGCGGAGGCTGGGACTTGGTGAACTTGGTAGTGTTGGCTTGCTAACCATGTAAAAGCTTGCAGGCTGCTCAGGTATGTTACATAGGAGTGCTGCAACTTCAGCAGGTGGATCTTGTGGCTTTTTACAGCACCCTGCACCACAAGCAGCCTCACATGGGGACACTGTCAAGAACATTGTGGTGCAGCAGTATAGGTGAGAAAGGGGAGCTGGAGGAATTTTTTTTTTCTTTTTTANAAAAAGTCTGGTTGAATGTGGCTTTTAAAAAGTCAGATCTTTCTCTTCGCCCTTCCCAGTGGGATCTTTAGAGCTAATGATACACTTTCTAATAAAAAATAAAATAAAATACATGAGATACTTTTTAAGTGCACCAGGAGACAGATAGGTCATTAATATCAGCACTGCTATCTTTTCTATATTACACTCATATTTCAATAACCTATATTTTGGGGTTATTCTCTTCTTTTTTTTTTTTTTTTTTTAATAACAGGTGCCATTTTGGATTATTTCTTTATTAGGGTTTGTTATAAAATATGCACAAAGGTATGTAGATTTCTGGGAGAGGCGTGGGTGAGGAGGAGATTATTTATTACAGTTCTTAAATACCAGCCAAAATCTATCCATCCAAATTGTCCTGCCTGAGACATATTCTGCTATTATTTGTAAAATTAAGACATTTTTCCCTGTTCAGAAAAAGGGCTAAAATTCAAATAGCCACTATGGGAAATGAAATATCTACACAGCACTCCCCTGGGCAAGCTCCCAAACTGAGGAGCAGGCTCCAGGAGGTTTGTCCCAATGTGATGCATGAAATGAAGTGTATGCNTTCTTTTTTAAACTTACTGCATAAATAGAATCAAGGAAAATATAATGTAATATAAATAAAAACAAATGACTCAGTCAACTCATCTTTAATGTTTTCCTGCATGACATCTATTTTGTCTAATGGAATACGACTTTCATACACCAACTGGATATTTAACCTTGGCCAAAAGTTATGATGTACATTACAATTCACTTTTATTATGTTACACTCCATTGTTGTTT
>VWZD01008772.1:94918-106841 GCA_013396695.1 Sakesphorus luctuosus
AAAATATAATTCCTTTTTAAGTCAGTTCAGTTTCTTTTGAGTTCTTTTCTTTGCAGTTTTTTTTCCCCTTGCTGGGAAGGCTCTGGGAAGAGGGAGGAAGGCAGTCCAGGGTTGGTAAAAAACTGGGCCAAACCTGAGACACAAATAAACAAAGCCCATCTCATTTTCTGAATCTACCTTATATTGGACATTGAAGGAATATTCTAATATAAGTATATGCTAGTAAGGTATTATGGAAAAAAAAAAACTAAAGAAGGAATAAGCATGAACAGTATTATTAAAGCTGGGTCTGTGGCTCCTAAATTTATATATGGGTAGCTCACATAGAATAGCAAGAAACTGGGGGGGAGGGGGGAGGAGCGGGGCCCAAAAAAACCCACAACAACAAATCCTTCCTAACTTCTAGAAATGCTTCATCCCCATTACTGCTTAGTGGAAGATTCCTGAGGAATGATATTCCCTCAGGAGTTGTTGATTCATGAAATATAAATGTTTTATGACAGCTGTTGAGTGTTGACAGAGTTGTGTTGGAATCTAAGACTGGGTTCCATTAAAACAGAGTTTCCTTCTCTTTGGTCAGTCTCTCTCTCCATTTTCTCCATTAGCTGGCTTGGGGATTGCTGGAATCCCACTGTGCCTCTTTATTTGGAAGGGAAGACAGAATACTTGGAAGATATTTGATCTTCAGTTCCTAAATACCTTGGCCCCTACTCATCTTACTACTTACCAGAAGTGGTTCCCCATTTTAATGTGTAGGATAAGAGAAACAGAAAACTTGTGGAGCCTCTGTACAGCCACCCTCTCAAGAGCTTCCAGTATTCATACCTTCAGGATGGCTCTTCTGGTGGGTTTCCTAAGGACCATGACATTTTTTCTTTCACACAAAGAATTTGAAATGTGAGGTTCTCCTTCAGTTCATAACAAAGTCAGCTATTCTGAAATATCAAAGCCCGTTGTGAATTGGAATGACCTTTCCCTGGTTAGCTCCTGCCCTTTAGCAATGGGTGTTGCTGGTTTCTCAAAATTCACATACATGGCCACTTTTTGCAAAAAAGGCTATGAGAGGGCAAACTTTCTCCAAAAGGTCTTTAACTTAAAAAAGTCAACCCCAGGCATGAAAAAAAGAGAACCAGTTCTGCAGGCTATTCACCTCTTGGCCTCTTTACTGAAATTGCCAACAAGGAGAGGAGCTGCAATGAAGACTATTCATTTATCTCTGAAAATAATGTTGAATATCTGTCACTGCTTTGGGAAGTGATTGACCTGATAATGATAAGTTTTATATCAGCAGGTCCTAGAGTGCCGTTCTCAAAGTCACTATATGGGGTTTGAAAATTGACTTCTTAATGGTGACAATCCTGTGGAACGGAAAGGAATTGCATTGCAGATGAATTTTCTGATGCAAGTGCATTGTCTTTTCTCTACCCAGATTGATGCCCACGTGCCAAGTATATTGCCAAGAGCAAAACTTAAGGGAATTACAGTACAATGACATTACAGTGAGAAATATACCTTTAATGTCATGCTATAATTTACTCTTAAGCATTTTCCTACAAGGGTGAATATGATTTTCGTAAAAAAAAAAAAAACAACAAAAACCCCAAAAAACAAACGAACCACAACAACAAAGCCAACCCAAATATACTTGCAGGAGAGTTATACTTAAATTTATGAGTATATAGTCTAGCCTTAAGAAAAAAAAATCTTTACTTGCCTCTTGTTTTTTAAATTTCATTATACTTAAAGTTTCCTTCCAGAGAAGCATCTCACAAAGGTCAATAGAAATCATTGGGAATTAAGGATGGAATTTTCAAAAGTGATTACTGCTGTCCTAGGTCTGATCTCACTGGCTTCAATGAACTACTGTTAACTCCAGTGTGAATAGAGCTAGTCAAATGTCAAGAGCTTTTTGGAAATCCAGTATGAGTGATGTGTTATTTCGTTGACAGTGAGACAAGAATAGAGTACAAGACCCTGAAAATGGGTTATTTCCTCTCCTGTCGTCTTTGTTTCCTATGAAGTGTGGGTGTTAATTTCTTCGAAAGATATAAATACAATCATACCAAACAAATATAGAAAGTGAAAAATTCCAAAGTNGTCTTGTTTGTTCTTGAATTAATATTATAATAAATGCAACTTTCCATGATGTTTGCAGTTTGTAACTACTATTTATTAGATACAGTATGATGACACCTAAAGAACAATCAAGAGAGGTATTCCATTATGATAGGCAAGACTGAGACATTACCCACTCCCAGCTCTGCCTATTTAAATTGTTCATTTTCAATAAGTAATGTAGGCAATACTTTTAGGGAGAGGAGAGAAGAATGCCTATAACACACAAGTTAAGAAAACAATAAAATTATTTTAGACTTCAAACTATTCTGAAATTTTTGGCAACTTTGAAGAAGAGCTGCAGCTTTTCAGCAAGTTTCTGAGGAAACTGAGTGTTTATAGTCAAAACCCATGAAAGTTAGATTTTTAAATCCTTGTTTTACTGAGTTTTGAATTGATTAGCCAATTATAAAAAAATCCAGAGGATAGAAGCAACAAAAAATACTAAGGTTCTATACATTTAAAGAAATTGTTGGCCCAAATACAAGAAGAAAGCACTGAAATTGAAATACTAGTAGCATCGCTAATTAAATGCCAGGTAATCCACACAAGGAAAGATAAAGAGAAGCAACCTTTATTGGAACTATTTCTCTTGAAGCAGCTTTAGTTCACCAATGTATTTTTTCAATTATACTAATTAAACAAATATGAACCTCTTCAGTCACTGCCTTTATCACCCATCACATACTTTATAGACATTGAATAGATATTAAGGTGGGACTTTCCCATGGACAGATAGATACCTCCATCTCCAGTAGACCTCACTCCACTTTCAGTGACTGGCTCTACTAATATAAGATGTTGTAAAAAGAGAAGAAAAAAATATTTTATTTAATTTTAGTAACAGTGCGTTCTGTTGGCAGTTGTGCAGTTGTCTTTGCACGGTAAGCCAGCAGCAGGAATGGGTATATCTTTATGCAGCAGGAAGAACCTACTCAAAAATCCTAACTGGAAAAGAAGGGCTGTGCTTTGTACACAGAATCATAGAATCACAAAATCATAGAATGGCCTGAGTTGGGATGGACCTTAAAGATCCCATCATTCCAATGCCTTGTCATGAACTGGCACATCTTCCACTAGACCATGCTGTTCCAAGTCCCGTCCAACCTGGCCCTTAACACTGCCAAGGATGGAGCATCCATACCTCTGGGCAATCTGTTCTGGTTCTGATCACCCTCACAGTAAAGAATTTTGTCCCAATATATAAACTGAACCTCTTTTTCAGTTTGAAGCCTTTCCTCCTTGTCCTGTCACTGCATGCCCTTGTGAAAAGTTCCTCTCTATCTTTCTTGTAGGGTCCCTTTAGGTACTGGAAGGCCACAACTAGGTTACTCTAATGCCTTTTCCAGGCTGAACAATCCCAATTTTCTCAGCGTTTCCTTGTAACATATCCTGTTTCTGTTCCCATATCAGNGTGCATGTCATTGAATGGCTGGGGGAAAAAGGGTTAACAAGGATAAATATAGATAAAAGTAAACAAATACAAATCCAATGAGATATTGCCTTGGAAAATTGCTACCTAATTTATTTCCTCATTAGCATTTTTGAAACTTAACTAGGCCCAATTTCCTAGTAAACAAGAAAAATAAATTGCAGATCCCAACTCTGTTTATGTTGTCTCTATGCTGTGTTTTGTTCCCCCTGAATTAAAGGAAAAAATCTGTCTTGTTTGTTCTTGAATTAATATTATAATAAATGCAACTTTCCATGATGTTTGCAGTTTGTCACTACTATTTATTAGATACAGTATGATGACANAGCATCGCTAATTAAATGCCAGGTAATCCACACAAGGAAAGATAAAGAGAAGCAACCTTTATTGGAACTATTTCTCTTGAAGCAGCTTTAGTTCACCAATGTATTTTTTCAATTATACTAATTAAACAAATATGAACCTCTTCAGTCACTGCCTTTATCACCCATCACATACTTTATAGACATTGAATAGATATTAAGGTGGGACTTTCCCATGGACAGATAGATACCTCCATCTCCAGTAGACCTCACTCCACTTTCAGTGACTGGCTCTACTAATATAAGATGTTGTAAAAAGAGAAGAAAAAAATATTTTATTTAATTTTAGTAACAGTGCGTTCTGTTGGCAGTTGTGCAGTTGTCTTTGCACGGTAAGCCAGCAGCAGGAATGGGTATATCTTTATGCAGCAGGAAGAACCTACTCAAAAATCCTAACTGGAAAAGAAGGGCTGTGCTTTGTACACAGAATCATAGAATCACAAAATCATAGAATGGCCTGAGTTGGGATGGACCTTAAAGATCCCATCATTCCAATGCCTTGTCATGAACTGGCACATCTTCCACTAGACCATGCTGTTCCAAGTCCCGTCCAACCTGGCCCTTAACACTGCCAAGGATGGAGCATCCATACCTCTGGGCAATCTGTTCTGGTTCTGATCACCCTCACAGTAAAGAATTTTGTCCCAATATATAAACTGAACCTCTTTTTCAGTTTGAAGCCTTTCCTCCTTGTCCTGTCACTGCATGCCCTTGTGAAAAGTTCCTCTCTATCTTTCTTGTAGGGTCCCTTTAGGTACTGGAAGGCCACAACTAGGTTACTCTAATGCCTTTTCCAGGCTGAACAATCCCAATTTTCTCAGCGTTTCCTTGTAACATATCCTGTTTCTGTTCCCATATCAGTCATACATTTTTCATTTATCTGTATACTTCACTGGTGGGCTATTACATACAAACAGAAGTTTTTATAGAACAGATGATCCTACACCAGTTAGGACAACATGTTAGTATGAACCTGTTCTTTCAGTTACTGGAGTCTACAATGCTTATTTGTGTTGTAGCTTTAAGTCACGGTCCTGCATAGGTAAGTACACATGTATACATCTGAATTAATAGAATACATTGTATCATTCAATTATATCAGATACATCAGCTTCTGATGCACAAAATCTAGTCCTTTTTAGGATCAGATATTTAGGATGAGATTCAGCTATGCTTCAAATAATTCTCAGTATGTGACTGCTGTTCTCTGATAGCTGTGGATGTTGTCTAGGATAACTGCACTGCTAGCATGGGTGCTTTAGTACCTAGTGCATGGCAGTACGACACTGTTCTAGAGAGAAGGTTATCTGTTAAATTGGTCTGGACTTCTGTGTATGTTTGGTTTGTTTGCTTTAGTCCAACACATATTTTCTCTCCTGTACAGCTAATCTGTTTCTCCTGTCATGGTATATTTTTTCTCCAATCAAATCTGCCAGACCAAACTACTATAAGCACAGTAAAAATACATGTCATGTAAAAAAAAGAATAAAAATACGTTCATAATCTTGTTGCAGAACTGTTGCACATTAAATGTGAAGAAACTAATTTCCATAACAATGAATTTTAGTAAATATAAATGGAATTCTGTTCAAGATATTGCAAAGCAAATGTGTGTGGATTTTTTTCTGTTTTTGGTTTGGTTTGGTTTGGTTTTTTATTTGGTGGGAGTTTTTTGCATAACACAAGCATTTATACTCCCAAATATTGCATGTCTGCTTACAAGTACTCATCCCCTATATTCACTTATACAGGCATTAGCCTGTCTAGACACTTTCATCCAAACGTGTAAAAGCACTGAAAAATATCACGTAATGACTTCTAATTGTGACTTTTGATGGGCTATGGATTTTGTTTGATTAATTTTGTTCATCTTTACCAGCCTCACATCTTTATTAGGACAGTTTTGTTGCATATTTACTTTCAGGCTGCAAAGTCTGTGGAATAGAAATTGTATCATTTGATTTATTTTTTCAGCATCTAACATAATGTGATACTAAATATGTCTGTATATAATCAGTGCTGTATCAGTATTAATAATAAATAATAAAACTTCTGTAAGATTATTCTCCACTGCTCAGGTAAAGAAACACTGAAATAAGTAGGCAACTACTCCTCTACAAGTCAAGTGCAAAACCAGCCTTCCAAACAAAAGCAAATTAAGATTCACTTTCCAGGCATGACAAAAGGATATGTTTCTTTAAAATCGCTGTTGAAAGGTTGACCTCATCCCCTGCATGTAGTCAATGCTGAGTTTCATAGCAGATCGCTTCAACTGACTTGAAATTTAGGCATGTAATTTTCCTGTACACTAAAGAGTGAGAAATACCAACCTACCAAAAGAAATTCCTCACAGCTCTCCCTTCTTGATGCCTTGAGGGAATCAAGACAATCAGAAATTTTTGAACCTTTAGGGCTCAGCTGACTCATATGCAAGTGACATTGATCCAAGGTATCCATGCTGGGCTGACAGAGATCATGCAGGGGCTTTCTGTCCTGCAATGTGAACCTAGTGCTCAGGATCCTTTTCCAGGGAGAGGCGATGTATTCGGGAGAGTAATCAAGCTCTGTTTGAAGTAGGCATGGCATTTAATCAGAGGAATCCCTCTGTGGAGTCCCACAATTTTAGCAACTGAAGCTCGGAAAACCAGCTCGTATGTAGACACTTACCCTGCAGTTAACTAAAATTAGGTGAAATGAATCCCAAATTCATAATTTTTAAATAGCTATAGTTATATCAAATGCAAATGAGCCACTTAGCAGGAATCTGCAGTAATTTCTGATCAAAGATTCCAGAGTTGGGCTGGAAGATGATGGCTGCTGAAGTTCAGGAACAAGCTATAAGAGGAAACTGGGGATCTCACACATGACTTAAAATGGTGAAAGCAGACACTTCCAATAGACGTGCCTCAAATCCATTTGCAGGAAGGTATTTGGGGAGTATAAAACCTTTATGATAGCACCAGAATTATGCTAAAAGGACTAGCTGATATTTTGCATATTTTTACCTTTTTTTGAGAACTGTGTATCTGATTTCAAACCTTCAAAATGGTTTACTAATTGCAGAAAGGAACTCTTTGTACTTTAAAATCTGATATGTTCATTGCTCCAAAGAGCATAAGGCAGAGATCTGGATCAGAAATATTTAAAGAGATTATTTTTAAAGAAGACTGAGAAAGACTGTCAAACTGACAGGCCCTTGAATATGTTCCATCCGTATGGAATAAAGTATTGAGCAGCAAAAAATGTAATATACACACATGGGAAAAAAAATCATATACATAACTAAATGATATAATGAGGAACATTAGGAAGAGGCATGGTGCCATTCAGAATGCTAGACTGATGCAGTCAAATAAAGAGGTGAGGAAGACAGCATTCGTATGTGCCTCAAGGAAAAAAGGATTCTACTTTAGGATAGGTGCCTGCAAGAAAAAAATATATTTTCAGCTAAAAGTGGCTAAAAACGAGTAAACACTGTTCACAAGGAATTTAAATGGTAGGGAGTGGGTTTGGGTTTTATTTTTTCTCCTCAAGTATAATCAAGATGAAAATATTGAGTGTAAATTTGCGAGTATGTGTTTCAGCAAATAAAAAAAAAATCCCACACACTCCCTACCAAAAAAACAAACTAAAGTAAACCAAACAAATCACAGGCAGAAACACACACACACACACAAAACAACACCAAAAACATTAAAAAGAGGTCATTTTCATCCCAAGAGATTTGATGAATTTTTGGGTTTGGTTTTNAACAAACAATAAGAACTCCTGATTTCTTTCTGAAATGCCTTTCAAGAAAGCTATAAAACCTACAGGTCTAGTTGTTTATGTATGTAAATTACTATGACACTTTCTGACTTTAGTGAAATTATGGCCATCAACATCAGGAGAAGATTTGGATAAAATGAATCTAAAGTATGTCTGCTTGATAATCCAAAGTTGTGACTGCCTTTCTTTCAGTAAAAAGGATCTCTAGAGGCTCTGGCATCTAGTCCAAATACGAATAACTGAATATTTGAATGGCTAGTCTACTGGAGATATCTGCTGCTGTTGTTCATGTCAGTAAAGTAGTTACCTATAACTGCAAAACTGACTAATGTCATGCCTTGGGCTTGTAGAGAAAATACACAACTGTAGGTGAACTTCTACAAATATTTCCAAGATGCAGAGAGCAGGAAACACATCATAATTACTACACTTGGTCCCAGGTACTGCTGTGACTGCTGCTATACAAATTAAAAGAAAAGATGAAAGAGAAATGAAGTCATAAGAACAGATGTAGCCAAAAAAAAGGCATTTCACAAGTCTTAATTACAGTTAAAATATTTCTATCATTCCTAAGTGAAGAATTTCTGCATCACTAAGATATAATTTTAGTCGTCTTACACCTACACTAACAGAACAGCAGTTCCTGACTATCTAGAGGTAGCAGAAGCCATGTTTTCCTAATCCTGAGGTTGTTTTTTAACCCCAACAAATGCAGTTGAAATAATAACAAAGCAGCCTCATTCCACCTCTACCACCCAGCAGCAAATCTAAATCCATCAGGGTGACAATAGGATTAAACTGTGGGCACTGCTTGCTTGTTAGCCTTCTCCTTAAATAACTTCCATGTGAGATGGGAAATTAATGTTGCAATAAGTTGGTTCCTGTTGTGGGCCCAACAATAGAGCCTGCAATCCTCTTACCGTGGAGTATTACTTTTGCCTGTATGTCAGCTGGCTAAACTGTTCAGTCACCTTTTGTCTCTATAGGAGTACAATGTGCTTGTTGATTTTCCAAGTCCCAAATCCTATATTTAATACAATGCCTTAATGTAATTTGAAAAAATAAAAGTATGACTTGCCCTGAATACCATTAAAAAAATTGAAGGGGTGTGGGGGAGAAACAGGGGCACAAGTTCATAAACAGATATTTTCACATTCATATCCCAGACAAAGACTCAAACTGTGTCTGTAGAAAGAAGGAGACATGAACAGAAGAAAATGTATTAATTGAACCATCTCAGGAGTAGGTCTTAAGTTATCATGACTTATCTGCTTCCATTGCTTTTTTCTTCTTTTGATGTAAGACCACTTATCTGCTGTAGTGCTGCATTGGCTCTGAAGACCAGTTGAGAAAGAGGACAGAGCCAGGCCTACTCCTTTTCCCATCTAAACAGATATCCCTATGCCTAAACCCAGCTGCATTGGATTTTACTTGTTTCTCGATATTGAATCAAAGCCTGAGTACATTCAACATATTTAAGTCTATGACTATGGACTACCCAGTCTAAGTCTTCATGAAGAAAAGGAGCATACTGACAGAATAGTCTAGAGTCTTCCCTGCGGTTTGTACAGCTGAACCTTTGTTGGTCCTCAAATAGCTGTCCAAAGCAGTGGTAGTTGTCGGGTTCACATATGCTCTATGTGTTTACCAGACCTGATGGATCCATGTATAGTAACTAAAACCTTTATTACTACAGCTTAATTTCTAACAGTGTGAGCAGCAGAGTCTGGTAAGTCAGATCTGTAGATGTCTCAATTGTTTTTTGGAGGTGTTTCTTTCTCTCCCTCCAATGACAAGAGAAGTCCAAAAAACCTGCATTCCTAGATGTCATGCCTTCAGTTGGGCAGAGCATTTCAGAGCAAGAGTCTCTGCCATTTAAAATTGTTTAAGGAAATGCTGTCAGAATGCCTGCTTGATGAGGAAAATGATATCTTTCAAAATGCCTAAAAATGTTTTGTTTCCTAGCAAATTTCATGTCAGGTAGAAAACAAATGAAACATAATGATGGTAACAAAGTATACTGTCACAAAACATTCCACATGGGATATTTTTAAAATTTCAAAATAGTTTTTTTTTTTAAATCAAGGGTAGTGCATTATAAAAGTAATATACAGTTTTACTGTGAATGAAATTCTCTGAATTTAGTACAGCAAAATATTTGGATTGACTTTTGCTTCACTCATTCTTTTTCCTCCAGGGAGTTTCATTTTGATGCAAGCTGTAAATTTGTTTGTTTTAAATAGTTTAAATGGACAAAGGAATAATCATAGGTTTTGACTTTCCTACTATACAGGGAAAACTCTCCCCAGGTCCATCACCATCTCACCACTTTTCTGTAGAAAACTAATTTGCTTCCCTCAATTTTTCTCCCATGGGGCAAAAGTAACAATCAAAACTGTCCCAACATACAACAAAGAGGAAGACTGGCACTTTCAACTATAAAATTGTGGGGTTTACTTGTGTTACAATGAAATCCTTGAAAACCCTTGTACTCAGAACTGGGTGCTATGGATCTGCTACTGCTCACAGAGGTGACAAAAATTCCCTTGAATTTACAGTCAGGACGCAGAAAAGAGAGATGAGAAAAGAACAGGGCAGATAGGCAAGGCAGGAGGAAGGGTAAGAGAGGAAAGAGTTACATTTCAGCTGGAAAATGGTGAGCTTATATTAATGATTACATGACCAGTACAGTTACAAATCCTACATCCTCATCTGAGGCCATCACTTCAATCTAGACTTCACGGGACAGGAGGGAATCTTGGGCTGTTTCTGTCCCACAATATAAATAAATAGATGAGTATAGTACTATATTTACTTAAACTAAGAAAAGTAGATGCGTGTCATTTATTATACAGAGGGGATGAGGAATGCAAGCAGTACTGTTATGGTTTAAACATGGACAAAAACTCAGCCCCACACAGCCTCTCACTTACTACCCTGCCTCGGAGGGATGGGGAGAGAATGGGAAGGATAAAAGCAAGAAAACTCATGGACTGAGATGAAGGCAGTTTACTGATAAAGCAAAAGCCAAGCACACAAGCAAAGCAAAATAAGGAATTTATCCAGCACTTCCCATCAGCAGGCAGGTGCTGAGCCATCCATGGCAAATTAGGGCTCCATCACATGTAACACTGACTTGGGAAGACAAACGCCACCACTCCAAACTGCCCCCCACCTTCTTCTCCCCCCAGCATTGTATGCTGAGAATGATGCTACAAGGTAGGGAATATCCTTGTGGTCACATCAGGTCAGCTGTCTCAGCTGTGTCTCCACCCATCTCCTTGTGGACCCCCAACCCCTCAATAGTGGGATTGGGTGAGAAGTGGAAAAGTGTTGCCTCAGTGCAAGCACTATCCAGCAAAAATGACAATATCTCTGTATTATCATAAGTGTTTCAGCAAAAATCTGAAGCACAGACCCATAGCAGATACATGAACAAAATTAAGTCTACCGCAGACAAAACCAGCACATGCATGAATCTCAGCCCAAAGTGTAGGAGACAATTTACAATGTAAATAAACTGAAGGTTTCTGGAGCAAAGGTGCATTCTCAAAGCAACTTTATAAAAGCTTTCTCCTCACTCCAGTCTTCTCTCCTGTTCAGCAGACTCCTTGAGATCTCATGTATCATTGTTTTGTGCACACCGCTTTCCTGAGATGAGTTTAATAGCATTATAAAAGTCACATTGTGCACAAATTGGGAACTTCAGCACCTCAGTAACTGCTCTGATGCATACACACTTGCAAAGTTTTCAAAGCAGAAATGTTGAAGGCACTTCAAGGCACAAAAACATCCTTGGGTAAATTACTTCCTATTAGTATGTCACATATATCTTATATATGACTCTGGTTTCATGAAGTGACAGCCACGCTTGACAATAAAACTTTGCACTCTTTTTATTTATATTTTCGCTGTTTTTTTTTTTATTTCTTCCAAGTACATAATGCTAAACCAATCATCTTCCTGCTACCAGTGAGACTAGTGCTGCCTACTTTCCTTGTCAATAAGCTGGAGCATTTCCACCCCATACCTCTGACTGAAATACCAAGCAATTCTAATCACTGCTGGTTATCTCAGACAACAGAAGGAAGTGTGGATAGTTTGAAAAGGTGGGTAGGTTGCAAGTCCTGTGACCCATTTAACATTAAAGGAGAAAAATGTGAAAGAAAAACAGAGTATCTAAAAAAGAGATGTTTCTTTGTCTGGAAAAATTCCACCTTAGATTACAGAATCTCATCCTTGTTCC
>VWZD01008772.1:121135-136793 GCA_013396695.1 Sakesphorus luctuosus
CCTATGGGGAGAGGCTGAGAGAGCTGGGGTTGTTTAGTCTGGAGAAGAGGAGGCTTAGTGGTGACCTCATCACTGTCTATAACTTCCTGGGAGGGCTGAAATGTATGTATGTCACAGATTTCAAGGCCACAGTTGAGACCCTCTGGGTAAGAATCAAGGGACAAACAAATAATGTGGACGGAATTGTGGGAGTCTACTACAGACTTCTTGCTAGAATGACATCTGTGGCATCCTCATGAGTTTTTAACAAAACCAAGTACAAGGAGCTGTCCCTGGGTCAGGGAAACCCCCAGTACCAATCAAAGCTGAGGGAATGAATAGATGGAGAGCAGACCTGCTGAGAAGGACTTGGGCATGATGGTGGATGAGAGGCTGGACATGACCTGGCCATGTGTACTCACAGCCCAGAAACCAAACATGCCCTGGGCTGCATCCAAAGGAGGGTGGGCAGCACATCAGGAGGGGAATTCTGTCTCTCAGCTCTGCTCTGATGAGACCCCACCTGGAGCACTGCATCCAGCTCTGGCGTCTCCAGAACAGAAAGTACATTAGCTAGTTGCAGTGAGTCCAGAGAAGAACACCAAGATGATTAGATAGATGAAGCACCGCTGCCATAAGAAAAGGCTGAGAAAATTGAGATTGCTCAGACTGAAGAGAAGGCTTTGAGGGGACCTAATTTTGGCCTTTCAGTACCTAAAGGGATTCTACAAGAAAGACTGAGAGTGACTTTTTTCAAGGGCATGGAGTGACTTGATAAGGGACAATGGCTTCAAACTGAAAGAGGACAGGTTTAGATACTGGGAAGAAATTCTTTACTATGCGTGTGATAAGGCACTAGAACAGGCTGCCCAGAGAAGCTGTGGTTGCCCATTCCTTAAAGTGTTCAAGGCCAGGTTGGATGGAGTTCTGAGCAAGCTGGTCTACTGGAAGTTGTCCCTGCCCAAGGCACAGGGTTGCAACTAGTTGGTGTTTAGAGTCACTTCCAAACCGGTAGTTCATTCTATGGTTCTATAATCAGCCACCAGCTCTTGTTTATATCTGCCTTGGCCTTCCCCCTGAATTCTTACCCATAAACTCCCAATCATCATTTAGCTCTAGACAATCAAAAGACTCCTTAACATACACAGCTACCCCACCACCTCTCCTGTGGCTTCAGAAGACTTTGAAGACATCCATTGCAGCACTCCAATGGCTCAAGAAGTCCAACAATATTTCCTTCTGTTTCTTCCTTCATTATTGCCTCCAGCTAGAAGGATAGACATTACTTGTGCTGTAGATCACTTAACCAGTCTTCCTAAGGCCCTGAAGTCTCTCTTGATTGCTCACATACTTCTTGTTGGAACTTCATTGCTGTCCATCTGGAACAGCAATAGAGGATAATGATCTGAGGGCTGTACTAGGAAAGGAAACTTTCTCTTCCACATTGTTACCCAGGCCCGAGGGAGGCAGCAGTCTTCTCTAAGGAATGGGTCTGGTCTACACATTATGCCTTCTGCTCCCTTCAGGAGGAGTCTCCTATGACAATGGCCCATCTTTTCTCTTCATGGAGCAGTTCTGATGCAGGGCATGGGTCAACTCAACATTGGTGACACCCCTGTGCTGGATGAACCATCATCCTTGCTCTTGTTGAGTTCCACTGGCAGAACCTCACCCCTGTTGGCCCAGGGCACCTTTAGAGGTGAAGCAATCATGGACACACCAGCTGTGCCAAGCAGGAACTTGTCCCCATTGAGCTCTGTCCCTTAACTCGCTGTGTTCAATCAGGTGGAGAGAGGACAGGAACATGTGTCCTGTCTGTCTGTCAGGCCCATCCCAGGGAAGGTAGGGTGTGATTCTAGGCTCTCTCACATTCTCCAATACTCCCAAAACTACTACTCTTCTCCTGGAGTGCTGTGACTAAGCAAAGAAGCTTCTCTGCCTTGGTAACTTCCCACTGGCATAAGAATAGAGTCCACCCTGCAGCTATAAGGGTGTTCCCCCCCAGAACTCTACCTGGGCAGCTACCTCAGTCACAGGGCATGTAGAACTCACAGAGGTCATGGCTTTCTGCTGTATGGACACCATTGCTCCCTGACTTAGCTGACAGGGCTTCAGTGCCCTTTTTGCATACACTTCTGCATGAACTGCGCCCAAACTACCATGACATGTCCTGACTGCTGTATCATGTTCTGTTTTCTCACCCCGGTGGGATTACTTCTGGTTGTTAGAGCTCTCTAAGATCTTCTTTCATAGGTTCAGGGCCATGACCACCATTGCCACTGGCTCCACTTGAGCCCTGTCATCCACTGTCACATGATGTTTGGATTTCCAGCAGCTGTCTCAGTTCCATGTGATTTTCCCCCAGTTCAGGAAACCCTGTTGAGTGTTGGAGATGAGGCAACCTATGTAAGCATGGAAGATTGGAGAAGAGAAAGAGATAGAGAGACCGACTTTAATGTCTGGAAGGCACAGAAGGAGGACCATCCCTAACCGGACTGCGACACTACACCATGGACTTGACAACAGTTACCCCAGTTTTTTAATAAAATTCAAATAAAGAGTTCTGTTATCCCTGTCCCTGTGGTGCTGGCTGCACTGATGGGCTTAGCCTGTCAGTGTAAGTCAAGCTACCATTGGTTAGTTCGCCCTAAAGGTGTTGTCCAACCCTGTCAGTTCCCTGTTCTCTCCTCCCCAGTTACCANTCAACCAAGGCTGCGTCAGTTGAGCACAGCATTAGAGTGCTTTTCTGCCAATCCTGCTGGGAGCAGAGCTGCTCAGCTCAACAGCCTTGGCAAGACGGAGTAGGAGACATATGCAAATAAAGGGAACATGGAAGAGAGGCAAAATAAAATGAAGTTTTGCCAAAGAAAGCAGCACATGAGCATCAAACAAAGAAAGGTGAACCCAAAGAAGTTGCTCTTCAGTGACAGGATCAGGTACCTCAGGGCAACAATGGCACATGCTAAAGGACTCAGTCCTGGACATGAGAGAAGACTGGCAAAAATAGCATGCGTGAGCAAGCAGTTTCTAAGTTCTGATGAAAGTCCCAATGCTACCAATATCCTAGAAGAAATTCCACAACTTAAGCAAGTAGATTGACATCATTTAATTTAAAATTGTTAATAAACTAAATATGATGGTTACAGATGTTTGTAACTGTATGCTATTTGCCTACATTTTATAGATTTGGGGTTTGTTGGTTTGGGGTATGGTTTGTTTGTTTGTTTGTTTGATTTTTTGGGGGTTTTTTTTGGAGGGGGGGTGTTTTGTTTGGAACAGTAAAGTAGAGCAAATGTTAGGAACTGCCTTTCAATGGCAAACACAGGAATTGATTTATAGCACCTTAGAAACAAAATCAGACCAAAATCTAAGTGAGACAAGTCCATTTTCTGGCTAGTAGAGAGAAGCAGACACCTTCATGAGCTGTTTTCCACACCTTAAGTCAGGTATCTAAGCCTGGGAAAAGGTTGTTTGTTTTTTTTCTCTGTCTCTGTCTCCCCATGGGCTACTCAGGGAGCACAGATGGGAAGTCAGGCCTAAGTGCCATTTAGAATCAGGGGCATTGAATCCTGTCCTCAGCTCCAAGGATGATACTTGACTAACCTTATCCATGGTAGAGAGTTGTTTTCAGCCAGGCCTTCAGTAAAAAAGCTTTTTATCACTTCACCAAGGACTCCTACATGTGACAGGAGTCTGCTCTATAACCCTTTTGTGACATTGGATCGATTTCCTTGAGAGTCTCTACTACAGTTAGTTTCAAGGTCCCAAGTTAATTTTCTTTCTACTTTCATTTCCACACCCCTTAGAGTCCTCCTTTGCAGCAAACCAAAACCTAGGGAACAAAAGCAGGGACAGGATATCTGCATTTCCCTTGGGTTTCATCTGTTCCCTCATGCATGTGGCTATTGGCTACAACTCTGTGCATATGAGATCAGATTGCTTTGCATAGTGTCTGCCTCAGCACTAACACTCTGATCTGCAGCTTTTCATGTCCTCCGAAATGCGAACATCAGGGCACTCTCGAAAGGCAGCTGGGTGGCTGCTGGGGCTGGGGAGAACGGCCTGAATTTCTGCATCCCATTTTGAATCTAGTCCATGGTAGATAGCAAACAAGCATTGCTACCATCTGATGGTTGCTTGAGGAAGTGAGTTTAGATGCTGCAAATGTTCATCTCAGAGGAAAAAAAAACCAACAAAACACTTCTCCTGGTTGCATCCAGAAGCATCATGCTGGCAGCTTTCTGGCTTGCAGCAAGAAAGCTTCACAGACTTATGTTTTATTTCTAGCTCCTCTCACACAACTCTGAGGAAAACAGGCAGCATAGATGAGTAGAACTGAAAACTGGAGTCTTTTATATAATTAAATACTCATGTGAAGGACAGAGGTGTATTTTTAACTTAGATATTTTGCTCCTAGGGAGTTTAAAAACACATATGAAAAAGTTGTTTTAATAAGTGAGTGAAAGTTACATTTTTCATACAATATCTTAATTTGTGGGGGCGGGGAGAGAAGCACAATAAAAGCCTTTTTATTTCTTTGATTTTTTTTTTAATTGCTTTCCTTTTCTGTTCATGGATATATCAGGAATTATTTACAAGTCTTCGGTGTTTTATAGCATGTCTTACATAGGGAGAAACTGAGGCACTAAGATATTAAAGTTTAAAATCACAGGTACTCTATGGAAATGGCCAGTACCTGACCTTACAGTGTGACTCACCTTATGCTGTGTTTTGCATGTTCAAAATCCAGTTGTAGTGAACTCATTGATCACTGAAGACACAACATTTTTGTAAATTAAATAATTGCTCTTCTTGAACATATTCTCTGACCGTAATGGTTTCTGCCCACAGCATAGCATTTGTCCTCCAACCCTTCTTGTCTTCTTGTCCCACATCCCATTCAGTTTTAATTACATACATCAACTAGTTCAGTCCACTCTTAGTTTCCCTCCTCTTCCTCTCATCAGTATGTAATTACGGTTCCTTTTCCATTTTCACTCATTGTCCTACTCTCCTTCTTCTTCCTTAAATTCCTTGTCCTGAGCTGTTTCCAACATTCTCAAGCCAGATTTCTCTTTCTCATGTGTGGATAAAGCAATTTCCTCCTTTCTCCAGCAAGACTCACTTGAGGAATGGAGGAAGGATGTATTCCAGGGAAAGCACAGGAGAGACATTGCATTCAGGTACTGAAATGGTGTCACAGCCAACTACCCAAACTGCAAATGGAGCTGAAATTAAATTCAGCACCTGAAATTTAAGATATTTCTAAGACCTCAATGCACTTGTAAATTTTAGAGGCCTGTACGTTTTCAAGTCCTGGTCACAAGTAACCTACCAACTGAGATCTTGAATCTTTACTGCAGCTTATCAGAGCTTAGAGTTTCATTAACAAAATATTACCACAAATTTGTAGATAGGTTAAGAAATGTATTTTTGTCTAGTCTTGTACTCTGGGAAAAAAAGCTAGTGATTTTGATTTGGGGTTGGTTTGCTGGTTTCTGTTGTTGTTTTCTGATGGTTTGTTTGTTTGTTTATTTGGGTTTTTTTTGTTTTGGTTTGATTTTTTTGTGGCTTGTTTTTTATTTCCTTGAGAAGATAAGCAAGCACCCAAGGTGTTAGAGCTGTAAGAAACTGGATTTAGGACCATATAATGGAAGTGTTGTGAACCTTGGGAGGAGACAGGGCAACAGAGTTGCTTACTGGAGAGGAAATTACCTATTTTTTTGAGGTGACAACATCTAATGAATCCATTATCTGGACTATTATCTGCTTTACAAAATGCCAAACTCTCCACTTAAGGAACATTTAATGTTGCCGTTGTTTCCATAGTTTACAAATTTTAGTTTAAAAATCCTACCTATTGAAAATACAGAGACTTCCACATTGCCCACAAAATAGACAAATTCTTGAGTCATGTTAGTTATCAAGAAATGTACATTTAAAGTGATACTACATTAAGAAACCAATTTTTATATTTATTTCTCATCCTGATTTTCATACCTAAGTATACTTGCAAAATAAGAAATGTCTGCAGGATAAATTCATTGTAAAATTAATATGTATGGGAAATCTCTTTTATGGTAAACTGGCATGTATTTTTTATACACATAATGATTTGTTCCTGAAACAAATGCATTTGTTTATGAGTTAAACAGTAAAAGGTATAGTCATTTCTTTGCTTTTGTGTATCTAGATCTTTGTGCATAATCTGAAAAGTGTCACTATTTCATCGTTTTTTACAGAATGGTTGTTCTTGCCATAATGGTACTTATGCATCTTATCAGGTTTTTAGTACCATTAAGCAGTTTTATACTCTTTTCTCCTTATGAGGTCTGAAAATCTTCTTCTTCATGTTAAAGTGAGAGGAGATTTTGACAAAAGAAAGCTTAATTACTTACCCACAGTGATACAGGTAGCACAGAAGGCAGCTGAACAGGGTTTTCTGTGTGATCTGTGACAAGGACAATACTTGTGCTCACTCCGTAAGTTCTAGCAATAAAATATTTGCCTGTTGGCGGGGCCCTACATTTTTCAGGGATGTAGCAATGTCCTCATTTACTGGGTGACACAGCTCGGAGCCTTAGATGGAAAAACTAGAATCACTGTGCTGAAACCTACACTTATTACACAGGCTAAAGCACAGCTCCTGAAGTCCTTGCATCTGACAATACCAGAGCTACAGAAAGATCCATCACTACAGGTGTCATATGCTGTAGTGCCTTTTCTAAACTCATTTCAAATGGCAGAGGGTGAAACACAGAGCTGCAGACAATCAAAGCTAACTATAAAATCATTCCTTTTTACACTGATATGTGAGACAGGAATTAACAACAAAAGAAAAAGATCTTAATACCAAAAGAACAGAATGGAATAATACGGACATAAATATGTTGCTACATGGTTAAGTTATACCTGGCCTCCAAAAGAAAAGCTGAAGGAACAGGTGCAGTTTGTATAGAAAAGAGATGATCAGTGGAAGGCAAGATAATGGTTCTTCCATTCAAGAGCTACCAAGGGAAGTGTGATGAACTATATCTCAGAGTCACTATAGGTAGAAAAAGAAAGCATGAACTTAAATTGCAACAAAGAAGATTAAAATTAGACACCAGTAATATGTCCTCCTGATGGAGAATAGTTAAGTAGCTGAGTAAATTGTTTGTGAAGCTTGTAACATCTTCATTTCTGGGGGTTCTTTAAAACACAATAGACAACTGTCAGGTCCAAAACAGGCAGAAAATCATCCTTAGAAGGACAAAGGAATAGATTATTCATGTTTCTACATTCTAATCCTGAGTTGTCTCCTGTGTTTTACTAACCAGAGTCAAATTTTTGTTTTATTTCTAAAGCAGAAAATCTCCATAACATATAGAACCAGGAGATAGGAGTATGATCTAGTAAACTGAAGACCTAATTTGGAAAGTATTCATGAGATTTTAAGGCTAGGATCTTTGAGGCAAAAATAGAACCATTCTCTTCAATGATTTATAAGATTGCTTTAGAGAGACAGGATAGAACATGCACAGTGATGTAGTGAGTGAAAACAAAAGTAATTGTTAACATGTTGCATTTTGAAGAGTAGCGGCACCATTTGCCCTCCTGAATTTTGTATCAGTACTTCCACGAGCACTCCTGATCAGCCCAGATGTGACTTTGGTGGGCCTGGGAAAGGCATGACCTCAGTTATTCCCTTGACCTAAAAATGTCAGGGTTAATCTGTTCTTCCATTTATATCCAGGTTGCCTGTTCTCCTTCCTGGGAGTGTTTGAAGACAAACACTAAGCAACCATGATCTAACCACTAAGCTTTCATTCAAAACTCTCAGCTGCTGTCTTATCCTCTATTTGCCAAACTCATGAGTTTTTCATAAATCTAAGTCTTACTTTGATTTTTTCCTACTGCATCAAGTCCCTCAAATTAAGGGTTACTATTTCATGAGACTAAAACAGCCCCACAGGGAATATGTCTCCCATAGCACAGCACAAACAAAATAGTAATCCTCTTCCCCTTGCCTAACAGAAGAAATACAGTTGTTTGGGCACACCACCATAAGATGATTATGAGCCACCAGGTAATACAATTAGACTTTGCCTCACTCTACCTAAACCAGTTAAAAAAAAAGTTTCGTTGCTTTTTGGTTTTGGTTTTTATCTTAAACTACTGAACAGTAGTTTGGTATTATCCCAACAGAGAACACATCTCTGGAAGTTGATAATCTTGTGTTTTGAAAACAATTGGAACCATCTGAATAGTCGGAGAACTAATAGATAAATTTCTTCATTGTAGATGGACAGACGGGACTTCTGACATTTCTGAAATCCTTTTCTAAAGGACCTTCAGCTTTTTGTTATAAAATAAGGCCAGCCAGAAGTATGTGTGAATGTCTCTACCACAACTTTCAGCAACCTTGCAAGTAGCCATAAAATCACTGTTTCAGGTCTGGGATTGAAATGGGTCTTCTGAAAAATGTTGTTTCCACTGGTTTGAAAAGCAAGACTGGAAGAAAATAATTTCTGCCGGTTCTGTCCCCCAGCATTTGACAATTTTTTTTGTTCAGCCTATTTAGTCTACAAAAATCTATAACTTCCTAAGAGTCAAAATAAGCCCCAAATGGGCCTGTTTGGATATTTGAAATAATTCTTGGTCAGGGTTAGAATATTGGGGGATATTTAGTTGCTTTGCTATGATTGCTAAATCTCAGTACCAGTTGAGACTCTGAAGCACTCAGTCTCATGTCTTTGGACCACTTTTCTTCACTGGTCAATTATATGTATTGTCCCTTTAACCTTCCTTATCTTTACCTGAATTTTCTCCCTTGCCTTTCATGAGTCCTACAGTAGAATCCAGAACCTCAGGTGGATCAATAACTATGGAAATCCTCTCACTCTCCCCCATAGCTCTCAGACATCTGTCTTTGGTCAGCAGTTCTCTGCCACTGAGTTCTATCTCTGTTCATTTCCTACAACCTGGTAATTCATCAGATATTATTTATTCATTTCACTGTTGTGGTCGGATTCATCCTAGAGAAGATCTTCACTGAGCTGTATGAACCATGTAGAAGAGTTTCTGTTGCTGAAAAATTTATAGTCCAAAGAAACAAATAGTGAGGGAAACATAGTATTTTTGTCATATTTAACTGAGGATGAGTGGGAACGTCAAACTATTGCCTTCTGTTCACACAAGAAATCTCTGGTGTTTTAAGATACTCTCAGTCTCTGCCTAGACTAAAAAAATCACCTTCCATTTCATCAAAGTTTTGTATCACGCAAATTACATATACTTAGAAGACACTGATATTTTAGAAGTTCTGATTCACTCCCAACCTTTAATTTTAAACAGATTCATTTGTTGAGTGTCTCGTTTTGATAGCATTTTGTTTGTTTTGTTTTTTTCCATTTTCCAAAATTGGTTGCTTTGATTTCATGTTATGGAAAATAAAATCTTTGATCACCTTTGCATACAGTTTGGTCTGTGTTCTTAATTTGGCAGTTTTCTCTGTGAATTGGCCACTAGAGGGTAGTACAAACAGCCTCCTGGAGCGAAGGTCCAAGTACCCCCAAGGAAAATCACAGGACATGGGAGAGGCACAGCAAGGTGGTGGAGCAGCAGCCAGGGGCTGTGGAACAGAACAGCAAAGTTCATTCATTGCCTCTGCTCAACTCAGCAGTGAAACAACCTCTGAACTGACTAGATCTAGCCATGAATGATCATTCCCATTAACCTAGCCTAAGTGTGGTTTGGGGGAACTAAAGAGTGGTATTCATGAATATATATTAATGATTTGCAGAGGTTTGTTGTGTTTAAATGAGGATCTGAATATATGTCACCCTTTGAGCAGCATAAATATGGACCTGCATGAGAGTGCACAAGACACCAATTGTAATGTTTACAGGAACAAACTCTGGATAAATTCAAAGATGGTGGAATTAATGAGTACTATACTGAAAAAAAATGTAACCAAAAGATATGATGTAAGTAGGTGTAACAACAGTGTGCCTCTGTACATTCACATGTACAATAGCCTGGATTCTCTAAATTGTTTAGAAATCTTATTCCCACCCATAACACTTTGGTTTATAAGTCACATAACTGCCACCTGACTTTTCCTTGAGAAATTCTTTATATTTCAACTTAAGATTTTCACTGGATGAAAGGTTTATTAGCCTCCATACGCCAGGCCCGGAGCATAACACAAGACTGAGAAGAAAGACAGGAGATAGAAGCTGTGTAGATAAATTAAATTTCATGTGCAGATAAGAAGAAATAGGTCAGACCTGGTGTAAAAATTTTCTTCCTCCTAATGAAAATGAAAAGCAATAAACTGTAATATCCAAGGTAACATTCTGCCTACCTTGGCTGTCCAGATCAGAAAAGAGAGTGAAAAAGCCATGTCAAAGAGAGCGACAAAGCAGCAGAGCTGTTTTGCACCCTGACCTCAAGGTATCACGTAAACTGTAACTGCTGTACAGAAATACAGAACACAGAAGTAAACTACTTTAGGAGTGGACCAGTACAGAAGAGAATGCAACAGCTGAGGAAGGCTTATTATAAAGCAATTTCCATAAAGTCTCTACAGTAGGCCAAGGAACTAAAAGGAAAAAAACCCAACAGACAGGAAAATTATATAACAGGTTGTAGATCATCAGTGATTTTTTTTTCTTCTCAACACCAATGAATCTGGTATTAAAATCAGCAGAAAAGCTGTGTACAGGTCCACTGATGGCAGGAATAAAACAGACCCAGGGGAAAGCCTAAATGGACAATAATTGCAGGTTATTATATACTGTGTTACAGTACAGTGGAAAGCTGGTCAGCTATTAGCAAGTTTGAAAGAAATAATCAAGAGGACAGAGAAGAGAGTTTATAATCTTTCATATACAGCAAGAGAGAGGCAAAGCTCTGGAGCTAAGAGATGGGGAAAGAAACCAGTGATACAATGCACCAGGGTTACATCTCCACTGGTGAAGAAAAAATTTGTCAGAGTTCCTAAATATAATTAAAAGTCGCATGTAAAGTACTGTAGTTTACCCATTTTATCCTTTAACTGTCCTCTAGCTTGTCCTAAACTGTCAGCTAATGAACAATTTGGTGAAAAGCTGAAAGAAGAGGAGAAAGAGAATTGGAAACATAGCTTTAAGCTCCACAAAAGTAGCAACAATATTCTCTCAGCAGAAATCTTCAGCTGGGTATTTCTACATTTAATAGAGTTTTCCCTTTTAGCTTCTAAGTAGATTTTCACAGATGTTGGCCTGGAAGTTCCATTTATTTACCTATGTTAAACACTTTGAGAAAAATTCAATTTTTTCCACACAGACATCCACTTTCACAGAAATAGCAGCAGGACATCCCACTCTGTCCTGAAAGTCCTGTGTCAAATATGTCTTCCCAAGCAGATGTTTTAGCTTCCACAGGGCATTTGAAAGATCATTGGATACCTGTACTCAGACAGCTCCAGCCCATTCCCAGATTCATGGTTGCTGTGAGTTCAATGGAAAATGGAAAGCAGCTCCCTAAGGTGACTCACACCTCCAGCAGGCTGAATTGCCTTCTGCAGATGTCTGTCCTTCTGCCTCTAACTCTCATATCCTTGACTAACCAAACTTCTTGGTTTCCTCAGACAGGTGTCTTAGTTAAGTGGGATGAGTCTGGACCTGAGTGCCTCCCAGTCCTCAATGTATTTATCCTACCAGTGTTCCTGTGAAGGAAAGAGATGCTATAATTCTTCCCTGACATATGGGCAACAGAAACAGTCACGCAGAGAATTCATGCTTGAAAAGGAGATTGAGTCTCCATCTCCTAGACTGTAGCTGTTGAATTGTCCCTGCTTATGTTGTCAGAATTGGTTACCTTCACAACAGACATACTTTGAAAAACAGTATTACTATTAATTAGATTTTTCTGCACTCATTTAGATAAGCACTGTAGATTATTTGTAACTTTTTTTTTAATGCATATTTGTCAAGTCCTTTATTTTTTTTCTGCCATATCTTGATTCAGTTATGACATTAGGAAAAAAAATAGGGGGGGAGACAAGAATGCAACTTTTCTGCTGATTATTACAACTCCCACCACACAGCAGACAACTGAGAAATCCTAAAGATGAGTCAGAGGGTGAAATAGGAAGGGTGGAGATATTGTCTTATATTAATGAGTGCACTGAAAAAAATATCTGGGGAGAAAAAAAAAGATATTCACATTTCTAGATAAGTTGTCTTTAAAGGTTTTCTAAATCAGTAAAAGCATCAGTGTATCTTCATGTGGAAGAGAAAAAAATGAGGAAATGTATTCTTTTTGATTAATTTGAGTGAAAAATTGGAGGAAGAATTAAATCACTAAACTGTAATGCAGGAGAATTTTACATCATAAAGTACCACAATTCAGTTTTAACTATGGCATTGCCACTAATGCAAGCTTAGAATAATATTTAGTTGGGGATCTGCAAGGGAAACACAAGTGAGTCATGAAATAGGAATGAGTCAGTAAAAGGCCTCTTTCCTTTTCTACTTCATGCCAGCTAACAAGTGGGGCTCTGCTAAGGCCTTGAAGGATACTGTGATCTTGCAGATGCTCTCCTTCAAATGAGATATTGAATCTGGTCCTGACGACTGCTAGTTAGTTAAGTTCTCAGAGTGTGTCCTACCCAAATAGAATAATCACATTTACCCTCCATGCTGCATTACCAGTGAAGAGGAGGTTTTCCCTTGTCTGCCAGATCTAAAATCTTGCCAGGTTTCTAGCTGTTGTTAAACAGACACCGTTCTCAACAATCTCTGGCCTCCTAGGAACACAATTTTACATCTCATCTGTGAAAGACATTGCACTGCACTTCTAGCTGTTGGTTCAAGGCAGAAAACTGTGGAGGAGATTTTCTGAAGGATTTGTCATAGGAAAGGTGGTGTTCTGCATGCAGAATTCAAACATTTCAACACATGTCTTTTTGACAATCAGAAGTAATAGTTTAGTAAAAAATTTTAGTCCAGACTCAGATGCTAATCACACAGATGAGAAATATTACATTATTCATAGGAAATAGGGATACAGTGTGTAGATTGCCAAAATGCTCTTTGCCAAGAAAGTGTTTTTTGTCAGTGAGCACCTGGAAAGGTCTGGGAGAGGCTAGGAAGTGGGCAACTATGGAAATGTACTGCTGCTGGCTGTGGGAGGAGTGGAGGATTTTGTTGGCTATATAGTGTGATGTTATGAAGCAAAGTCTTGGAGATCTTTCTTCCTGCTGATTGCTTGCAGCATGGTTTGAGTATAATCATTTAGCCTACCTGGCCTCTGGGGAGAATCGCTGTCCTGTGCTATTTTGCGTGGATGTTTTCCAAGTCTTCTTTCAGAATTGCCTTGTCACATGCTGTGAGTTTTTGAATTATCCACTCCAAACAGGACAGGAACACCTTGGCCTTTACCTTCTACTGGATTCAAAGGAGTTTTGCTTGGGTGGAGGCTGGTAAGATAAGCTGATAAAAAGACTGGATAACTAGATTAGGGCAAATAGGATATAACTGATAATGACAGTGAGAGAGAAGGCTGGCAATGGGGCAGGGATAACAAGATTTATTGGGGAAATCAAATGTGAATTGAAATTTTTTTTGGCTACCAAATAAGTTAAAACAATAAAACAAGGGACACCCAACTAGACCTTCAGAAAACCAAACACTTGGACCTGAGGTAACAGAAAAGGGGAGTAAGAGAAGGAATGATTGTTAACAGACTTGACAAAAAAAGAAAGAAGAAATCAAACCAAAACTGACTCAGACCTTAGCAGGGGAGCAGTAGAATGAGATGACATGATGAATGCAGAGCAGGAAAGGAAGAAGTGGAGCAAATCCTTTTGCTTGGGTAAGAGACCAAGCTGTGGGAAACAGGTAAATACTATATTGCATAAACTTGAACTAGCCTTTGTTGGTGCTGAAGTTCAGCTTCCAGCAGTGAGGAGCCGGATGGGCTTAAGCAGAAAACCTTTGTCAACAGAGGCTGAGACAAATCCCATCACTGGGTACTGGACAAAGCCTGTTGATGTTCAACTATGTTGATTAGCTGTCTCCAGCTCCAAGATAGAGATGGACCTTGGGATAATGTTACCAATGCATGTTAAAACCCTTTGTTTTCTTCCCCCCATGTAAATCCCTGTTACAGAAAATATGAACTAATTGTGCAACCTATATAAGCCAAAACTTGTATAATTCCCCAGTTAACATATTTTACCATAATCCATCCTCCTTATTAGCATGTCCTGCCTATGAGACCCTTAAATTTTGTGTTGCATGTTCAATAAAGCATTCCAGTTTTTACCTCTAGACTGGGATCATTAGTTTTTAGACTCTTGCAAGCCTTGCTTCATTATCTGCACTTTTCTTGACTTTAGTATTGCTGAAAGTGAGGAATATGTGTGACAATATTGTTCATGTGTTTGTTTTCTGGGAAACCGAGAGAATAAAATCTAGCTTTCTTCTTTAGCTCTGCATCTTGCAGGTCACCCAAGTCCACAGGTGATAGAGCAAGAACAGCTGATTGCAGGTTCCTTAGCACACAAAGAAGATAGCAGGCTGCAACATGTGCTTTATATGTGCTTGTCATTTTGTATTTTGAGAAAAGTCTGTTTTCTTGTAGATTGTTTTACAGAGGTGAATACTGTTTGTTTCCTCTTCCAGAGGTGCCATACACAATGGTGGTACTGGTTTTGTAGTAAGAATTGTTTAAGCATAGGATTAAGGTGTGTTGGAATAGAAAGAAAATAAATCTTTTTATTAATCCAGCCATATTACCAAGGAAAACACAACAAAACAAGTACTTAACAAATACTTCCTCACTCATCAGATTTTTTCAAGGCCTTCTTCAAGATCGAGTAACTGAGTGTTTTGGGTTTGAATCTTGGTGGGATTTTTGTGGTTTGGAGTTTTTTCCATGCTTCACCTTTTGGTCTAATATAACTTCCTCCGGTTCTTGTGTTACAGGGAAGACCAGAAATACAGCTCATGAAAAACAAAGCAAAGTGGCCCACAGCCATGTCAGAGATGAAAACCAAGGAGTCACTCCAAATCATCAGACTCCAGGTGTGAGACAACAGGCAATATTGCCTTGTTCTTTTACTGAGACTGTATCTCTGGCATCTCTTACCTGTGCTAAACATGTAAGGAGAAAGATAATAAAGAGCCCAAGTGGAAGGAAATAATGAAGACTTGTGAGGTTTTTGTCAGATGCAACAATCTCACATGTTTATTAATAGAAGGTCATCATGTATAAATATATAATTTTAGCAGGATATGGGCAGCATCTCTTTAATTATCTGAAGAAAAAGGGTATTCATTATCTAGATAGTAAAGAAGCATCATTCGGTAGAAATGCAAGAGAAAATTTCAAGCAAAGAAAGGCATGAACTTATATTTTTCCCTGTTTTCTCCTTGTCATTATGAGTNCTCACATGTAGCCTTCTATATTAGAATCTGTTTCAGCAAGAGAATGCTGATCTTTGGAACATTATTAACTCCATATTCATCTGTTTCCTTGTTGCCAAGAGATGTTGAACTTCTCCCTGGACAGAGGACGGTTTCAACAGCATCAGACCTTCCATTCTCTTTAAAAAAAACCCTGCTATTATCACACCCAAGTCCTCACATTTCACAGTGCATTTATGACTGTATCGGTCTTTTCTTCCTTTTCCTCCATCTTGGACTTT
>VWZD01008772.1:137540-177399 GCA_013396695.1 Sakesphorus luctuosus
AAATGAAATGAATGGAGAGCTGACCCAGCTCAGTGTTCACTGACTGAGGGTAAAATAGAATTTGGTTTCACAAATTGAACTTCCTTTCATAGCCCATGTGTCTTAAAGTGCTTTACATACAGTACAATAAGAGTGATGCCGGGAGTAGAGGCAAACACAGCNTCACACTCAGACCTTTGCATTCATTGTGTTGGAGAAGATTGTTTCATTGTTTCTTAGATTTCCAGTCACCTCAGTCCACCATCATATAAGTTATCTCTCAGGGAATTACTGTGTCCAGGCAAAGCACTATTTGTCATAAGTATTTATATACCATAGTCACCTTTCCTCTGTGTATTTGTGGACCACTTATGAACTTGGAAGTGAAACTTTCCCACCTAATTTTAGGAATTCAGTTGAACTAGTGACTAATGTAAGTCTTCTCATATTACACTCTGTGTTTGTTGAATGGATAAAAGCATCTTCACCAGCTAATTTTGGCTAGTCAGAAATAAAGTGTTATCCAGAGATTTGGTTGGAGATTCACCTTCTGTTTTCTGGGGGCTTGTATGGGCCAAAATCTTAACTCATCAATTTGGAAAAAATAGAATGGCTCCTCATTGCTATTACTCAGCACAAATGGGAATCTGGAGGTCAGCATATATAGATGAAGTTCCTACTGTGAGTAGCACCAGATTCAGGAATGAAACTCAGTTCTTATTCATATCCCTAACAACCAGCACAATGGAAATGTCAGAACCCTTGAAAGTCTACTGAATGCTTTAGGGTTCAGTTTAAGCCAACATGTATAAAGACTGTATCCAAATTGACTAGCAAATATTTATTTTGTTCCTTTTATTAAATCATCATTGTTCTAATTCCCTGTTTGCTTTAACCAGGGGGATCTGAAAAGCGCACACAATAGTTTCCATTCAGACTGCATGTCTCACTTTTCTTTCCATGGAAACCATGGCACAGCAGCCTTGATGCAGTCCTGAATCTCATCCTGATATGAGTTCAGGGACACAGAAACACTGTTGGGTCTACAAGCTGTTCTGTATTCATTTAGGTTTGGGAACTAATACTGCTCAGCCTGACCCCAACTCACATGTAACATAGTATCTTCCAGTTACATGAACTTAAGAACAAGAAGAATATGATCCTACTAATGTCACAACAGCAATTAAAACCATCTAAGTCTATATGTGGCAGAAATGTCCCAGAATACCAAAGCAAATATTAGGGTGCATACTGAGATTGTTTCACTGATGTGTTGGTTTATCAGAAGGCGCATTGCCCTCCCAAGCTCACTTGACACTATTGAGGTCCGATTGGCAAACCTTCAATATGTTCTATGGCAAGTATTAAAAAATCAAATGAAATATGATGACTGGGGATGATTTGGTGTATAATCTGCTGATGACCAGGTTAAGTGCTTTGAAACAAGGGAAAGGGGATATGACAGCCAAAAGAGTTCTTTAAAATGTATACTTACATACTTCATGTGTAGATTTCAGAGAAAACAATAAAGAATTCTTTGCAGCTTTCTGTGCTTAAAAACACTTGAGATGAATCTTAGTGCTTTAAAACTAAAGTACATGGTGTGGATATGCTATCTTTGTGTCTTATGTGCTTAGACAGAGGTTTCACTCCACACAATTCTTATTTTCATAAAAAATAGAATAGAGGATTTGAACAACAGCAAGGTTACTTATTTGTTCAGCATGAAAGAGCAGATCCTTACCTGATACAGACTAAGATATTTTATACCAATCTTTAAAAAGAATTCACATTTACATGAAAGAGCTCTTGATTTTAGATTAAAAAGCTGTGGTTTTTTCTGAGATAGGCTGTGAAACCTGATTCAAATTTTCTGTAAAGCTTAGGAGAGGCAAAGGTGGAGGGAACTGATGTCCTCTGGGCAGCAGCACTTGCTCCCTTGAGAAGCAAGTTTCCTCTAGAATAAAATCATCAAAAATTGCACCTACATCTTCAGGTAAGCACAAAATAATGTGAGTTCTGAAACCCAGACCAGTACACTTTCTCTAAAAGAAAATCACAAGACACCAGCAAGGCTCTTGCCTTAATTTGACCTCTTGGGGTTATTGTGGAAGATGACTGAGCTTTTAGTTTCTTGCAGTCTGACTGACCACATATTGGTAGGACAAGCTTCCTCAGGCCTGAGGCTCCCATGCTATATGGAGTTACAGAAATTCAATTGATTCAGCTGTATGGAAGAAAAGAAAGATAACCTAGAGATAGACATCTCTTGGCTAAAAATGTTTTATTTCATAACAAATGAACCCCAAAGATACAAAATATGTTGTTATATGTGGGGTTGTAACCTCATTAGATATTTTTCCTAGCCATATAAAATCTTTTAAAATAGCCAATTTTCCCATGATCCTCTTTCTTCAAGGGATCAGAATTACTGAGGAAGTCTCTCTTCCCACTGATTTCATAGGCAAGAGTAATAATACACATGGCTGGCATTTGCTACACGCCTCTGATGAAAGAGTGGTATAGCCTCAGCCTTATGTCCCACTCTGTGAGGTGCTGGTTCTGTTCAAGCTGGATTGCAAGGAAACAGACACTATATTCTCCTATGGTTAGTTAGTTGGACTTTGTCTACAGTTAAAACCAAGAAAAGACCTGTAGGAAGATGCTGAACTGAGGTCCAGCACCAGCACTGGACAAGTGCCTTGGACGGCTCAGAGACTGTCAGAAGTTTTAANAACTGTCCCCAAGGTCTGTTAATACCTGTGCATTTTTTGAATAAAAAGAATTCTCTCTGCCTTGCAACTGCTTGGAGCTCTTGTCTCTCCCTTTCCCTCCACACCGCACAGAAGAGACCCCTCCTTTTTTTATTTAAAACTTATAAAGACCCATTATTTTCTTTCGTCTGCACAGGTTGGGAAAAAGACCAGGCCTTTTCTATTCAAAATCAATTGCCCCTGGAAAGCAAGGTCTGGGACCTAACTAGACTCTCTTTGTTCTCTTCTTAGTGCCTTTCTGGCTGTGCACCAGCAGAAGCACAGCATGAACCAACATATAGGAGCAGAACTATGAGACAGAAACTCTCCCATTTTTACTCAGAGTATTCAACTGATCCTGCTTTGGATATTCATATTTCACTTGACTTTCAATTTATTCTGGGGGGAGACCTTCCAATCAGTCCAGTGGGAGGAGATTTGAACATGTCCCATTATTTCACACTCAAAAAAAAAAAAAAAACAACCAAAAAAAACCTGACTTCCAACTGTATGTGAAGCTAGTGCTGGTATATCCTAAGTTTCAATCAAAATATGCATGAAAAAACATGTACAAACTTGTCTTCTCATCTTATGTACCTTTTAGTGTAGGTAAATTCGCAAAGGTCAGGATATCTTTACAGATAGCCCATTATTTTCTGTCACAATATAATAGATGACAGCCGTTAGAAGGTTTCCATGAGGATCCACTGTACATGGACTTGGAACATTTGGTTCAGACTTCTAGATTAAATCAAGACTGGAATTATGGCAAGGTTCAGAGACCTGTTACTCCGTTATGGACTCTACAAGTACCCATGTATTTTTTGCTATTTCTCCCCATGCACAACCTCTTCAACTTCATACTTTTACCTCTCCAAGCTCTTTCTTAAGTGTCAGTTCAAAGCTTACTCAGAAAAGCATCAGTTGTCTTACCTAACCAGTTCTTTTCTGATAACCTCTGCATTTTTTATCTCAACTCATTTCCTCACCAAGACTTTTCTAGTTCCTCCAGGAAAGCATGGTTCTTTTACATTGTCCTGCTTTCACCATGAGTTAAGAGCTTTACCTTCACCCCTACATTCCCTCTCAATTTTTCTCTCCTCCCCCCTTTCCCAGTCCCTCTTTTGACCTTTTCTAAGCACTTTTCTCATCTGCTGCCTCCTAGAGATCTGACACTTGTGATTTCTGTATTCAAATCTACTATTTCCTCTTCAGCTAAAGATCTGGAGGGATGAACAGTCCTCAGTAATACCTATCTTTCAGCATCAACTGCAGAGGTAACTGGGGCTCCTAAATTAAATGGATACATGCAGGAAGCACAAAGGATGAAAAATTCTCTGTTCTAATTTCAGGCCCAGCACAACCCACCATCTGGAAATACAGGAAGAGACCTCTTCACCCTCCTATTGCAGTCAATGGAACAAATAGAATCTGAATCTTTGTATTGTGCTGTCACTTGTACTATAACTATTACTTTTAGATCACAGGGAGGTAATGCAACACACAGTTTTCCTGAGACACTGAAGGGGTTTCTGAGAGAAAACCTTCTCCCAGGTGGAAAAGTCATTTTAAAGTGATGAAGACCCTACATTTTCCTAGAGAACACACACTTGGGTGCAGACAGAGCAGACAGACAGCCTCTTGTACTTGTTCCATAATCTTATTAATGTGGGCTTGGCTCAACAGTTAACTAGAACCATGAGTATTCTCTCCCTTTGTTGTTGAAGCCCCAAGCAGTTCAAGTATCCTTTTTTTATTTCCTTTACTGTCCCCATCTGCATATCTGGCCTTTAGAAGACAGACCAATGCATAGCTGATTTACTATCTTGAACATAAACAGATTTTAAAAAAAGTTTAAACCAGTATAAGAATAGATCTAAATTTTATTACATTCATGAATTCTAGGATTAATTTAGAAATTTGGCCATTAAGGAAACTGAGGATACTTGGAACAGAAGTAACAACTAATGCAGGTAGAGATACCATCTATCAGACACCAAAGAACTGATATATTTCTAGATATGTAGACAAACATGTAGAAAAGGAGTGAAACAGACACACAGGCAGAGAAAGGAAAAAAAATCTTTAAGGACACTGAAATTTTACAGAGAGCTGGTGATAAACATTTTTGCATATTTGGCTGTAGAATACCCTCCTTCTCTGTCTACATATTTCCACACATGTGCATGTGTGGATGCATTCATACATGGATTTACAGCCCCCACACACATACACACACACACACATACACAGAAGTCAACACTTGGTCCTCTGCCATGCGCCTGTGTTAGAATGAGGCACGTGAAATCAGCAGCATTAATGCTGGACTCTGACTGTCATTCTCTCTGGCTAATTGGAGAATAAAATAGGGGCAAGAAGGGGTTTTGTAATACAAGTATTCATTCATGCACACAAATACAGTATTGAGACTGTGCCTACAACAGGCGTCATTCAAAGTGAGACTGAGCACATCTTCAGAAGTAAAACATGCCATGGGATATCATGGTGTTCTGAATCTGAGCACCGGCTTTGCCATTTTTCCCCTGGGTCTGTAAAGGTCCATGTAAAAAGTGACCAGTGACTTGGGATACTAACGTCACAGACCTAATTTCCACATTTCATTCACTCTGAAGTTCAGCAAGCGGCTGGGTGCCCAAATACAAATTAGCTACTTAAAGTCTTTTTCAGAGTTAGGCCTGATTTTGAAGAGTATGCACTGACTATGACTACAATACTAGAAGGACAAGACTCTCCTAAAGTTGGCTTAAAATTCATCTTTAACCTTGTTAAGTTAAAGTGATCTACCCCCCTCTCACACCCCAGAAAAAAAAAGAGGTTGTTGGGGTTTTTCCTTGTATACAAGCCCTAATTAAAAAGAAATTATTCTGGTTGCAAAGACAAGCACTTAAATATTAAGAGCTCCCAGAATTGAGGTTACATGCACAACCTGGATTTTCCATTGTTGTACAGATGCATTCTAATTCAGACTTTAATTACATGATCATTCACAGAGTAGATGGCATGTGCAGTGCTGTTTGTTGACTGTAGAGGACCGAGGGAGTCTGCTTCACATTTCAAGTACACAGAAGAATGGACTTTTAGGGGAAAATATTCTCTCAGGCAAGACCTCCTGTTCTTTTAACTAGTCCCTCTCTCAGATCCACCCCTTCTCACTCTGTATTCTCTCTCTATGCTCCATTTCTGTATCCAATTTCACTTTTTGGCACTTTTTCAATTTATCTCTTTTATCTTGCCTCAGCCTTTCAGTGGCCAGTTCCTGAGTTTACCAGCCCCAGACTCTCAGATCCTCTGTGCTTTACCAGCTTATTTTCCAATGTTTTCTTACATTGCATTCTGTATATTAACCTCTCTCTTTTTCCTGTTATTGTACCACAGACAGTTGCCCTTTAGATTTATCTCCCCTCCCATTTCTCTCCATTTTCGCAGATTCCTCCTACTGAGAAGCAGACTGCTCTGTCTCAGCACAACCGTTCCTCCAAAGATCTCTATGGCTAACTGGGTCAATGCAAATAAATAACTGGGGAATTCTTTAACCCTGGGTCCAAATGGCATGGCACCAAGTACCCATATGTCTAAATGCTCTTTTCCACAAAAACCCACATTACCCTTGTCTGCAGTGCCTATTGAAGACACCGTAGTGGTCTGTGATGACCTCCAAGCTGCACCCAGAAAGTGCCTGGAAGGCTGATAAGGACCAAACTCATGTCAAAGATTGTGCTAAGATTAAGGTAATTAATACTTTTTTTTAAACTTACACTTTGAATCTGGATACTATCTTTGAGTCTGAACCTCAGCCTTTTCGCCATTTGTGTCTCTTCTGAATCCTGCACAGTGGTACTCCAACCTCCTTGTCTTTCCAGCTTGCCTGAATTTCCCCTCGCATGTTTCCTTTTAGTTTCTGCTCTGTTCTCAGTGTTAGATTTCCCTGTCAGACCTTGAAAACACAGGGAAAATAAACTCCTTGCTTTGGTCTTAGGACCGGACTCCAATCTTTCCTGGCCTGCCCCGGCCCTGTGCTGCAATGACAGGAATAGCTCCTGTCTGCTGTAGCAAATCCGGTGAGAGGCTCATCATTGGGGAATCTGGTTTCGGAAATCTGCATCTCTAGTGAACGTGTGAGAAGTGCTTTTTTCCCCAAGGCTTTTAATTGGCCACTTTGGGGCAGATTTTCCCAGAGATAGCAAAAAAACTTGAGAAAGAGCTTCACCTCCTGACACCTCTTAGTATCATGCTGTAAAGGATGGGGACAGGGGAGTTTTGCAAAGCCTCTCATTTGTGTCCATTCAAACCAGCCCAATTCTCCTATGGGTTGTTCTCAGGGACTGACAAGTTGTTCCAGATGAAATTTTCAAGAAATAAATAAAGAATTTGAACTTAATTCAAGTGCCCAACTTAGAGTTTCAGAAAAAACGTATGTTTATCAAAGCTGAACAGGGTTTTATTATAGAATGACTCAGGCAACCTTTGTAATTGTTAGTGCTACCTCATCTTATTAAACTGTAAACTCCCTTCCTCACAGGGGCGCTGCGAGCGTTAATTTGTTAATGATTGCACAATGATTTGATGATGAAAAGGACTATATTAACGTGAAACATTATTGTCCTTACAATGCAAGCTTGCCTGCTTTCATTACTCATTATGTACAGGGACATACTTATTATGAAAAGGGATGTGGAGATAATAAACTTGATATTCTCTTCAAAGGACTAATTCAACATGTTTACAGTGTTCACAACATGGGTAATAGAAATATTCTGGAGAGGTCTGTTTAAACAGTGGAATCCACCGCATGGAGCACAGTGATGTGTATGTATGTGACCACTCAAATCCTGTGTCTAAACATACATGAAAACACATGCATACACACTCTCTTCTATTTTTCTGTCCCCTCTTAGTCCCAGGTTTCTATGCAGCCTTCACTTTGCCACCTCAAATTCACCACTGTTAATAGCAAAATGCCTTAAATAAACACCTTTTTGTAAAACAGTGATACCTTTTGTTGCCTACATCCACTACAATCCTGTGCTAAACTCCTTTGGATACAAATATTTTTTCATTTCTCTTCTCAATCAACCTTCCTGATTCTAACTAAGGCAGAGGAAAAAAACAACCAACCAAAAAACCTCCCCAAACCCCCAACCCACACTGATTTACGCATTAATTCAGGGACCAATGTTGCAAATGTTCAAATGGGTAATCCTTCCTCAAATGAATAATCCCTCTGACCACAGCAGACTGATTAACAACAATGCAGATTAAGGTTTGCAGGATCAGGCCCATCCCCTGATGCTTGGGTTCTCACCCGAAGTTTAGCCGATGATGGTCGCTCCCCTTTTGTTAGATGTGTTAGAGGCCCACATGCAGCTCTCAATTATTTCTTTTGATTACGTAGCTAATATGCTCTGATCCTGTCAGCGCTCTCTGCAAGGCCTAACAAGCTGAAGTAAACAATTCTAGCTGAGTTAGAAGACTTATTAGGATCGGGCCCTTTAATAGAAGCTGAGAGCTGTATCTGAATTGTGATCAGAATGTGTGTCTTTGATATTAACAGTCTCATGTCATTTAGGAAAAAATCTTAATAAAATAAGCTAGCAGAAAATCTCTGAGTATATGAGCTGATATAGCTAACTAGATCTAAAGAAAAATAAATTGCTATTTAAAAAATCACACATATTGTTCATTTATTTGAAGCAAAACTTGCCTACTATTTAGTTTATAAGTTTTAAAATAAAATTCACACATATTGTTTATTTTTTTGGAACAAAACTTTCCTGCAATTCTTTTTACATCAGACAGGGACTGATGGTTTTTGTGTGCTATGAGTTCAGGAGTTTGAAGTTCAGCAGAGGAATCCCCCTCCAGCAACCTTTTGGCCTATTCCTGCCTTTCTTCTTTACTTGCTCGTTTCCCGGAGAATGAAGACAGTCAGGACTGATGTATCGTTGTGCCCCTCCTTGCCCGCACAGAATGATGTTCATTAAAAACTTGCTGCCAGCAAGGGCCTGATCCAGCCCTCCTGGAAGTCATTGGAAAGCTGTCTATTGACGTCATGGGGACGAGAAGCATACTAATGCATGCGAGTACCTTTACTAATGCGGGCAGTCCTGTTAACAGCACCGAAGTTGTTCACAGGATTAACAGCAATCAATCAAGCCCTTTGAAAGGCACATTAAAAGCCAAAGCCTGGTCTACAAACCCTTTCTCATACAAGATATGTGTCCTGCTGCATCCTTCTGCCCCTGCCCTGGCCACGTTGGTGGATTTTCCCAGCTGTGCTGATTTGGGATAGCATCTCTTCTGCGAAGGTAAAAATAGTGTTTGCGTTCTCAACAAAACGAAACGAAACGAGCAAACAAAAAACAAAACCAAAAAGACACTCAGCAGAGTGAGAAGTAGGAGAAAATGGGGTTGCAAATGTGTTTTGGGAGGGGACTGTTTTATCCCTGCAGGTAGATATATTAAAGGTAGGGGGGAAAAACCCAGAACAAACCAAAGCAAAACAAAACAGAACAAAACAAAAGAAAACAAAACAAAACAAAACAACCCCACCCAAACGTAAAGTGCTTTATTTGCTTTATTTTGGTTCCAGGCAGATAAATAATTTTTAGTCTCTGGGAGAAACTGGAGTCTGTTACAAAAGACCCTATTCTTATAGAATTCCTGTGGACTTCCCTGCTTATGGATTGCTGAACTGGACCCACTGTGATTACACAGGGAACATTTCTCACTTGGGAACTGTTCGGCAAAGGCTGGTTTATAGATAACAATTTCACTCCTCCTTTGCCTGTATCTTTTTAAAATCCACTACAGCTCCTTGTACATGTGTAAAGGTGCTTATGGGGTATAGCTTATTTCCACCCACAGCAGCAGCTGTGTTCATCTCGGAGCCCTTGTAGCAATATTTGTGTCCATATTATTTCATCCTGCCACCCCTCACAGCTGTGCCTGTGCACCATGGGGGCTGTACTTGAACAGCATCCATTTCTAAATGACTATACTTACGGCTCTGTGGAAACGGGGCGTGGACCAGCTCAAAGTTTCAAAAAATAGAAATTGATATAAGAGAGACACCCGCACTGAGAAGCAAAATTACTCTTTTTACTGCCCTGTTCTTTTAATTGTCTTTCATTTGGGATAAACTGTGGTTGCAGCCAGAGTGGCCTGCTTGTGGACAAGGTGTTAACAGAGCTATCCTTGGGATCTATCAGTGCCAGATATTGTTTCACTTTTCACTGTAGTGGATATTACTACTTTAAGAAAAGGTTTAGGTCTTCAGTGAGTCCTCTTAGCTCTATCACGGGTGTGGGTTTAGGGATCAGAGAGTGGATATCAGGATTTTTAATGCTGGAGTGAGGAGGGGCCTGAAAGACTTTGTTTCATGCGGGTTTTGTTGTTGTTGTTGTCATTCTTCTATCACAGTTCAAGGCGTAAGGAAGGATTTGAAAACAGGTGAGTCATGGGGCTGGGAATTTGGGAGTGGGGCTGTCTGAGGGTTTTACTCTCCCCGCAGCTTCTGAGCTGTCAGATCTCCGTGCCTGTAGCCTTTAAAGGTTGTAGGTATGTGCCCAGGAAAAGAAGAGGGACAGACTCTCCACCCTCCACTCCTACTTGGACCCCAATACACGGCACGCCTGGTCAGACGGCAGACAATGCGCACTGCCTGCCACCAGCCCGGCACCCGGCAGCTGAGAGCCTCTGCTGCCCGTCAGCGCACAAACATGTTTAAAGAGCTGTAAAAGGCAGCGCAGGCTGCCGGGGCTCCGCACGGGTGTCACCCGCAGGTGCAGACCCCGGGGGGGGNGTAAAGCTTTCTCCTTTTGTTTGTTTGTTTTTAAAACAGAAACAAAAAAATCCCGTCAACAAAACGTGCAGGAAGGTTGAAATTTTAAACTAGTAACCTCTTTTCCTCCACTGCTGCCCGTTCAGTTTACTGTCACATGTGTTACCTGCGCTCCCGGGGGGACGGACGGACGGTGGGGGCCTGCTCCGAGCGCGCCCCCCAGGCCCCCCTTTTCCCACTCCCCGGGGCCGCCGCCGCCTCCGCCGCGGGGACCAGCCGGCGGCGCCGGGAACAATGGCCAGGGGGCCCCGCGGGGCCGGAGGACATTGGGGCCGCGGCGGGGGGCTGCGGGCACCCCCCGGGACAGGGGGTATAGCTGGGCGCCGGGCGGCTGCAGCCTGGCCGGGAGGGGCGAGGAGGTTCAGGCCAGGTAATTCGTAGGCTGCTCCGAGCTCGCCTTCTGGTGTTTCTCTGAGCTTCATCCTCGCATAGCTTGCAGGGGAACGGGGGGAACGGGAGAAAAGGAAAAGGGAGGGAGGGAGGAAAAAAACAAACCCGAAGCGTACAAATTGCTCTGAGCACACGCAGAGCGTTGTTTTGTTACTGTCCGGATTACTGTTATTATTATTTGGGGGACAAGGGGGAGTTGTGTCCTTAATCCGAGGCTCCCTGCCCTCACCACCCCCAGGTGCTATGAAAGAGCTGATTTCGTCTTTACCATACAGTACACTTTGTCTAGAGAGCATTGTTCGGACAAGAAACTCACGATCACTGATGACTACAAAATACGATTTATGTTTCCATCAGAGACAGACAGAATATCCTGATGGCTTGAAAGTCGGGCAAGAAAATCTTATCTAATCAATCCCTTTCTAATACACACACGCGCGCACAGACACATCACACACAGCCCGTATAGGAGTTAACGCCCGCACTGACTGTACGTAAAATAAATATCAGTAGCATGAAAATTAACAACAAGCATCTCGATATTTTTCGTCTCCCTCTGAAGAGCTACAATAATATAGTTTGAGCTTTCCTAGCTTGATGTAATCATCAGCGGCATAATTTATATTAAAAAAATCTTAAAGAGCATGCAAATATTTTAGATGCAACAAGAACAGATATAGTAAAGAGACCTCGTAACATCACAATCACAACAACAACAGCAAAAGCAACCTCTGAGCCCGGGGATTCATCCGTATCTGAACTGCTTTTATTATCATTTGCGAAATTATGACAAGAGTAATAAGAGGCATCATCATAATAGAAAGAAGTAAGAACACCTTGGGTTTGGGTTTTTTCCCTCTCAAATAAAAAGGCAGATTTCCAGATGATCACTAAAATTATAACGACAGCGATTGATCGGAGGGCTTGCAAAGGAAAAGGAAAAAAAAAATCATCATCATTGGTCCTAAAAACGCAACCGTTCCCCTTTGCTCACTTGGCACAATAGAAATTGACTGTCTCTCAAAGAGCCATGCGCCTAGTGCTATTTATAGCCAGGGGCTGTGTTGGAAGATACCATTAAGCTTCTGCCGGGCAGACAGACAGGGGGGTGGTTGGATAGGAGGAGGGGGTTTAGCCAGAGTAGAGGCAGAAGCAATCCCCCATCCCTAGCCTCCCTTCCCCGTACACACACACATCCACACACTCACACCCCACCCCCTAGTCTGGCTGGGAATTTGAACCGATCCAGCCTGTTTAAACGGAAAGGACACAGATCTTCAATGTAAAAAAAAAATCAGATCAGACCCAGAGAGAGAGAGAGACAGAGAGGGAGGAGTGTGTGTGTGAGAGAGTGTGTGTGTGTGTGTGTGTGTGTGTGTGAAAGAGGGAGAGGGAGCGAGAGAGCGAGAGAGAGAGGGAGAGAGAGGGAGAGAGAGAGGGAGGGAGAGAGAAAAGAAGAGGGAGAAAAAAAGGAAAGAAGATTTTCTCTATGTATATAAAGATGGCCACGTTAGCAAACGGACAACCAGACAATACCAGCCTGAGTAGCAATCACAGCAACCCCAGCACCAACGGGCATATGAACGGATTAAACCATAGTCCCGGAAACCCATCCACCATCCCAATGAAGGACCACGATGCCATTAAGCTCTTTATTGGGCAGATTCCCCGTAACCTGGACGAGAAAGACCTCAAACCGCTCTTCGAGGAGTTCGGGAAGATCTATGAACTGACGGTGCTGAAGGACAGGTTCACTGGCATGCACAAAGGTGAGTTACCTCCTGAACTTTCCCGGGAGAGATCGGGAGAAGAAGGCAGGCTCCTTCTCCCTCTCTGGCTCTCTCTTTCTCTCTCTCTTTCCTTTCAATTTCATTTCATTTTATTTCATTTTTGGTTGGCCCGGGGGCGGAGGCGACAGGCTGGGGGGGCAGGGAAAGAAATAATAGACCCATCCTGAGAAGAGAAGAGAAGAGAAGAGAGAGAGTCAGGGCAAGGAGTCAGCTTCTTTTGACTTATTTATTGGTATTCTTATTTCTTTCCCCTCTTTTTTGGGGGGTGAAAGGCAGCTCCCGGGGAGCGACGGGCGAGCGACGGCGCGAGCGCGGGGCCAGCGGCAGCTGTCCGCGGTGCTGAAGTGGGAGCGGGTGCTCAATATTTACCTTCGGGAGCCGCTCATCATCAGCCCAGGCGTGTTTGTTTCCGTCTGTCTGTCCCTGGCTTTGCTGGGAACCCCCTGTTTTACAGCTGTTCCTCATCTGGCACAGGCGCCTTTCCTTTTTCTTTCTTTTCTTTCTTTCTTTTTTTTTTTTTCTTTCTTTCTCTTTTTTTTTTTTTTTTGTAATATATATTTTTGCTTCTGTTACAATTATTACTTGTAGTCCTATACAAAGCAAAAGGTGGAGTAGAGTGCGTTACTTCTGGGGGGGTATTTCATTTTGGTTCTATTCAACACAGGAACAGGGATATAAACAACAATAAAGAAGTCCATCTCAAGTGGGGCAGGGGTATGTGCACGAAATCACAGTATGTGTATGTGTGTTGGAGAAAGCAATCCAGGAGGGACAGGTGGCAGTTTAGTTCCAGAGGGGAGAAGTCTCTGCACAGACATATTCCAAGCACTACTTTAATGTGCCCAAAGTCCATCTCTGGAACTTTTTAGGTTTTCTTTAAAGGTAGTGGAGATGTACTCCCCACGCAACGCCTCACTCACTCTATCTCTGGCTGCTCATTTCCCTGCTTAGCTTAGGCTCTCCAGAGGTGCATTTCAGATTGGATGGTGCTACATTTTGGGGGTGGGGAAGGGTGTGTGTAGTGGGGAAGAGATACCAGGATCCCCGGGTAGCAAAGTAGGACTCACAGAGAGGAAGTTGAAGGTAATTTGCATGGTAGCCCTGCTTAGAAGCAGGAGAGACCCAGATGTGATATGAACCACTTTATTAACTTATATTCTGTATACATGTGTGTTCATTTCTTATATAAATATTTATTTTTAAAAAGAAAAGGGAAAAGAAAAATATTGCATCAGAAGTGATTGGGGTGTGACTCCAGATTAAGTGCAGGAGGAGAAAGAGCTTTGCATGGGGCCATGGGGAGAGTGGAAGTTGCATCTTTTACAGGACATCTTCAGTACCAGTGTCTAGTCCAGCTTGGTGGACTCCTGGCAGACAGTCACAGGTAATGGCATTACCGGCTTCCCAGCTTTCCGGATGCTTTGGCGAGTTGTAAATCTTGAACTTAATGGCATGTTTAGCAGGCATCTCTTTCCTCTTCCCACTCACTCCCCTCCTTGCTTCCACTCTCAGGAAATGCGAGTGAAAATATATCCTGACTGTGCAAAGTACCGGTTTTACACAGGCTAGAGAAAATGTTCAGGGCTCGGTGACCAGGGACTCAGTCTAACTTAGAAGATATTTCTTCGTTCCTTTCTTGCCGGTCTCTCAGAACACCATTCTCATATTTAAAATGATCTGTGTAGCTCTTTGAACCTTGCTGTTTTTCTAGACTAGCTTCCTAGAAACCACATAAAGATCCAATTGGCATCGTTTAAACATGACACCCATACTATAATTATTGTTATTAATAAAAATAAAAATGATAGTAAGATGTACAGTGAAGGAAAGGTCCTGGGAGATTTTGCCTAACAGTGGTAGTAGCCACTGAGCTCGTGTGTGTGTGCATGTGTTTTCAAAAATTATCTAAGGTTTCCGTAAAATAAAAATAACAGCAGTAAAAGCTACACTTAAAAGAATCACTAAACACAATGTAGAGGAAGTCTTTGAGCTAACACCTCAATAAAGTATTTTTTTTTCTTTGTGGTGGGAAGTTATTCTGATTTGTTGATGAGATTTTATTCTTTTGTTATGTTTTATCTTAAACCTGAAATGAATCAATCTATGCGCTAACTTTAATTTCTAGTTCATAGTTGTGAACTCTCACTCTTTCGGTTCAGTTTTGCTTTTACTGTGTGCCTGTATTCACAGAAACAAACTCAGGAAGGGGGGGAGAGATAGAGACAGAGAGAGAGGGAGAGGGAGAGAGAGAGAGAGAGGAGAGAGAAAGATCATTTATCTTGCTTGGATGTGTTTAACACATATCCCTGAATTAAGCAAGATACTAACTTCATTTCCCTTCATTTAATTTCTGTTCTAAAGCTGCAACCTAGGAAAAAAGCCAGGTGGGGAATCTTGTCATCTCATCAAACCAAACTGCATGAGTTCATATCAAAACAAACAGTCATTTTTTTAACCTCCTAGAAGTTTTGGACTTTGGAAAGAAAAATTATAATAATGATTGTTATTTTGCAGACTAGGGTTTGAGCAAAGCTTCAACAGACACTGAGTTGCCAGCATTTCAGAGATCGGTTTTATTTAGCACATCCGAGAAGAGTTTGAACTCCTTTCTAGCGATGCCACTGATTTATTAGCTAATCCTGATAAAAATGTGCCTCTGGCTACCTGGAAAAAAATTACTTTCTTGCCAGTAGTGATTAATTACTATTAAGTCAAAAAGCATGATGGGGCTTTGAAGGCTGAGTATTGTATTTGGCTTTTTTATTATTATTTTATTTCAATTTTAATCTATTTTTTTCTCTGTTCCTTCTCTAAATGCAGTCATGTAAAGCATTGTATTCACTCAGATCTCACTATTTTGGCTTTGATTTGTAGGAATAGGTGAAGAATTGCATAAAGATAGTCCCACTTGTCTCACAGGGGTAGGTTGGCAATATGAAACCCCAAGATATTTTTCATAAGAGATACATAATGCTTATGCATTAATTGATCCATCACTTTCAGTTTATTTCGTTCCTAATTCAGGGGATGAAGCTGTGGCAGTGGTATACCCTGAAGGGTTAACAGTAGGCTGCAGTTTATTTAAGTGTACGGAGAGCAAACCTTGGGTGTGGAGCGGGAGAAGGTGGGTTTGTGCTGAAAGGAGGAAAGAGACAGAAATTAACTTAAAGTAAAAACCCAGCAACCAGAGTAATTTCAGGTGTAAATCCACTGAAACAAGAGCAAAGAATGTGTATTCCTGAAAATATTATTAAGAGATTCTATTGTGGTGCCCCTGTATAGCAGAAGGAAATTGAAAACTAAGAACCTGAAGACAAAGTACATTACTCTGCCCCCCTCCAAGAAAAACTATCACAAAAGGAGAGTGAAGTCCCAGGTTCTCTCACCAGCAGCTCTGGCTGATACCACCACAGATACCAAGGGAAGAGCCAAGGGATTATGATTCTCTTGGAGATGCGCAGAGAGAAAGGTACGGGGGAAGCAGCTTGTGGGGGAAGGCAGGAAAGGCTTGCCAGATCCCCAAGAAAATAAGCTTTCATAGCACAAGCATAGCTGCTGCATATTTCCCTCTTCCTCATTTCTCTCCTCATGGGGCAGGTACAGCTCCTGCTGTGGTACTTTGCTCTAGGGTTGGGAAGAGTCTGTGTGCTGAGATCCACGGGTAGAAATCTACCGGGGCTGAGCTGACCCGCACACATGCTCACATATACATGCACACACATGCACTGAGTTAACTAATCACACTTTAACAATTTAGCAAGACATTCATTCATAACTTCCCTCTGTCTTATCTAGCAGCGGAGTATGCTTAAAGGCTGAGTTAGTGGGAGACATAAAGGTTAGTGCTCTCAGGACAGCCATATTATAATGCATTATCTTTGAAGTCATTTAAGGCCAATTTAAGTGGTATTTAGTATAATATTTATGAATTAATGTAATCTAAATATAGGACTGTCCCCACAGGTTTAAACAGTTTTTTCTATTGAAGCTTCCTTGTACCCAAGGCCTGAAAAGTGTTTTAATTTAAAACACACGGGTCTCCATAATATTCTGTTTAGAAAGTCAGAAGAAATCAGCATTCCACACTTAACTGAGATTTACTCAAACACAAACGGGCGAGTGCACTTAAAGAGTGGAGATAGTGAGCAGTGGAAAAGCAGGAGTCTTGCATAGACTTGAGAGCAAAAACATTCTTTCAACTCACTTTTAGGGGTGAAAAAAGCATACCCTCAAAAAATCCTCCTTGAAATCCACCGCTGCAGTCCCATGGTTAGGATGTTTTTCTTACCTGACCCAAACATCACTCTGTAAGCATTCAAGGCAGCTAGAAAAATGCAGTATGAAGAGAATAGTTTAGTACTTTCACTGCTTTACCTTCTCAAAAGTATAAATAATTTTGAAATTTAAGACACCTCTTGGGCAGGGAAACAAGGCTTCCATTCATTATATTGTGTTCTGTTTGATTACAAAGATAGATAGAAAAATTAATATCTTGTTAAGTCTGAGGATGTTTATGAAGGTTTTGGATATGTCAGAAATTCAAAGGTGCAATGAAAATGAGCCTTAAGTTAAGATGATGCATTTGTATATATGCAGAAATGTATAGATTTGTATGTGTGTACATACAAAGCGATGTATACACATTCATGCATATAGCCTTTGGGAAATGGAAATTTAGTTGAAAAGAAGCACAACGCAATACAGGTGCTGAATAAACTCCTCCATAATTGAAACATAAGACTTGCCTGCCTGAAAGAAACACATACAGCATTTAGTATGGTAGTAAACCAAACAAGTTTTAGGGAGGTAAACGCACAAATAAACTGGAATAAAACAGAGGAGACTTTATGCCTTAGGTCTAAAGAACAATCCCCTAAAACAATCAAAATGCAACTGGATAGCTTGCTGGAAGAAAGGAAAAAAACAACCTTCTGTACATTAAAATCTCCTGTAGAGATGAGTGTCTATGTGTTTTTGATAATGTGAAACAGATAGACCAGATTGTTTCATAAATTAGAAGGGTGTATGTTAACTCTTTTTTTTCAGGGGTCTGGACAAGCATTCTGGTTTCTAAAAGCAGCTGCAGCCAGTTATGATGCTGTTGTTACGGTTGTGTCAGCATTTCCAATACAACTCCAGTTTTCTGGGATCTCTTGCTTGACTGTTATATTTTGCACTGGAAGCTGTGCTTCAGCTAGTCCCACCACCATATCAACTATTCATCCTTACAAGATGGATTTGTTTAAAAGTTATATTAATACAGAGAAAAGAAAGAAATTAAAGTTTGTGTTTCTAGAGCTTTTGTTTCTTCTCTTACATTTCTCCAGGTTAGCCTTATATTTCCTACACTTTTATGGATTACAATTGTTTTGGTCTGTCAATATCAACATAAACTGGTGCCTTTGAGCATTTTAGAGAATAAAAATGGAGGTCCTTCTTTTTATTAAAAAAATTAATTAGCAACAACGAAATTTTGTACTATTTACTTGGCCCTACCAAGATTAAATTAAAGGGTAAATCAGAAACTTACCAATTTCTGAAATATAACAACAAAAACAGGGAACAGTTTGATTTAGTTTTATGGGAGTTTTGGTGGTTTTTTTCCCTATAGTCAGCCAGAAAAGATCAGGAATTTCAGCAGTGAAGTAGAGGAAAAATTTGGCGATTCTTGTTACCTCAGATGAAAAGCGTGATTCATCTGGTCCTGTACTACGCATCGGTTAGTGGCCAGTGCCACAGACAGGGCTTTATTTAGCAGAGGATTCCAAATGCATAGCATAATAACAGCCAGGCAGCTGATGAAATAGTCTTTCGAAGGAAGTTGTCAGGAAGTACCATGAAATTCTGTCTGGGTAAAAAGTGACCAAGATCGCGGAAAGTGTCTTGTGCTCAACCGAATAGTGGATTGTACCTGTCAAGGAGGGCAGGCAGAGGACTCTCTGTTCATAGTGGTCAAGAGTAAGCAACTGAAGGTATTGGGTGATCAAGGAAGGTCTCCTCCAGCCCTAAGAGCTGGAAAATACACAGCCACATTTTTCAGCAAGGCATCAGGGTGTTTTTTATCATGCACACCGTGTGTGTGAACATACCAGCCTCACTGACCTGACAGACCATAACGACACTAAAGGAGCTGTTACCGTCCCTCCAGTCAGTCAAGTGTGAACTGGGGTGGGTTTATGCGACAGGCAGTAATGGTTCCAAAGGAGAAAAAGTAGGGGAGATGATCTAGGCTATTGGACCACTTACCTGCATTTAAAATAGAGAAAAAGCACCAGATGCCCAAAGATCCAAGTAGGTGTTGGCTATAGTCTTAAAGTAATATTCCAGAAAACCCCAACCAAACAGCAGGAGGCTGCAGAGCTCAACATGACTTGTCCATCAAGTGCTGTCTGGTTTCTGTCCAGTAAGAGTTTGCACAAAGTAGGTGAGGTGTTAAGGGAATTAAGTTGAATCCTGACCTTAACAAATAGGTTGGTGTTTCATTAAACCCGGCATCACCTTTACCTTGGGAGCAAAGGCCTGTTACCTGCTTGCTAGGCAGAACTCAGATTTTTTCATCACTTCAGTGACTTCATGTTTGTAAATCATGATGCAAACTTGCACTTACTCAGTGCTTCACATTCCCTTTAGAATTGTGGATTCTGGATTTACATAGCAAACCACAACACTTGCAGCTAATGCTACTAGTTTCTGTGCTTCCTGGCTTGTCCTTTAACTCTGATTTCCTTCTGTAAGTGAAACTAAAACTAAAACAAAGCTGAGGAACTGCCAAAAACTCGATCTCCATTGCATTTCTCACTCACTTAAATGCTCCACCGATGCTCATACAATTGTTTCTTGGATTTGGCATGGTGGACTGACCCTTATGTATTAAAATCTGCTGCAGAAAAAGGGAAAAATAATAACCATGGTGAGTAAAAATTATGGTTTTCTTCCACCATCACTCCACTGACTGACCTGGGGTATATATTACAAGGGCCTTTCTTCTGTCTACCTCCTTGAGATGCAGTCGCATTTTGGACATCGCAGGACCTATTGAGTCCGTTTGTCTGTGCTGCATCGGTTGGTGTGGGCTGGAGTCAGGATGTCACCACAGAGACTACATTTGTTTGCTTTTGTCACTGGAAGCCACAGCCTGAATGCACATACAGGTGAATGCAGCTTTTAATGTGCATTCATTATATCCAACTGACATCCCCTTGAAGGAAGAGAGGGCTTATTATTGTCGCTCCTCAAAATAAAGATGAATGAGAGCTCTAAACCTCTCAAATAAAGTGCCTGACCATACATAGAAGCTAAAAATAAATCATATACGGCCTTCTATTCCATGTAAATGAATGGCAAGACATATAGATATAGACATTGTGTTAAGTTTGTCAAGCTGAAGCAGCCAAAAATATTGATCAAGGCAAGGGGGAAAAATTGATAATGAACTGGACTCCAAGAAGACTTTAATTGACAGTGACTTCTGTGAACCAGCTTTGGACAGTATATATAAACTGACCACGATGTAACTTTATTGCAATGCACTCTTCTGTAATTAATTGTCACCTTTGTTAAGACTGGCTACAGATCAAAGGTTTAAAGATACTTAACAAGTTCTTAGTAACAAACCCTTCAGATGCATTAGAAATATCCGACAGCTCAGCCAATGAGGCATGCAGATTTCGATCTACTTCACCCTTATCTGTTTATTTCTCCCTCCTTTGTTGAAAGTGGACAGTCATTGTTTAACATTAACTGTTTCATAGATGACTTTTTTGGCAATGTTGATTTTTCCAGGGATATATGTTTTCTGGTGACAAGGACCTTCACTGTCGGGTCTTTCAAAGTACTTTGCAGACAAAAAGTTGCTAAGGGTTTGGTAGACGACAGTGCAGTGTAGGCACAGTGTGTAACAGACTGTTCTTATTCCTTTATGTGGATGAGGTGTGTAATTTCCTTATTTAAATCTGGAAAACATAAAAAAAATCATAAAAATATTTAAAAAGACCATAAAAACCACAGAAACATTGAAAAGTGTAGCAGCGAATGAACTTTTATGTGCAAAGTGTATATGCAGTGAGATAGAAGTGTGCCTGACATGTCTGTATATCACATACATGCAAGTATTTATTTTATATGCATGTTAATGAAAGCATGCATTTAGTACAGACAGGCTAATGTAGGTCTGTAAATAATTCCTTTATAAAAGCCAGTACAGAGATCATACTCTTACGTGAAAGTGGCAAGTGACTTAACAGGGTATTCCTGGAATTATATGCAGAGCTTAATATGATACGTAACAATTTGTTCATTATACTAATTTAATGATACAGTCACACTTAATTAATTCATCTCTGGTTTATTCATACATTGTGTCTGAGCCTCCAAAATATTTCAGAGTCAACGAGGCTGCCTCCCCAGTGCACTGGGGCAGATAACTCTGGACATGAAGCTTCTTCAAACAGAATAAAAATGGAGCTTTGCAGACAGAGTTGGTCTGATGAGATCTGACTGCATATTTGGCCTGTTTCTAATTCAAATGCCTGTGTATATACTACACAGAGACTGTGTATGCGTGCATGTATCGAAGGGGCACACTTACATTTGCACATAGTTCCTCTCCTTTCTAGTCCCTAAGGATAGATTCGCATCACATAATATGCATCACTCACTGCAAACACACACAAATATCTTTGTCGGATTCAGTAGCTTCTTGCAGGTAGATGTATAAAGCAGCATCAGCCTAATAATATCCCTATAAAACAGCGCTTCCTTTCTGGGATCCAGAGGGATGAAGGTTGTCAGAAGATCAAAAGATATATCACAGTGTGCTTGTAGAAATCCCCTGATTATGTTTCCTCTCTATAATGCTCTAATTCACTATTTGATCAATTGTAAAAGGGCCAATGCTTTAGGAGAGAAAAAAAAAGTATTAGGTTACTAGATGCTTCAGGGTGAGTGAAAATCACACTTAAAATTATGTGTAGCAATACAGTAATGAGCTTATCAATACTTCTTTAAAGAATCTGACAGCCTTATATGAGAGATTCAGTTCTATGAACAAAGGTCACAATATAAGTATTGCTTATTAAGGCTATTGATAGCCTATTTGACCAATCTAGCCAGAGACTGTATGTACCTCCTGTTAACAGGCAGGGAGGAGAACTATGAAGAATTTACAGAATTTTCCACATGTAATATTAATAATATTGATTGATTCTAATAATATAATAAGGTAAAGATGCACTTCTTTGAAATGGTGCATGGAGGATGCGGGGGAGAGTGAGATACTTTTGCTGAGCAGATTGAACTGGTTTGCACCTTTCTTAAAGTTAAACTGGAGAAAACTCAGTTTTCTTGCCTGTGCTCTCTTTCTTGTCCATTATTTCACCTGACCCAGACAGAAACAAAATTCCTCTTTCTCTAGGATTGGGTCTTTGCCTGGCAGGCACACAGAAAGGACCTTAAAAACTTCATGCAGCCAGGAGCATTTTTGTCAACAAGTTTAGCCCCCATCAAAACTAATCCTAGAGAGCTCTTTTTCCACACAGAACCACAATAAAGTGATTGATTATTTTTTGTTTTCCACCCTTTATGAGCATTTACAGGAAAACCAGGGTGAAAATAATATATATTCTGTGATATGTAAAATCTGTAATTGATAAGACACGACTTTGCATAGCAGCTACACACCTGCCCAAAAGCCTGCTGAAGTCTTCAGAAAAACTCTGCCTTGCCTGCAGCAGTGTTTGGATTGGGCCCGAAGTTATGGTCATCTGCAAGATGCCGCTGGTTGAAGCAGGAGTGGCTGATAATACACGATGCCTTAAGGTTGTTACTCACCTACATCCAAATACACAGACCTGACTACTTCTGAATTTCTTAACTACTCCCTCTTCAACAGCAGGCTGCCTTACCTAGGTAAGCTAGTTTGCTCCTGCTATATCATTCAGCTTCAACTATCTCATTCAAGTGTCTGTACGGTAGTTTAAAGAAGGTTTGTATTTTATTACACTATTTTTCTTTTTTCTTTTTTTTTTTTTCCGTTTGCAGAGCAAGTGCTTTTCTTTTGTGAGCATTTAATTGCTTTAAACACAATTTATTTGATTGTATCCCACCTTCAATAATACAAGGATGAGGATACAATTTTTTACCCTCTTTTATATTGTTATTCATTTAGGTTATTCAGTGGCATTTGTTTTGTTTTGTACATTCAGATGGATCCTGGCCATTTTTTTAACTTTACTATCCCTCTTCCTATATTTTTTTATATGTTTGGGTTTTTTTTTCTTTATAGAAAAAGAAATCTCATTCAAGGTACTGGCAGTAAATGAGAAAAGTAGGACTGGAAGTGAGGAATGGGCAAGACAATCAACAAAAATCCTCTGGCAAAGTCTTCAAAATCATATCATTGCTTCACGTTTATTTGCAAGAGGGTATACAGTAATTTTTTATACAAAAAAAGAATGTCTTAGAAATGATCTAACTCCAAGTTTAATCATTGAGACAGAGAAGGGGAAAAAAGAAAAAACAAACAAACAAACAAACAAAAACCTGAGTCAACCCAGAGAAACACTGGCAGGAAAAGGTCTTGCATGTAAAGGTCTTGCATGAGATGGAGTGGTGCAAGTTTCTACATTCTACTATGGATTATGTAAAGTTAACAACAAATTAAACAAACAGATAAATAGAAAAAACCCACAAGCACTGCCATTCCTTGTGAATTATTTGCAATGTTTAATACACCTCAGAGCCGCTCCTTTTAAATTGCTTCCTGTGCCTGCAGCTTCTTTCAAAGAAATGGGCATTATCTGGTGGGTGAGGGTGGCGGTGAGGATGCCTAGGTTCTAATCACAGCGTGGATAATTACTCACCATCACTCTCTGATAGAGTCACTTAAGCTCAGTGCCTTCAGGCCTGATCTGAAACCTGTTGAATCAATGCAAAGATTCTCATTGGCTCTAGTGAGCTATTGATCTTTCATTTCCCCAACTGCAATATTAGTCCAGTCAGAATTTATTTTATTTCATCTTATTTATGTATTTATTTTAGGTGGGAGAAGTTAATGGCATAAATTTGACATTTACTTTTTTTGTCTAAAGGTTTTGGTGTATCTCTGATAGTAAATGTATTACATCAGAGCCCCTTTCAGTGTAGATCCAGAAAATGCATTTTCAAAAAACACGCAGTGAGGACATGGAAGATTAGCTTTGCTCATTTCACTTGTAAATACATATTTCTCCTGGCTTTGCTAAGAAAGGGTCAATGGCAATTTTGCCAGTTTTCTCTTTGTGAGTAGGATTCAGCCTTCGTAATGTCTCTGTCTACAAGAATATCATCATTCACTGATTCAAGATCTTGATCTATATTTTTTTTCCCTTCTTTTAGTGAATCACATACATGCTCTTCATTGTTATGGCAACTGAGGGAGCTGCAAAGCAAGGATTTGATGAAGGGCTGCATCCCACCTTTCTTCTTTAAGGGCCTGATCCAAAACTATTGTTTGCAACATGATTTGGATCAAGCTAAAGGCACCTGCCTTCACAGGGTCAGTAAAAAGAGCAAGTTCCCTCTAGACAAGTGTACTTCTGCCCTCACTACGGGCAGGTGGAATTGACAGTCGTCGCCCATTTCCTGAGTACCGACCCAACACTCTCTGAAGTCAATAGTTAGACTCTGACCCAGCCTCACAAACAACAGTCAGACACTGAGTGAATCCTTAAACAGTGATGTGAATATCCCTGACTTTGGCAGAGCAAAGTAGTCCAGAAGGTAGCTTTCACTGCTGCTGCTCAAGGTGTAGGTTATTGTGAGGAATAAAGAGTATACCACTGTCCTCAGGTATCCAGCCACAATAAATTAATTTAGTAACAGTTTCATTAAAGAGGAAGGTTTTAGGTGATCTCCTACAGCGAAGATCTGACAAATAAATGAATCAGGCTCCTTGTTTTTGTTGGGTTTTTATAATTATTATTATTGAGTTGTGGTTTTGGTTAGTTCATCAATAGCAATATATGTGGAATTTTTTAATTTGTTCGAGGTATTTTTTGGTGTTTCCATCGCATCTATGCTTACATGTTTTATGAAATAAATGGAGGAGCTGGAGTTCGCATGTGTGTGTATAGAGTCAATTATCTAACCCCTAGTCTATTTGAAATCATCACAATTCACTCAAGTCAACGATATTCTGTCAAAGGTGGAGAGGAAGCGTGTGTGCAGTGTGAGTATGTGAACGTGATGCTGTTTGATTGCCTGAAATCCAACAAAATCTCAGTTTCAAAGGCCTGGGGGCAGCAGAGAAAGTATTTGTTTGTTTAATTATTTATATATTTACTCAGCTTTACTGACAGTGTTTGCAGATGGGGGAAGAAAAAATTGAAGAAAGAATGTTGGGTTTTTGTTTGGATGGGAACGTGTGTTGTGTTAGCCTCAGTCTGTTCTCCTGTATAAGGTCTGCTTTGTACTGTTGAATGATCATTTGTTACTGACCAGCTCATTGAAAAAGGCCAGAGAGGTGCTGGTAGAATTAGATTTCACGATTTTATTCATAAAAGGAGTTGCACAATAGGTGTGTCACTCCCCTATCCTTTCCCCTACACCAGTCCAGGGACAGGACTTCTGGCAGCAGTTTCTTAATTCAAAAAGAAATGATTGAGCCACCAGCAAAGCAAGTGACTCTGCTCTGTGCTAGCTGACAAAAGACACAGATCTGATTGCTGTGTGAGCCCCTCACTCCTCCAGCTCGGGTCTCCATCCTTGGTCTCTGCGTTTGCTGTTGAAGTGCAGCACTCAGATTGTCACTGGCTGGGCTTGCATCCAAGATCTACTCTTCATCCTCTCTTCCTAACCTTCCTTCCCTGGTTGCACGTACAGATGTGGGAGTGTGAACCACAAGCTCAGATCCACCACCGGGTTCAGGTGCCTTCCTGAAGTGCCACTCCAATCTCACTGCCCGTTTCCTGCAATGTCCTTCTCAGACTACCTGTGCTCATGAGTCATTTATTTTCCACAGCCAATCTCTGCTGATACAGAGCTGTTTTCCTGGCTCTCACCATTGCTGTTCACACAACTTTTCCCTTGGTTCAGCTCTGCCCTCATGCCATTTTTGGCTGTCACCCCTGTAGAGAATACTTCACTAGTTCATGTCGCCAGCCATCACTTAGAGTCTCTCAGGCCACATTAGCCGTCTCTCCTCTCCTTTCCCAGCAGGTTTTGGGAAATGGAAACCATACTGTCCAAGTATTTTCAGAAAGCAAAATAGTTGGGAATAGTAGCAGAAAGACCCTCACTCACAAAATATGCACAAACACAGACACGCAAACAATGTATTTCCATACAAAAACTACTGAGAGTGTAAACAGAAAAGGTGGACCTTTTACCTTTTGAGGTTCAAAGCTCAATGCACTCTTTCAAAAAATAAATAAAAAATTAGTAATAAGGCTGTAAATCTGTAATTTCACCAAGGCAATCATATCTTTTAATTTTTTAGCTTTACTTGTTTAAGTAAATCAGCAGCTGATTTCTTACATCTGTACAAAAATCCTGCAGTCATTTTCCTTTGAATTCTTGAAATTGTGATCTTAACTATTCCTGGCAGTCCGTTCTGGGATTACAGTTCACCTCCATGGAAAAATATTTTTCCCTGACGTTTTGAAACATAACTACCCCTTACTTCAAGGACCCCTCTTTAGCAACACCAAATTTATGCAAGAAGACAAAACAAGCCTTTGAAGTGCTGCTGCATCAGACTATGCTTCATTCAGAGATAGGTAGAAAGGGATTAGGATCAAACCCATCACAGGAGCCTATTTCTAACCCAGTCCTCTTAGTAACCTTCTGTATCCCTCCAGATCCCATTCCTAGACCTTATTCTTCCTCAGTTTGCTATGTGTAAAGAAGAATTTATGTTATCCAGCTTTGCAAAAGGCTTTGTGTGTATTTAAGGCAAAAGTCATGCTGTAGCTTTAGCGGTGATGGTCTAAGGTTATAAATGAGAAAACATTTGTAAGGAGAGGTAATATCTTTTATTAGTCCAGCTGATACAGCTGAGGAAAAAAGACAGCCTTCCTTGCGTGCCTGAAAGCTTGTCTTTTTTTTTCCAACTGTATAAATTGGTCTAATAAAAGATATTACCTCTCCCAACAAGCCTTGTCTCATCTGAGGAGTAAAGCATGCAGGCTGATTATTTAGGCCTGTTTTTTGTCTATGTTGACGGATGAGACATTTCTTCACCTAGGTGGCCATGGAAAAAGCGTCCTGGGTTGCTGTCCCTGTCTTTCACCTTCTGTGATCAGCAGCAGTGGCCATCTCACAGGTGCTGAGAGGTGCAGAGAAACTCTGACAGCCTCTGTTTTTCTGATCCTGAAGATATCCTTTCTTTTTTGCAGTTCTTCTCCCTTCCAAAGCACCACATGCCCTCTCCTCACCCCTATGACTGTGATTTATTTATAAAATTGCTATGTGTGTGTGCGTATGTGTGTGGGCAACCATACAAACATCCCCAAGCTGCCGAGCAAGCTGATGAGCATTTTCTAATGTATTTAGCAAGTAATAATGCAAACCACAGGTGAAAAGTACAGCAAGGAGAACAGGTAAAATTAAGCCGGGGAAGACTTTGGAAGAAAGGGATTTTTTTCCACATCTATTAATCAATTGCAGCTCCCTACACTGCTGGCAGAAGAATTTTTTTCTTTGTTTGTTAGTTTGTTTGATTCATTTTCATTGTTGAAAATACTGGGCAACTGAAAAGAATCCAGAAGCAGGTAGCAGGTTTTCAGACGCAGCAAAATCTGACTCATGTGCGTAAGGCAGCAGTAGTCAGAGGACAGCTATTACTTATGCTTGGCTTTACTACCAGGGAAAGCATTGGATCATCTATTCAGATCAGGATAGTCAGTTATGCCAAAGGTTTAATCAGATTTAAACATGGTCAGTAAACTTATACCAATGTTAGACATGCAGGAGTTCTGCTCCTTTTCAAGCAAGCACTCTATAAGAGAGGAAAGTTTTCTCCTGTGTCTCTCTAATTGAGACCTTTGGCAGCTGGTAGGATTCTTTTTTCATAGAAGGACCTACACTGGTGTAAGTCTAGGTAAATAGATGTGTATATGGGTGTTCTCATGTGTATTTCTTGTCCTGTCAAGTAGAAACCGAGTTGGTTTTTTTCCTACAAGTTCATATCTTTCTCGCTCACATTTCCCGTATACTGCTAATTGCTCACCCCATATATTTTTCTGTCCATCTTTCCCTCTCCAAATACAGTATTTTCACTCTTGCCCTCCCTTTCATCATCTGTTTAACAGAATTAGAAAGATATGTGCATGTAGATGTGTGTATGTGTGTATTTGCACACCTGTGCAGGTAAATGTGTGTATCTAGCTGCTTATTGATAAATAATAGACTTACAAAGCCACATCTGCCTCTTTCTCATGTACATTTGGGCTGTATTTACACCCTCCAGCCCTTATTTATTCTGTCTGAGGACAGTTAGAGGTAGAACACTTTGCAGGGAGTTATGGTTTACGATGTTGCCGCTCCCTTCTATTATTCATTCTCTCTGATTTTTATCTAATCTCTCTTTGATTGTCCTGGTGCAGCTTAAGAGACAAAGTGAATTTTTATTACATCATCAATATAATCTGCAGCTAATCAGCATCTGTGTGCATTACCATGCACCCTTTGGCTTTTCATCTGTGTCCATAAATAATAAGAGTAAGGACCGATTTTTCTGTGTGTGAGTGTGTTTGTGTGTGTGTGTGTGTTGATATCAGAAGAGTCACAGCTGCACTTTTTCATTTCAGCCAGCTTTTTTTAGCAACACTGGACCAAGCTTTGTGCAGATTGTCTTGACTATTGCCCAGATTAATTTCCTGGTGCCCCATGCTTAAATCATGGAAACAATTAAAGTGAGCGAATCCATATATGTTGTCTCACAGCAACTGAACTTTGCTGTTAACTTGTACACACATTTCCATGGCATTACTTGCCCAGTGTGAGTGAATTGTGAGGCAGGTGATGTATCCCGCTATATGGGTGTTTAACCTCCAAATTTTTAGTATGTACTTGATGCTCTTTCTTAGGTGGAAGGATAGCACATTTCATGTCTTTGAATGGGAAGCTCAGAGACCAGATTTTTGGCTTTTGATTGCTGATATTTTTCCGCAGCTTGCTGTGTAGCATTTAGCCTGCCACTCAGGTCCACAAATTTTGCAGAGTTGAGCTCCTATACATTTTTTTCTTCTCCCTTTCCAGCTCTGGAAGAACAATGAGAATAATACCTCCTCATAAAGTAAGACTTGTGCCGTACTTTGAAACTCTCATTCTCTGTACAGATGCATTGTGAATTTTAAACAGAATCTCTCTGCTTTCTCTTTAAAATACCCTGATTTGTCAGTGTCTCTCTGTTAAGCGGGCAGTTTCATATTGGCTTCTAAGTAGCTTGGGTTATGCTCACATCCGATACACAAACTGCAACACTGTGTCCCACTCTGCAGTGCTAGGATCAGTCCTTTACAGGCTGTCCAGAACTGATCACAAACACCATGCCAGAGTTCAATTAGATATAGCAGAGTCTTCAATAAAAAAAGGCACATCCACTTACGGACAAATTTTACACCGATATACTAAAGAGCGGTGAACCCTCTGGGAAGGAGCCTGGCTCTCTTCCAGATGAAATGCAGTTATGGTATAGAGTCGTCCATCCAGCAAAGTGTGTGCCTAATTCATATTGTGGAAAGCCTTCCAGAACGCAATAAGTTCTTGAAGTTGAGCAGGTGCTTAAATGCTTTACTAGATCTGTGGAAATCTGCAGTTCAGATGAAATAATTAAGCGTAGGGGTGTTACAGAATCCAAGTGAAAAGCATAATTCTGTGACTCAGAAATAACACTCCTTCATAGCTGTGACAGAACATTGAAATAATGAAAGAAACATTGTGTACCTTGAACACCTTGCAGTGTGGACCAGGCTGAGACCCCTCCTATATTTCAAAATATTTCCTTTCTGAATTTTTTTATCATGGACAGATTTGGCTTGGGAATGGGATATGCTCTGAGCAAACAGAAACACAGAATATTTTCAGTTCTCATCTTCTGTTTTCTTTTTTTATACCAAACCCTTTTCCCTGGCCCCTCCAGCTCCACTCCCTGTTTTGACAAACCAGCTCATTTATCAGATGGGAAAAGAGGATGAGGGGAACAGAAATATTTTTGGTTGCTTCTGTTTTGCGTGATATAATCCCCCTCTCTGCTTAGCACCTCCATAAATAGGAGCTCCAGTTTGAAATTGGTCACAGTTTATCGAACTCAGGATGAGACCAGATTGGGTCCTGAGTCTCTGTCAACTATGTAATAAAGAGACCAGAGTTTTACACTGCAGGCAGATAAATCTGACACACCAAGTAACACCTTCTGATTTTCCTGGATCCATTTTTTTTTCTTTTTTCCTTTTCCTTTCTCCTTTTTCTTCCCCCTCCCCACCCCTTTTAGGTGTTTATTTGCATGGGTAGTACTAGGTCTCTCTTTATTGTTTCACTATCTGTTTAAGCTACCTTGCCCCTTCCTACACCCTTTTTTTGTCCAGTTTTCCCTAACCCAGTGGCTAAATCCCCTGGGGAGGTATGAAACCAACATAATTCCTGGATAAAAATCTACCTTGAAGGATGAAGAGCATCCCCCGTCTGTAACTGGAAGCCATGAAAAAGAACACATCACTTATCTGAATTTGCTGTTCATCCAAGCACTGTTTATGGAGATTTACAGTACCTTGCCTGTGCAAAGAGCTCTATTGCATGGAGTCTGCTGGAGGATTTTAGGTGGCAGTATTAGCTGCGATATTAAAAATGCATCGGAAGGCACGGGATGGGAGATTAGTTGGATAGAAAGACCCATGAATGAAGGGTTAATTGCATTCAAAGAGGCCATCGTATGGAGCAGAAGAGGCAATAGGTTTCTTTTCTTCAAAATTTACTAAATAGCTGGAAACATAGTTTAATGAATTTTAATGGGATCTTTCTGAATCCTATGCATATTGCATCTGCTGACTGTAGGAAGTCAAAGTATTGTTGAAAGGGAGAGTATTGCCCTACTTTAGGTTTCACAGTTCTGTATTTAAAAAAAAAAATGTTCTGCAACAAGCACTTTATTCAATATATATTTTTCTCCTTATTTAATTCCGGTTCCCCCCTCCCTCCATTGCAAGTGAGAAAGAATTTTGGGATCTGTGAGCCCTCAATACGATAGATTATTCTACTGTTATGTAACACATGCTTTACATTTATTGAGCCATCTTATGCTGTCAAGATAAAGGAGGCCTTAGTATTTTTCCTTGCTTAGGAATCATTGATGAAGACATGGTGATGGATTCTCCTCTCAGTTATATCCACGTAAATCTGGAGGAACTGACTTCTGTGAATTTCTTCCAGAATTACTGCAATACAATGAGATTGAGATTTGGCCCAGTCTGGCGGGAGAAAGAAATGAGAGAAAGAGTTGAAGTTCTCTTTCTCCCTTTGGAGTGTGTATGGCCTGGGACGGGATGTTATGCTGCACAATTCATTTCTACATAAGATCCAGCAGAGGCAGCAGAAAAGGCAAACTATTTGACTTTGATGAAACACAAATTAGATATTCATTCACACTTTAGAAAGAGCAGGTTCAAATGGCAGCATGGCAGAAATGTTGATAGCAATGTCTTCATAATGCTGTTTTGTGGTGAGCCAGCATGAACTTCGGCCTTGAAATCAAAGGGAAACTGAGGCAGGACATGCAGTGAATTTGCCTCAGAGAAGCTGTGTCTGGATCCAGCATGTATCTTTCATGTTTGTCTTCACTACGTTGAGGTTTCCCATTGCCTTGGTAACTTGAATTTTCTCTGTCGCTCTTTCTCAAAATGCCAGGCACCCTCTCAGACAGCTGATAGGATAAGGCTGCCCTACTTTTCATTAACCTGGGGCCCAGTTCTCCTTTGGGGTACAGAGAGAATTGCTGAGACCCTCAGAAAAGAAGCTTTGAGGTTTCCTCGAAGCCAGCAGGAACTGACAGGGCATGACACTTTGCCGGATCATGTTTAGGTCTGTGGAAGTAGAAAACTGCACCACTCTAACTGCAGCAGCATGATCAGGATGAAAAAACTTCTCTGTTAGAGACAATACCTGAATAGAAATGGTTATACTGACATACAAATACACACACACACACACACACTCGCACACACACACACACACACACCAAAAAAGCAGAAAGAAAGTAAAAACATGCTGTCATTAGGCATTTTTAAACCAATATGGTTGTGCCCACCCTCCAGGGTCTACTGGGATAATATTTGCTGTCACAAGATGTTGTTCTGCAGATCCAGAGGGTGCCCCAGCACAGGAACCAGAGCTTCCTGAAAGCAGAGGCAACCTTAGGTCTAGATTTGTAATGAGACTTTCTAGACTGAGAACAGCAGGAGGACTTTGCACCCAGGCTTTTGTAAAGAAGAAAGACAGGTATTTAAATGCAATTCTGCAGGACCTGCGACTGTACGACTTCCTAGCAGAGAGCTGGTGTTGTTTTTCCCCCTTGTCTCCGATCCCTCCCTCCTGTATTTCAAATATTTCTCTACTTACAAGCAGGCAATGTTTTAATGACACAGATAAGTTAGCCATGCAAGTTGGAGTGCCAGCCCTGAACCACCTATTCTCCCTTTGATATGGAATCAAAGCAAAAGATGCTGGCAACAAAACGATCCTTTGCCAGGTAATGGTTACTTTGTGCGTGTTGCCTTAATTCGGCTCCAAGGAGCTCTCATCTCTTTGTATCATGCCCAGATCTGTTCTCATCTTAATACTTTATCAACGTGCCAGCAAGCTGCTTCTGTTGTGGATACAGCTGTGCAGAAGCTGTCAGCATTTTTAAGTAAAGCATTAAACAATACTTCAGGTGACAGCAAATTGTTATTTCCTTACCCCTCCTCCAATTCTTCCCTCTTCTCCTCCCTCACCAAGCCCAGATGATGAAGCCCTTATTTTTATGTCATCTTCATGCTCAAATTATACAACCCAAATGTATTTTCCTTTTTTTTCCTTTTTTTTTTTTCTCCCCTGATGGGGCTCATTTGCTCTCTAAGGGGTGGAGAAAGAGAGGCACAGAAATCCTTCTGAGAAGCTGCAAAATAAATGAACCTCACAAGCAAGTGGCCTATCTTGGTGGCTCATTCCTCTTCTCTTCCAGGTGAGCTGCTGGGGTGAGCTCAGAAAAACTACCCACCTCACCCAGGCCTTGCCACAGGCAGAGCCTGTAATTCACAGCCCTATCTAGACTTTTAATACACAGTGTTGTTGAGAGTTGGGAGTTAGGAGACATAGCATTTTTTTTTTCCTAGCTCAGCTGTTGGTTTGCTCTGTAGACGCTGAGCAAGTAATTTCTAGAGAAAAATTAAAACTGGCTGTCACTTTTTTTAGTGCCTACTTGTTTTGTATGTTTGTTGTGTACACGCCTTGGGGAAAAGGGAGGTCCCTACTGCAATTGGCCTTTCAAGCTGGACATTGTAAATTCGAGACTGATTTAAAAACCTTCAAGGTACTTAACTTGTTGGCATTGTCTTGCTGATCCTTGCTTTACAAAACTGGATAAATAAAAATTCCACATAAAGAACTTCAAGATTTTCTAAAAAGTTAGCATTTGACAGTCACTTAAACAGGGATCAGGTCTTGTTGGACTCACACATACTGTGTAAACAGACATTTTCCAACAGGCAGTACTTTGCCAGACTCTTGCTAAAGGGAATTCAGCTTGTTTTGGTGCATAATAATCAAACCACCCTAATTTTTTGGGTTTTAATTTTTTTCTTCTTTTTCATATTCTCTGTAGAGGGGTGGTTCTGAGTCACCAGTACCTGAGAACAAAGCTTGCTCCTTGTACATTGTCTTTGGACCCTCTCCTAATAAATCAGCTTGGGATGATATAGGCAGGACCAAGGTCAGGCTTGCTTTGACTCTCGCTGTCTTTTCCACACACCAGATACAATGCTGCCACGTTGTGGCTCCTTCCTATCTGTTCTGCCGCACACACTCGCCCAGCACTCATATCCTGCAAGACAGCAACCTGACTTTTTCCCCAGGGAGGGCTGTTGACTCTTCAGCTCTTGCACTGCCAGCTCGGCGATGGTGTCCAGCCCTGCTTGCTGCCACAGCAGGCAGATAGTGAAAAAGAGCCCCCTGCCAGTGGTCATCCGTTACAAGCCCCTTGCACACTCCCATAGTTTCTCTCCTGTGGCAGATAGTGCTTCCAACAAAGACTCTCTGAGTTGGAAAGGAGGGTGTAGGAATGCCAAGTTTCATTTTTCATATAGACACCACCTGTTTTATGTTTTACCCCACTCTCCAGATTCTTACAGTGGTGGCTGGTGCCTTTGGTGCAAGGGAAATATACTCAGGCCATTCTTTTCCTAAATATCCTTTCTCTTTATTTTCTGTCAAGTTCTTGATCTTCTTTATCTTTTTCTATCATTGCTATTTTCTTATTTCCTTCCTTTCGTTGAGGAAAGGAAAACCACATACACAAAAACACAGCAGGGCAGGAAATTAAACCTTTGTACAAAGATGCTTGGGTAAGATGCTGGCTTTTCACTCATTTGTTTTGCACTGTTTTTTTTTTTTTTTCATAGGGGAGAAAGGAAGGAATGGGAGCAAGAGATGTCACAGAGAGGGCAACTGAGTAGAGGAAAGAAAGTCCTTTAATTTATTTGGAGAGCTCAGTCACTGATTGCTATTTTTTTCCTCTACACACATGAGAAAACCAAAAAAGCTTTAAACCCACCAGCAACACTCACATGAATGAAACGCCAGGTGGAACTGCTCCCATTTTCCTGATACGATAAGAATAATGGTTGCTTCCTGGCGAGATTCTCCCTACATCAACCTGGTTAAACAAGTCTTAGCTGTATTGCTACACTACTAGGCATTCCAAGGTGCTTTTAATTCAGTAAATTAGTCAATTGCTTGATACTGGAGTGTTGTTTCAAAATAAGCCCATAACAGTCCCTTCAAATCCCTCTTGCTCTTTTAGGAGGATATGAACCATTACAGCCAGGAAGCACTGGATGTCTCTGGTTCCCTGTTCATTCTCAGTGCTCCACAGATGTCACAGTTTGTGTCCTTTCAGTGAGTCCTCAGAGAGAAACTACCCCTTGAAGATATTGAAATCTGAAGAGTAGGAGGGCAGTGCCAAAAGTTTAGGAATTTGTGTTTTAAAAAAAATGGAATTATATCAAGGATAGTTGCTATTTCTGAGGAAAACCTGCCCCAAACAGAAAGATTCCAGTGCTCGTCCATGGACTTGCCTTACCCTTCCTGGAAATAGGCTTAGAACTTCAGGCTGGCTTTTCATGCTGAAATGTCATAAGAAACAGCTATGCTAGAGTCCCAGCAAATCTCAACCATCAGCTGCAGGTTGGGAATTTCCCCATATCTCCCAAGCAGCTGCAGTAGCCTATAGGAATGAGATGGCTACTAACAAAGGATACACCTTCAGTGCTCATGCTGGACAAACACTGCCACACATCTGGTGGTGTACCTAGGTCAAGGTTTAAACAGTTTCTTATTCACAAAGACTCCACAACCCTGAAAACACTGTGTTTTCTGTGGTTGTTTGGTTCTGTGTTCCTACTGTTATGAAGGACCATACATTGCCTGCTCCTGTTGAGGGAGAGGGGCAGCCTCAGGGTGCAGGATGATGTTATCAGTAAATCAAACCTAGAGAGGAGCAGGAGGAGGTGGCATAAAGGAGTGGTTTGCTAGCCAGAAGAGTAGAACTGTGACTCCCATGCCCAGAGACTTCTTAAAAGTTGGGATACTTGTAAATCTGATTCCAAAAAGGGAATGTGAGTCTGTTCCAGGGCAGCATTTACTGGGATGTTTTTCTGTTTCCAGACCTAAGTGCTTATATATGAATACTTTGTCTGGATCTAAGTTTTGTAACCTAGTTTTCTGGACTGCAAAGTAAGCAAGGTAATAACCACATGTCTGGATGGACACACTTGTGAAATAATTACAATGTTTTGAGGAAGGGTCACTAGAAGGGCTGAATAATTGAAAAGCCCACAGAAGATCAATGCACAGTAAAAGACATGGTCTTTGCTGATGATTTTCAAAGCACAAGAGAACATTAACAAATAGACTGTAGTCTTAAGGTCCTTTGATTTTTTTTTCCTTGCAGTTTAGCTCTCCATAAGTTACGGGTTTTTTGGCAGTTTTGATCACATTTATATTATGTTTTTTCAGCAACAACTGAGATCAAGAGTACACTGTGCTAGATGCTGTACAGGCACGTACAGACCCACCATATTCCAAACGGACACAAACAATCACACATCCTCAGTAGGAGGAAAGAAGTACCAGATCATGATCAAATAGGTTGGGTTCCTAACCCTGAGCTGCACCAAGATTAAGACTCAGATCCTTAAAGGCACTTAGAGCCCAACTCCCATTGAAATCAAGGGGTGTTAGATACCTAAATAGCTTTATGGATCTGAGCATAAATAAGCTATCCAAGGGCAGAGCAGCAATCTACAGCTGGGTTGGGAATTAAATAGAGATTATACAAGTCCCAGTCTGATTTCTTAATCACAAAATCATCTTCACTCTCCATATTTTGTGCAATAAATCCCTGGCATTCACATCACAACATGGATACATAATGCACACCCCATCAAGTCACTGGAAAACTGCAGTGACAGAAATGGTTTTCCTCAAACTAAGTCCAACTCCTGACACACCAGTACATTTTGTCTGTGTGTGGAGTTGGCTTCTGCTCTCCCTTACACCTTGGAAGCTTCCATGGCCTTCAGATTTGCCTCCTTGTGTTTGCACCCAGGTGACAGAGAGCAGAATCCAACCCCAGAATTACAAGTTCAAACATTTTTCACCTGGCTCTAAGGGAGGGGATGGATTAGACAAACTGAACTTTCTGAAAAGATCAATATGGAACATCTCTTTCAATTACTCTCCTAGGCACTAAGCCTGTGAAGTCAGCTATGATGCATTTATAAATCTTTCCAGGAGGGGCTGTCTGACATCCTCCTCTTCCACCTTTACTCCCCACAAGTAATCCCTTATTGCCTGGGATGGGCCAGCAGGGCAGCATTATTTACCACGGCTGGCAGGGAAGGATCAGGTCTCAGTCTTTCAGAATCAGAGTAGATGGGGACCTTTTTCATCTCCCTTCCCCAGATACTAACTTTCACATAATCAGAGAGGCAGCTACAGAACAACAGGAGGGGCCAGATCTAAACCTTGCAAAGGCCTCTGCAAAGTCACCAGGACCAGAAGACACTGCAGAAGCTGAATGTGTTCATTATATTCTCCAAAAAGATCACAGTCCTGAAGGATTATTAGTTTGTGTGCAATTATATAGGGGAATGGAATGGGGAAGCCCTTATGCCAACACAGTTTCTGTGATTCATGGAACAGGTTTAAAGCCTACCCAAAAAGTTGTGCTGAGGATTGATTTAAGTTCAGTCATCTCCTACAAGTCTGCTGGTTCCTCTCTGATACTGCGAGTTGAAGCAAGAATTTGGAGCACTCAGTGAGAGTTTTTTAGAGGACCTTGAGTCACTGCACCATAGCTATGGTTTTCATTTACTTGCCAGGATGACAGGAAACCTGCCAGTTAAAAGACCATCAGGGTCACTTGAGATGCAATCCATGTCCCTAATTCTCCATCTCCAAACACTCCTGCTTAAGATCAGTTTTACTTTGTTTCCTTCCTTGGTGTCTAGTTAGTACCTCCTCTAGAGACATTAGCTGAAAGGCAGTAACAGGCTCCGGCAGCAAAGGCTGTGAGTGTTTAATACATATAAGCTATTTAGACATTGCTTCAACAAGGCTGCAGGATTAACGTATATTAATTCCCATCTTTCAAATCCTACTGTGGACCAGGCCTAAAGACACTACTGCTGGGAGAAGTGTCTCCATTCCTTTGAAGTTTTTCTTTGCTGTATGATGCAGTGAGATAGCTTTTGGGGTGCACACAGAAAGAGCCTGCATCTCCTCTTAGGGTGAGAGAAAACCCACATGTTGGTGTATAAAGGGGAAATAGATGCAGGATAGTTCAGCCTTCTCTCTGTATTAAAGGCACTCTCTTGCTTCATGTGGCATGGTCGCATCCTGGGTTTGCCTTGGTTCCGGGCTAAAGTGTGTCAACTCCACTGGGGCTAAGAGCCCCCCACTGTGATGCATGCTGCACAGATGGGGGACAAAGAGACACCTCCATTCTCAAGGTCCTAGGATACCAGGCACGGGATGAGAGACAGCAGATGGATACCAGCAGACAGGGGAAATGTGAGCTGGGACATTATTCAGCAACATGGCTGGCAGCCATCCCACTGACCCAGGTGCTTCAGGTTCCCAGGCAAGACCCAGGAGTGACAAGGGGCTCAGCAGCAGCTGAGGGGCTTTGGTCTTGGCTAATTAACACAGCAAATGTGATAGCCACCCCAGGATATTTCCTAGCAGATCCCTTTTTGCCCTTTCAGCTCGTCTTTACACTGACTTGAGAAATGTCAGGAGGGAGATATGTCCTTGGGTCTTGACTGCTCTGACAGCAATGTTGGGGAGATTCCTGGCATGGAAAGGTCTGCTTTACTGGTCTATCTTCACAAAGTAGACACTTATGCAGCCCTTCTACCCTGCTTTTAAGGAATCAGGAGCTGCAGAGGCAGGCAGGGAAAAAGGGGGAGCTGACAGTGTGTGAGAAAGGCTGCAAACACATCCTTCACTTCTTTCCTTCAAGATGACCAAACCCTCAGCAGCTACAAGAGTGAAGCTCTTGATTTTTCACCCACTGGGGATCTGACCCTGTGAAGATAGCCAGAAGGGGCTTTTAGGCATCTGTGTGGCATCTTTTCCTCACTATGAGGAATTTGTGGCAACCCAGAAGCTGCTCTCACTGCCACCAGGTGAGAATAACACTGGGGCGGCAGCAGGGAAGTCATTTTAGGAGCAACTGCAGATTACAGTACATAAAACTGCCCATATCCTGATCCTAACTGCAGGCTCAGGCTGCAGTGAGGTTGCAAAGGACCTGGCATCCTTGGTGACAGCAGTCAGTGTAAATATCAGCCTTATTTTAACCCAATTGGTGCTGTTAACAAGGGGATGTATAGACACCAAGGAAAATTTGCACGTAGTGACTATAAGGATTGACTCTTTCAGAGTGAAATTCCTAGTGTGAGATGCTCTTGGTATATGTTATGAAGAATTAATATTTATAGACAACCTTAGCTGGGAATTTCTACCTGGAGGTAAATTTGCATCTTTGGAAAAGAACTTTTTATGAATATTTTTTTCCTTTACCACAAGTAGAAATAACTTTTTGATACCCAGTATATAATATGAAAGGGTGGCTACTGACACATTTACAGATATTTGAGCAAAAAGTGCATATAATAGATGTATTTTTGTATTGTAGTTGTTATGTTACCTAGAAAAAAACAGAGACATGCACATGACTATATTAAAGATTTATGGCTCTATTCTGCACCATTTAAGTCAATGAGAGTTTGTCACTGATTTTAATGGAAGTTAGACAGTGGCTCATAGGCCAAAGTAATGCAGTTGCTATGGAATTATTCTCGACACTAGCGAGTCAATATATTGGTGTCCTTTAAGTGCTAAAACTGTACTTTGAGATACCTATTGCATTTTTTTGTTGCTGTTGTTGGTTTTTTGTTTGTTTTTTTGTTGTTGTGTATGTTTGTTTGTTTTGGTGTTTGTTTGTTTGTTTGTTGGTTTTTTTTTTTTTTGCATATTCATTGTAACAGCAGTGCAGCCATCCTGATGCTAAGAGCAGGACATGGTGGGTGCCAGTATTCACAGTGTAGTAGTGACACCTTCAGGTTACTACCAAAACCAGTCCCCTCTGTGCAAGGCACTGCACACACATGTGTGGGGAAGTAAATTTTTAGTGCGAGATTTGGTGCCTTGACCAGTGATGTAGAGTGGTGGAGGTTGCAGTGCAAGCCAGGGACTGCAGCTCCAGGGAGAAATCAGAATTGCAGTTAATCAAGTCTTGCCTGGGAGGTTTGGGATATTTTTCACTAGTGGGGATTAAAAAAAAAAAAAAA
>VWZD01008772.1:177416-239312 GCA_013396695.1 Sakesphorus luctuosus
AAAAAAAAAAAAAAAAAAAGCAACCTCAAAAATTAATTTATTTTCTATGGAATAAACAAAACAAAACAAAACAAAAACCTCCCAAACCAAACCCCTCAAATATTTTAACACATCCATGTTGGGACATCTTCTATACTTTTCATAAAATATAGTAACAAAAACTGGTCACAGCTATTTAAGAAAAGAAATTATTCCCACAGATAAACTTTTTTTTTTAAGATAATAACAGGAAATGTTTTGACTTTATCCTTTTTATGTCCTGCTTGAAACAACTTGATAAATTTCTTCCAAATCTGCAAACAGCTTTCGTTCTTGCTAAGCTATTTTTCCTCTACAAGTATCAGCTGACAAAAAAACCAAACAAACATGCAAGTCTAGTCATTGAGCTAACAGTCTGCTCTCGGTCTCCCCAAGCTAAGGAAAAAGTACACAAAATAGAAAAGAAATTATGAAAGACCCAAAGAGCCCTGAACAAAAGCAAAAAGGCTTTCTTCTCTTAAAGCATCAGCCTGGAGTATGGGGATATTACTCCAAGTTGCACATGAACCACTAAAAACAGCCACCTCCATATGAACAGAGAGAGTGCTGTACTCTGCCTCCATCTAATACGTGAGATTTATAAGTGCTTCAGCTCCCCAGAGGCACTCAGGCATACTGCTATATATAGGACTGTTCCCAGATTACAGAATGCCTTCCCTTGACTGTAGCATTTTCAGACCACAGCAATTTTTTTCTTCTTTATATTTTCTTTTAAAACCAGCTCAGTCTAAGATGTTTCCCTTTGTTTGCTCCACCACCAGTGTTAATCATTGCATGGAAATGGGTTCAATGTCCAGTTCAAAAGCAATCCCAGGCAAATAGAGATAAACAGCCTCTCCCAGGAAGTGACAATATTTGTGTGGCACATAATGTGGACAATAGATCTGTTTTGTAAAAGAGTTAGCTGGAAAATCAGTTAGGGCCCTGCCTCACATGGAGCTGTGTGTCCAGTGAGCCCAGGGCTGGGCAGCAGCAGGGGCTGCAGATGTTGAGCTCAGAGCTAATGGAGGTCTGCATAGTGGGTAGCTGGGATCACCCGTGGGCTGGAGTGTGCTGTGTGCATCCCATCCACATCAGATCCATGAAGGATATAATTCTGTCACAGCTCCCAGCTACCACTCAGGCTATTTGCATCAAGAAGTCTTTGGTTTAATCTGAAGTGTTCACAGGGACAGCAATCATCACCCCGCAGGAATAGTGGAGAGGGGAATTGGACATGGACTGCTACTGTTCATTATAATATAGACTGGTTTCACACCCTTTTGGGGAAAGACAAGGACAGATCCTGCAAGTGTGCTGAGTCCCCTCTGTGCAGAGCTGGTTTCCCTTTCCCTTTGAGCTATAGGGAAATTAGTTTCTTTGCCCTTCTTCACTCTGAAACCAGTGTGTGATTTCATACATCTCTGCTTCTGCAATCACTGGTCCCTCCTCTGTTTCTTACTCTGTCATTACTTTTGTCCAACAGCTATTTGTTCAGTAATCTCCCCCAAGAGATTAGCACACTAATAGGCAGTCAACAAAACAAGAAAGAAAGAAAGACACAGTACTTAAAGGATGAATACTTGGGAGAGAGCATCAGTCTTTTGATGTCCTGATTCCAGTCGGGTTTATTTGCTATATATATGTTTATAATAACTATACATCTTTGTACAGCTGTCCTACTGCTCAGAGATTTCTGACTGCCTTACAAACCTTATAGCTCTCCTTTGCTTGCAGGCAGAAGGAAAGCAACATCCCTAACCCAAAGGGGTACCCTGGCACAGAACAACCCCTGTATTTAGAGCAGGAGGGTGGCTTAGCTGCAAAGTCAGTCCACCATTACACATGTTTTCCTGCCCTATGTACCAGCAGCTCACATCCTGAAAATGCCTCCACACCTTCCACTTTAACCCCATGGTTGTTCCTGTTTACATTTGAGGAGTCCATGTCTCCTGCTGGTTGGATAAATAACAGTGAAGAAAAGGGGCCTCATCTCCAAACATAGATGATGTATTTCTTTCAGTCATGGTTGACTAAAAGAATATTGTCTGATCTTTAGTGACCCTACTATGCTGAGTGGATAACAGCCAGGTATTTATATAAACACAAAAAAGGCAAGGAATTCAGAAGGGAAAAGATGGCTGCAACTGTGTCACATTTTGCAGCATGGTCTGATAAAAGCTGCAAGTACACTTCTCAAAGAAAGTTTCATTTTTCCAGCGTGGTGGTTGCTCTTGCTTTGCTTTTCCTCAGACAAATTCTTCTTTTAAACTGGCAGTGAAAACTTACTTAGGACTGCATTAGGGGCTCTTGAAACATCCTTTTTTTCTTCCCTGGAAATTGATACCACACACTTGGGCGATTTTATTTTTTTTAACAGATTGGTAGGCATTCTTTTCATTTCCCCCTTGTGATTTTATATAGAACACTTTTTCAGGCAGATCTTTTTGCACCCCACCAAAGAAGCCAATGAAACCATTCACATGCATACAATTAAGCACAAAGAGTGGGGAGAAAAAAAAAGCTACAGCTACAACAGCCTAATAATATCATCTGAAAAAATCCTCCAGATTGTTAATATTCTGAAGTAACAAATCCTTTTGAAAAGAACTTCAAAAAGTCCTTCATGCCTCTAACAATCATTTTATGTACCCACAAATTTGGGAACATATGGAAGCTAATAATTTTAAAGTTGGAATAGCATCATACATTCTGCTCCCAGTTTGTCCTGATACTGCACAGTTGAAGCTGTTGGAGCTTTATTATTGACTTTGTGGAGTAAATGATGAAGTACTTAATGGGGTGCAGCCTCATTCAAGTCAAATGTATTGCACAGGCATAGCGGAATTTGTCCCTGTGTTTCTGATAATGTATAACAAAAAAACCCCCACCTAGCATACTCCAATATTCAGAAAATATAGAGGGACAATAGACAAATCTGTATTTTGGGAGTAAAAATGCAGGAGGGTGGATGAACAGGAGTAAATCTCAAATCTTCACAGTAATATATGTATCTTAGATATCCATCATCCTACGACCTCTCCCAAAATATCAGAGCAACACAGTTATACCCTGTGGTTCCCAGTGTACATAGAAAAGGCAGTTGCTTTTAAAGTTTGGATGGCCATGAAGTTGCCACCTTTGATTTCAAAGAAAACAAGAAAGTAGAGTTTGAAGGTTATAGGTCTTGATTGCCAGCTCCAATACAATTAGAAAAATGGAAGAGATCATCAAAAATTCTAATGCTGGATTGATAATCTTTAGATGAAACATATTCTATCATTTTAGCTCAAAAGAGTACATTTGGACATTTATAACTGTTGTTTTGTAGTATTTCAGTCTTCCACATTCAGATTTTCTTGGTTAACGCATAGGCTGAAAAATGTACATTTAAAAAAAAAAAAAGAGGTTGAGATCTCATATATTCTCATGTGTTCTGAAGCTGGTTGCAAGGAAGCACAACAAAGCACATGAGACTTGGAGAAACTAGAAGAGATGCAATACCAAAAAAGTATAGAAATGTTTCTCTTTGAGAATTTATGTGGTGTGTTTAGTTATTTTTCAGGATCAGGTCTCAAAATTGTCCCCCAAATTTTTCTTGGCTTGCTATTTATTCCCATTCACCTTCTTATGGAGTCCAGTGAACACAGTATCAGTGTTATAAACAAAGTTTAGATTCTTAGGATTCCTTACAAAAGCTTCTCAACATTAAAGGGGCAATGCAGAAAAGAAAGAAAAAGGAAGACATTGCTTTCTTAAGAATATAAATACAGACACACTGATTCAGAGGTCTGGAGCTCATGCCATTCTGCACCCAGCAGTGGCCATAAACACCTACCCAGAGAACAGGGAGAACAGGGCAAACATGTACAATACTTCCCTCAGACAGTGTTCCAGGCTTTCACCATGTTTAGCCCAAGAGATTTCCAAAGCCTGATGCTGTTCACTTCTTCACATAATGAGCTATAGTGATAAATTTCATCACTATACAGATCAAATCCACAGTTCTTGAAAGCCTGCTACTGCAGGTGAAAATTACATAGTCCATCTATGCTTATGCACCTGATCAACAGAGAGAAGAAAAGTAATTCAAAAGGCACGATAAAGCCTTGAGCAGAGTCTTCTGGAAGGACCAAGAGGAAATACCAGTCCAGAGACCTGCCTAGAGTACACAAGTTTTCAATAGGCCTTTTAGGACTGGCCATAAGCATATGTACTATTTATATAAGAAAAAGAACTATCACATAATTCTTTGGAAAATGGTACATCTGGAACTAGATCAAATGTCTGCAATAAAAGTTGAATACATGTAAAATTCACTTTTAATGTTTCACTCTAAGCTTCAGGCTCAGCTAGATTAGAAATAAAGCCCATCCAATCTTTCAAGAGAGACTGGAGTTTGAGAGAAACAGGCAGGACTTTTGCATTTGCAACATTATCCTGTGGACAAAACACTGGTGAGTCTTTCACTGGGATTCAGTGCTCTAAAAACCTTGAGAAAGCATGACTGGAGAGAACAGAAAAGGATTTATTTTTTTCATATTTTTATCACACCTTTACAACATTTTCCAAATGAAAAGTTGTAGTATTGAAAGTAGTGACCAAATTTGCCAGCACTTCTGTAACAGATCTTTAGACTACCTAACATCCTACAAGGAAAGAATAATTTCTATTGTTACTTACACAAACTGCTCCTTTTAATGTTTAATTCCCACTTTGTACCTGTAAACAATGTAATAACATCCTCTTGCTTTTTGTGTTTTGTGGCCCAGGCCAACATCAAAGTCAGCAGTGTGAAATTGAGGAGTGTTTTGGATTTCTATTCAAAACATTCTGTATTCCAAACCCAAGCCCCTATCTCCCCTCATCCCAGGTAGACATTTGCATACTTTTAATGATCTTGTTTATTCTACATGTTGGAATATAGTTATCTGAATATTGATTATGGTTTTATTGAAGTTCATCAATTGAGTGCAGGAATTGAGAATTCTTCTTTCAGTTGCAGCCACCTGCTTAGATTTCTATGTTTATCTGCTTCACTGAGTTTAAATCAGTTTCTGTAAGTGAAAGTCTGTTACTTTGAGCAGATGTTAATGTTCAGAAATAGTGTACAGTCTGCCATTAGCATATGTAGCATAATGCTAATAAATAGAGGCATGTACCACCTTGAAGGTGATTCTGATTTCAATAGAGAAAACTTCCTCCCGTCCTACCAGCCCCTTTTCTTAGGGAAGCCTCCAGTTATTATAAGTGAGGGATCTTCCTACCACCCCAGGAAAGACCTTGGCAAATGGTCCATTCTGTTTATGCTACATTGGGATGATTAATGATATTGTATAGTGTAACTAAATTGTACTGCTATTATCATCAGGTCACTGCTGACAATTAGATATATCATCTCTGGGGTTCATATACAGATAACAATTTTAACTATGTGGATAAACAAAGGTTTGATGGTGTCCTAATGTGAATGTAAATATTACCACATATTGGATGTAAGTAATGCACCATATACAGGGATTACATTACACAGAGGCAGCCATCGGGTAGCTGAAGCTGGTGAAATGGTTGCAACAGTAGTTTTCTACTTTATCCTCCTTGTTATTTTTTTTCCCCCTTCCCTAAGGATTTGAAATAATCCATCTGTAAAACATGACAAACACTTAGGCTCAAAGGGATCCATCAGCTTTCAAGTAAAACTGTAATGAAACTGATTTGGGATGTCTTGGGTTTTGGGAGGAGGGAGTTCAGTTGCCTCAGTGCTCTCCTGGCTTCCTTCTCAATGCAGTGTTTAGAGCTCCAGTACTAAAGCAAAGCCACTGGAAGAAAAGTTGTTGTTTGAGCACAACCAGCTTAGCCATGAGGAGGAGAAAATCTGAGAAAATCAGGTCCTAGAAGTGTCTTTGTGTTTTGTCTCCAGAGCAGATCGGTGTTCCTAATCCTGACAGCTGCAAGTAACCATTTGAGAGAAAGGTTGTATTAAGTCAAGATGAAAAATTTGAGAAAGGACTTATTGCAGAAATGCAACATTACAGCTCCTGGCTAGAGTTGAAAGTATATTGAAAAGGTTTGGAGTGCAAGAATTCAAACTGAGCAAAGCCTCTGTCCCTTTTATTGTTCATCCATCAATAACTGGCACATGTCATGTTAGGGCGCAGACTAGAAATTAATTTTCTCGCTAATATTAAGAAACTTTATTGCACCAACCCTTATCTTCATAAATCCCAATATATACCAAGAGGAAAGAACACAGAAGTCACTGCAATAATACCAGCAGAGAACTGGAGCATGATAAAAATCAGCTTTACAGGCCTTGCATTTCCATGAGTCTAATTCCCATTTCATAGTGAGGAAAACATAGCAATCTGCACTCAAAAAGAGAAGAGAATCTCTAGATCAGAGCCCCCAACTGATTTATACTCACAATTTCCTTCTGAGATAGCAGCAGCAGATGTGCAAAGCAAAGACTACCAGTAATTCTGTTCTCCTCCTGGCATGAGAAGGGAAAGATTTTTCTAAACTCAAGAAATTACTGGAGTCAGATTCACTGGACAGTGGTTATTTTTAAGTGGTTTGAGCTACCCACTTCCATCATTTCAGGTGGGTGATATATCCCATTTTCCACTGAAGAAGGTGTTAGAGAGGAGACAGATTTTGCAGAAAAATAAAGATGAAAGCCTGAGTTCTCAATGCAGTGATTATTTGACACCTTGTCTGCTAATTGAACAATGTATTTTTAAATTAAAGTAAAAAAATCCCCCCACAAATGCACCCCCCAAGAAAGAAAACACCCCAAAACACCCAAATAAAACAAAACAACAAAAAATTAAAAAAGAAAAGAAGAAAGGATTACAAATGCAAGACAATGATACCCAGAACGTGACAAAACAAAAAAAAGCCAAAAATCCCCAAATACCCAGGACTGTGCCATATGAACAGAAAGGTGGTGGCAAGTGGAGCCTTTTGATATCAGCTCTCTACTAACATCACAGATCAGAGCATTGGTTCACTTGACAGCCTGCACCACTGGGGCAAAAGATTCATCTTGAGGACAGTGTTTGGGTCTCTGGGCAGAGGTGCCGAACACCTGTGGGTCTCAGAGTAAAAAAGCAAATTGTTCCCTCTGCTCCAAGCACATCCCTGCAGTAAAATCAGTCCATTCAACAATTTAAGAGACACAAAATAAGGACTGACTTTTACCAATTAATTTTTATTCCACTGATGTTCCCTTGCCCACAATTTGCACTTATTGATCCACAACTAGAGGAGAAGGCCAGAAACAGGAAAGGATAAAGGTAAGCTCAAAAAGTGCTGCAGTTCTAGACCAACATAAAACACAACTTGGAGCTGGAGGGCAGAGGAGGGACAAGGAAGCAGAACAGCAAGAGAAAGGGAGCACAGAGAAAGGAAAAGAGAATTAGAGACAGAGCAAACAAGATTAAGCTTCTTCTGACTTATTGGATGTACACTCAGAAAGCAAAAGGCAGGGAGAGGAAGCACAGGGGGAGAGTACATGAACTGCAGCAAGTTCTGTCCTGAGGCTCCATGCAATGGTTTTGTAGAGACACTCTGAGGCTGGGGTCACTTCAGATGATGTGTAGCTTTAATGAAAGAAGGAGGGGGGCTGGAGCGAAGGGAAAAAGAAAAAGTGACTGAGACTCTCTGTCTCTTCCTCGGTCTCTGTTTCAGAGACCTATTGGCCATAACTCTTGCAGGGGAAATAACAAGCGTTCCCCATCCAAATGTAAGCACATTGGCACTTAATCCTATTTTATAAAGGTTATAGTTTTACATAAATCACCCGCTCTAAATGCACTTTAGTCATCCTCCTCATGTTAAGTTTCCCTTTAAGCCTAACTAGGCAAGGAGGATTTCTCCCACTGGCCCTCTGGACATGACGCCACCAAGATTGAACTATGCTCTCCATCTTTAATATCCCTGGAGGGATTCATCTATAATGATGTCAGGGGCTAAGCATATTCCCTTGCCAAGGTGGGGGAATTAAATCTGTCTTTCCCATGTCTCACTCAGGTCCAGCACAGCTAAAAACAAGTTGTTTGGAGAGCAGAGAAAACTGGTGATGTTTCACCTTTGATATCTTGCTCTTCATGCAGATTCCCTAACGTCTACTAAAGGGTAAGCTTAGCAGCCTCTTCAGTGACTTCACTATCAGTCATTCCATTAATGAAGTTTATAACAGTCTCTGAGACCTATCTTCTCTATTTCATCATACTGAATTTGTCCAGTGAGTTTCAGGGTTATACTGGAAGGACAGGATGACAGGCAGAACAACCCTTAAGCAAGCAGACAGCACAGGTGCTTGAAAAAACACATTTCACTATGAAATCAGCTTAAAAGATACCAGTGACATAATTGCTACAAGTCATCTCTTACATGTTCTCAAACAGATGCATCCATGATGAGGAAAGTACATTCCAGCTCCTGTACAATTTCTTAATGAATTCTGTGTTTGTTTCATAGCAGGGTACTTGGGGTACCCAAGCAACTTCATAAGCTTGGACCAAGTTAGGTACAATGATTTTAGTAGGCTCAGAGCAGAGGTGCACTTCTCCAGTTGCTGATTTTGCTTTTTTGTAGTCTGTCAGGACAAATTGCCCTGTCACAGACACTGGAGCTTCTTGTGGCCAAAACGGAACTTGAGTTCTTTCAGTTCTCATGGTTGAGCCACATCTGCCTCACTAAAGCATCTTTAATTTAAATGTCTCTACTCAGATACCCATTTTTATAGCATTTTTTTTCATTTTAGTCACTCAGATTTTTGACAGAGTCAAGTTATGTGAGGTTGAATAACATAGTCAGAAATTATTGGATTGGAGTAGTGGAGAGTCAGAGACAGCAACACTTCCTTCACAGGCCTTGTCTTCTGAAAACTAATCTAAAAATACACCTTCTTCCAGTGGAGAGAACACAAATGAGTAACACCAGCTGGCATGAAGGTTGCCTCACCTAAGCTGTCTTGATCCCTCTCCACAGATCAGTCTCTGGTAGTCTGCAAGGATACAAAGTACCCTGAATTTCTTGCAAGCAACACAGAAATCTTTTTTTAGTTTTGCATTAGCATAGAGTTTACCTAACCTTTGTGTTTAAGAAATTATTTGTCAGGTCCAGATCTAAATGAGTGCCTCTGTCTAGCATTCGAAAAAAAAGCTGATGCGAAAGGAAACAGGTCTTTTGGTCTTTCTAGCCTTACATCAGGCAAGAGACAGTTTATATGACTTCCAATCAGCTGATGTAAAACCAAGAGTCATTGAACTAAATTCCCAATGTCTGATTCAGAACTCTCCCGTAAGTATATGACGTTCCACTGAAATCAGTGCTGTTTAACTTTCCATACTAACTCTTTGTCTCTTCATACCAGCTCTGATTCTAGCTCCAAACTGATATCACCAACACGTAGCCCATCTTAACAGAAAGCTGAGGACAGATAGAAGATGAAAAGCTTGAACTCCTCTGCAGAGAGCAATCTCACACTTACGAAATCCTTAAACCCTCTATGTCAGCCTTAGCTTAAATAACTATATAAGCCTACACAGGGAGGAATGAATTTCACCCACAAACAACATGAAGAGAAATTCTACTTGCCAGTCAGTGACGATTCATGCATTTGCAAATTCATAGGAAGTTCAAAGCTGCCTAGTTCTGTCACCAGCTTTGCACAGCTGCAAGAAACTCCATTTCCTTGCAATAGTAATGACATTCTACTACAAGATTAAGAATAAATTTGTTTTCTATCAGACAACCAATAGAAATAATTCATAAGTTTGCCTTATGCAATATGGTGGAGTTTGGAAAGCTCAGTTGCAATCAGTACCCTACAGTGCAAGGTGCTGTTCATTCTTTAACAAAAACACAAGCCAAAAGAAACAGAAGAGAGGAAGTCATAGACTCAAGGCTGTGCAGCAACTCAGCAGCCAAGGGAAAAAATGAACTTTAGTTTTTTGACCACCAGCCCAGTGTTCCTTATGCTGCACCATTCCCTGTGCCATCAGTGAGGTCAGAGTTTTATAACTTTATGCACTTTACAATCATCATGTCTCACAACCTACATTCTTTTTTTGCCCCTCAAAAGTAAAAACTGCTTCCATTCCTTGTTACATAAGAGGAATTGAGATATTTAAAAAGCTGGAGCTACAGCCACAGATAAATAAATAAATAAATAATGTCTCAACCATAATTTGTAGTCTTTATGTCCCAACCTCAAAGGCTCAGTTTCTACTCATCCCCAAAAGCATCTATTCCATCAGCATAAATACACCTTCTCTAAAATATCCATATTTTGGAACAGGGCCCAGATACGAGGTCTCCTCTGAGTCGCATAAATGCCCTTACCAGAGCATTGTTTTCTCAAATCTCTGATCCAGAATTAAGACACAAGAAGCAGCAAAACATCTTTACCTTCTGCTAATGCAGCATCTAAAGTACCAACTTGATTCTTTTTGGTGCACACTGTTTGTTTTGGGAACAGTGGTATCTGTCACATCAAATCATTGCCATGTACTTGTTGGGACACTTACTCACCTGTACCCGTACCAAGAGCCATCTCCTGCCCCAGCATCCTCCAGCTGTGCTCAGGATGCCCAGGTCAGCTGCCTGCCCTCCCCTATGTCTGAGATCCCAACCAAAACCATTCTCTCTATACACACATACATGAGACAAATATTTATCTGAAACATTTAGGGCACTGGGTTTTCTGAGGATTTTCTATTAAAATCTCCTTGGCACTAAAAACCAGGCTAGGTCATGGAAACACAAAGCTTGTAGTTTCTCTAACAGTTGACAGAAAAAAACAAATATTGCCTCTTTGCAGAGAAAAACAGGCTGGAGCCAAGGACAAAGAATCAAGCTCCTGTTTTCTAAAACATTGATTTGAACCTGCCTTACACTTAAAGCAAAACAGAATGACAATAAATCCCAAGACAGAATCAGCAAAAACCACAAGATATCTTAAAACTTATGGAGTTTTATAGTAAATCTAAACTGCTCGCATTAATGACTTCCTGCTGAAGTGGGCTAGGAGGATTTTTCTCCTCAAGGGGATGCCAGAGTCACCAAGGTTATCTTATCCCCGTCCTGAAAACATCTCTGTAAAGTATCACAGCTGGAACGTTGACACAGATTTAAGACAGACACACACGCAGGACTGCTCATGCAAGAGACCCCACGCCGTTATAGTGACAGTCACACCTGCTCCATCTTTGCATGTGCAAGACCCAGACTGCCTCTGAACCACTTGGAACTCCTTCCATGTTCTGCTTCCCTGTTTGGCTTCACAAAGCCACAAGGCAAGGCAGAGCAGCGCATATACTGTTTGGAAAAAAAGCAACAAAAACACAATGTCAGCTGAAAACACGAGATTCTTCAACACTACTGAGAGGTGAGTAACAAAAGAGTCTTCTTTCTTTCTGGTGTGCCAGAACAGCATTAGTTCTCTCAACTTCCACCACAGCAACCTGTGAACGGGGAATATCAGTTTTACATAGTCACAGAATAAACATCAGGTTTAGAAGACACTGTCCATATTCTGTCAACAGAAGTTTCATGTCCATGCTCCTTAATAATAAACACCTGCATAGGCCTCTCCATCAGATAATTCCTCCAGTCTGAGTGTACACAGCCTTTTGAGTCAACATATTTCTTTCTTCTTTTTTATTTTCAATTTTTATTCTCTTTTTTATTACCCTGGCAACCTCACTTCACTTCTGGGAAGGTATTAGACAGACAATTGCCATCTTAGGACTTTCTACTGTTTCTCTTAAAGTCTATCTAGTCAGTTACTGAAAATTGCTCTTCTCCTTATCATGATTATCTAGAGAAGGAGCAACAATACAGGGTTAGGGCAAAAACATGTTTTTTAAGGTAGTTAGCAGAGGGGATACACCTATTTTCCTCAGAAATTAAGATGGGCTTTGGCAGGCTCCTTAGCAAAGCTCTGCTTTTGTTCCTGGCAGGTCTCCAGGCTGAAATGGTTTCACATGGGGGCAGGAGCTCATTGCCAGATCAGACCTGGTTCGCACTCACTGCATTTGTCATACAGGTTCTCAGCTAGTGTAAATCAGCATTACTTTATCGAAGTCAATAAAGCTACAGGTGAAGTGCCAGTTGTAAAGCCATTTTCTTTTTGCAGAACTTTTATAGCTATTCTACATGAATCAATGATCTATACACAGTGAGGGTGATGTAGAGTTATTTAGTTATCAAGTTATTGAGATAAGTTTATATGCTACCTAGAATGTAGTATAACTTTTTTCTTTCAGGAAGAACCAGAACTCTCCTTTATGAGTTAGACTTATTGCGTAGTAATTCCTTAATTGCTAAGGAATGTATAAGCTCTGAAATTCCCTTTCAAACACCACATCAGAAAAGTTAGCAAGTGGAAAAATTATTTGCTATTTTACTGAGAGTAGTGTGTAAAAAGCTTGGTTCCTGGAGTAGCCCCTTCTTGCCCAAAACTATTTAGCTCTCTCTATATAAGAAGTTAGCAGAGGTTTTAGAAAACTTCTAAAAAAGTTGTCTCAGTAAGCCCTGCTTTAAAGCTTAACAGACATGCTTTCTTTTTGAGTCTTTCTTAGTTTTGTCACTACTGAAGTATCTATTTTTATTACATGTGGGAGATTATCAAAGTCCGACTAGAAAAAAACCCAAACAAACCAGGACCATAACAACAAACTTCAAACCCTTCTCCTTCATTTATTTTATTAGAAGTAATAGCAATTATAGCAAATGCCTACTGAGAACACTTAAAAATAATCTTTACATACTTATCAATTGTTTATATTTAATTTTCCCTAAAGATACTTGGAAAAACAATTTACTCAAAAAGCAGGAGGACACAAGTTCAGGACACCACCAGAGGCATCACGTAATAACATCTGTACAAGCTCCAGTGTTGTCTCTTTTTATCATTTCTTTCACTCAAGTTGTATCTCGTTAAGTTTCCCCCTCAATAACAGCACTTTCTAGCCTGCATTTGAGGTGGTTTAACCCTTTAACCCAAGGAGTAGAAGCATTGCAAAGACCCAAGAGTCCATTTTGCAGTAAGTAGTAGACTGCCAAATCTCTTTGTTTTAGATTGTGAGTATTCTTAATTCTTGTTTGTGAGCCTTGAGTTGGACTGTGTGTTCTCAAACAAAGCTAGTTATTTCTTCACCACCACCCCATCCCCCTTCTTTAAAACTTAGTTATGCTTTTCATTCCTTGATGATTTTTTTCTCCTGAAAATTGTTCCAACCTGCCTCCCTAACAATTCATATCTAAGCAGACTTCAAATATGGAGGTTTTATGTTTTCTGAAAACTACAGATAGACCTGTTCTTGCATAGTTGCTTGAAAATAATTCTCATTAATACAATATGTTAAATCCCAGTCTCAAGAAGACTTTGATGTGTAGGCTTAGGAGATGTTCAGGATGGGATCTATCCAATAAGAACAGTTCACTTGAGACAATGAGTTTGTGTATTAGGGCCCAGAGCTCTTAGTTTAAACACAAGTAATAAAATGAGGTTATTCCTGGATGTAAGGCTATATATAGTACCAACTTTGCAGGCTTATGCTTTTGTCTGTGCAACTATCTTACTCCTAAATCCCTGTGTCCCATTCCTGCACAGTTATGGGGCACTGCTTTATCCCTCTAGGATGTTAATAAGCCTCACTGGCAAGGAAGAGAGCATTAGTCTTTGATGGGTAGGTAGATTAAATATGCACGCATAATAGTAAATATTTATTTAGGTACCTGAGCTATTCTGATTAATGGCTGCATTTTTCTTTTAAACGATTTGAGTACTTTTTAATGGCAATTAATTAGTATTTATGACATGATTATTTAATTTATTTCACTCTTCTGCTGGTAGTACTGTCAGGGAAGCTCGAAACTCCAGGTTTTTACAGTTTTTTCAGGTTGGTAAATATTAGAGTTTGATTCTGTCTTCTGTGTGCCTGGGGATGCACAAACCAGCATGTCTCTGCTCTATTTCCTGGCACTTATTTACCAGCAGCAGAACTACCATCCAGGGAAATAGGACTCTGATCCTGCAAGCACTTCATGAAGTTTTTTAACTTTAAGTACACAAATAAACTTGTTGTGGTCAGCAATGGCATAAGGATTACATGCATAAGTTTCCAGAATTGGGACCTCTAGGTCTCTCTAGTGACCTGCTTAGCTTGCAGTAATAACAGAGCAGCTCTCAAAGGACTGCGCATAAAGATGCCCAGTGCCATAATCTGTCTTTGTAGGTACGATGTAAGTACTGGCAATATGATTTATTTGTGGCCCGATTGTTGAAGTGCAAGGAAAATAAATGAGGGTTTCATGAATAAGGACACAAACCCCCCTTCTTTATCAGGGGTGTCCACTGCAGAAGCTGTGTGCTCAAAGGGTTTAGCAGTATCTATCTCCTTTCTTTGGCCTGCCGGGTCAGCTGTAATGATCCATCTCTTGGTTTTGCCATCATTGTGCATGGACCTTGTCTGGGCCAAACCGAGGAAGAATCTTCAAATATATCCTCACAAAAACCTGCTGACTTCAAAAACCAATAGAATTTCTACTTTGGATGAGGTCCTAGGAGTTGTATGTGCTTTGCTGTTGGTCACATGACCAGTTGGAGTTCTCTCTTGGCTTGATATATGCTTTGGCATTTTTTCTTTTTTTTTTTTTTTCCTGAGTCATGTGGGTTTTTAAATGAGACCCATACTGTAGTAAGTCAAAACTTTGGAGCTCCCAGTCCTATTTCAGAATTGTCTGAAACGATTTTGAAGACAATGGGTTCCTGAGCTGATCTAGGTACAAAAACCGCTGGCAGCTGTAAGAAAACATTTTCTCCCTACAAAGAGTAAGAAGGGGCTCAGCACCTTGTGTAGATCAGGCAGAGTTAGAGGCTATGAACAGGGAATGAGTTGATGGGATAGGTCCTAATGAAGCAGTGGGTGAGACAATTAGAGGCAAGGGATAAATCTTACACAGATGGTTCTCTTATTCGCTTATCCCCTACACTCTCCTCCCTCAACAGCCCTGAGTCAAAGCAAAGCAAACAGATGGGGAAAAATACGATTAGTTGCAGAGCCACCAGAAATCCAAACAATATTCCATCACGAGTTCTAGGCCAGCACACTAATTTATCGAGTGCACGGTGCTATTGGAAGTGGCCCGGTGTGCTAACTCGGCAATAGATCATGATAAAAAGTGTAAGTGATCCGTTATCACCAGGTTAATGCGCTTTACTATGCAATTCTGCTAGCTCGACAGAAACATCATTACATAATGATAATGATGCTCTGCAAACAGAAGCTGGAGGAAGGGGAGGAGGGAATGAGACCTCAGACTCCAGGATATTGCAGAAACTCCTGGGCAAAAAAGGGCTGGGTTTCCAATTCATTTAAAAATAAAGAAAAAAGGAAACTGAAATGAGTCAAATCTCGAAAAGCAAAGATGTTAAGGAATCATTAGTTCAAAGTAATGAATGCCTTTTTTTTTCCCAGTTCATCTGCCTGATTAGGAGTGTTGATAACCATGAAATTGACCAGATATTTGCTATTGTTTCATTTCTCAAGAGCTGACAGGGCTGTTCAGATCTGGATGCACTTTGCTGATAATGTGGATGAATCAGAAAACTGTCTTCCCGCCTGGCACATGGGCTCCTGCAGGCTTGGAAGAGAGACTGATGGCAGCAGGCAGGAGGGAGGGAGAGGAAGTGCAAACTGCACACAGTGCCTGGGACATGGATGCAGTGAGAGCAAATCAGAGTGTACAAGTGTAAGAGGCAGAGCTGGGCAGGGTGATGGACACCGAAATGGTGACAGGAATTGGAAGAGAGGCAAAAAAAAAAGCACAAAGAGCATAGTACAAATGGAGCATGTGGGACACCAGGGTGAGGGAGTACACACAGGCAGTGCCATGGGTGAGGAGTCCCTGAGGGTGCGGAGCAATATGTGTGTGATGGAAAGCCAGCACATTGCCTGCTCAGAAGGTGTGGTGTAGTGAGTGACATGGGCTATGCTCATGACACAGCCATGATGCTAGGGGATGGGAATGTGAGAAATCTTTGCACGAGCAGGGGCCAAGAGAGAAAAGTCTCCTACCTGTGATGTCTCCTTCATTGGGCCCTCTTTGGGGGACAGAGATCTAGTCTCTCACAAGATGCACTGCTTTACCCCATCCTGCTCTGCATCTTCTGGGTGTGATATGTTTGTCTCTGATGCTGCAGAAAGCTCTTGCAGTTGGTGTGCTTGCATGGGTATTTTTAGCAGGTGCTTTGCATTATAAATCCTGCCAGCTTTAACATTGCTGGGTAGACTTGATATAATTTACCTTTGGTTTAGCAAGAAATAGGAGCTGACTCAGGGATTAAGGCGTGTCAAGTCAACACAAATAAAAAATAAAGCAGGGGAGGATTAGTCAGAGATGAATGCAACACAGGAGTTGAGTGTTAATTGTGGGAACAGTAAAGGGAAAGAAGAAATAAAACCTCCTTTATTTTACCGCCTACTTCTCTGAAGGCACAACCTGTCTTGGGGTCAGTATTGACAACACATCCTGTTACCATGAGTCTCTAGTCTTCAGAGGTTGCAACATTTCCTGTGGAACTCATTTTCTTTATAGCCTAGGTTTGGAATGGCACCTCTTAGATTAGGAAGTTCCTACTTTGCTTCCTACACAGCAGGCAGGGTGGCAGCCCTCAGCCACATCTCGTGGCTTGCAGCTGCTGTGTGCTGTGGCTGCGAGCAGAGGCTGGCTGCTGACATGATGAATTGGGAGATGCTTGATTTGACACAGATTTCACTTTCTCTGGCTATAGAATTTCCCTTACAGTTTACAAACAACCATATCAGGAAGTGAGACTTCTGAAGCATTAAAACTCTGCATGTAAACCTGTTGTGGGAAGGAGGATGCTGTTAAATAAATCTAGATGCTATTAAATATAGGTTCCTGTGACTTTAGTGAAAGGTTGGAAGACTTGGAAGAGTTGAAAAATCTATGGAAAAAGGGTCTAGTCTTCCTTGGCCAATCCTTATTCCTTTTTTGAAAGTAAAAGACCCTAAAAGTTTCAGAACATGAACAAATTGTAAAACTGCTGTCTTTCCTGAGAGGAAAGGGGGTTATTCTCTTCAAATTGATGAGGTTCATGCTTTTGCTGTATGATAAAGGCTAAGTCTTGAATTCTTTAGTGACTGTCATGAGGTAAGCTACTTTGCATTGTTACTCCTGTTCAGCACTGCCCATATACACACATGGACTCTACAGTGAAGCCACTATCAAACACTTCATGTTGCCCTGTTCATATCCCACAGTTCATGGTCAACATCAGGCTTTTACCAGAAGACAATAGAAGTAAAGATGGCTCAGTGGTTTTTGATCTTTTTGTTTCTTTTCTACTTATGCCCTGCCCTGATCAGAAATAAATGGTTATAATAGACCTTGAAACAATAAATTTCATAGCCTTGCGTTATTTTCCTGTGATTTGTTGTCCTCGTTTAAAATATCTTTATATTTTTTTTCAATTCTTCTTCTACTGACAATCCAATGCAAGCACTAATTTGGAAGGAGAGAATGAGAACAGTTGCACGTGCACGTGGACATGTACACATTCTCTCTCAAGGTAGTGTAAAATTTGTGATTAGTTGATTAGATTAGTTATGCTTCAAATTCCCAATCAAAATTAGATAGGTTTTGTGCTAGTCATTGCAATTTCATACAAAAAAAAAAATACCAGGCACTGTTACTGACACTATTGTCTGGCAGCAGTCTCTGACAAGGATTGACTGGAGGCAAGAAAGGGCTGAGGGCTCCAAAATGAATAAAAGTCAGCACAGAACAGTTGATTTGGATCTCTTCACTGCCAGTGTTGTAGCCTAAGAGTGACATCACCTCACACTCCACATGCAAACAACAGGCTGGAAATTAGATCTTGCTGCCAGACTTCTAAACTTCTGTGAATATAGAAGCATGAGGTGCTATGTACCAGGTAATATGATTGAGTGGGTGTCTGTGGGTTGGGATTGTGTGAATATTGGACCAGGACAGGCAGGGTTCTGATCCAAAATGCTGCTTCCATTAAGTCTGGGCTTCTAAATTCTCTGTGGAAATGTGGTGGCACTGTGCGGGTCTGAGGTAGACTCACAAGGTTAATGGCAGCTGGTACCCTGTCCATTAAGTCATTTAATCCCTCTCCTGGATTAAATACAACCCTCCTGTGTTGAATCATCACCTCTCTGGTAGTATGGGTGAGCCTAAGGGAAGACATTGCTAAGATTCCTTAAAAGAACACATTTTAAATATTCATTTTATGTAAGAAGAGCAAAGAAAGAGTGGAAACACTTGATATTTTCCCCTACCATGACGTCATGAAAAGGAGATAGGAAGGAGGGACGATGCTGGTGCCAATGGAATTTGAAGATTAAATGAATGAAAATATCAGTCATACAAAATGGTTTATATCTGATCTTTCACTGTAAATGTCATATAAAGAAAGGATCTCTCTGATATTTCAAGGAGCAGCAAAGTCTGTGATGACATGCTGGTATCAAGATTTGCATATTTATTATAGATAAGCTGTCAAAATGTATGTTGTCAATTTCACCTTATACTCAGAATTTAATGATGCACATAAAGGACAGAAAATCTTTAATATTAATATTAATATGATTTTAGATTATAAGACTTCATTGTGGATATCAATCACCTAACCCTTAAGGACATGTCACTCAAGTTGATAGAGTTTATAGAAAATTAATGTGATCCATTCTGTAAGATCTATTGCAGGATGGGGGGCTAAGGGGTGGTACAGGGAGTAGGCAGTGGGTTGGCCATTCTTAGTCTGCATTACTTTCTTAGGTATATTCCTCTCTTTGAGCAGATTAACTCTCCCTGACCTAGGGCTTGATTGTTGTCTTTCATGTAACTGTTGAGGTGCTTGTGCAATCTGTAACCTGAAGGAGAATTTGCTGAAGGCCCTGTGTGGGGTCATTGCCTGCATAAGGAGATTGTAGTCCATCAACAAGAGGTGCTTTTGGAGAAATATTTTACTTCCACTTTCTACTTAGCTACTTACATTGGTTTTAAAGGGAATAGATATTACAACTTTCAAGAATCTAAAGGGGAAGGAAACACAGGAAAGTAGGGGGGAGATGTAAGGTTGATATCATTGAATGGGAGCTGTAAAACCAGGGTTGAGGTTGTCAAGTTTGTTAGATTTGATTGTTCTGATATTCTGGTAAAATCACCCTGATATTTTAGAGAAAAGTTTTAAGAAACAGTTATAGGCTTTGGCTGGGGTTATTTTTTGTATCTTCTTCCTTATGTTAAAAAAGGCACATTCATTTAAGGCACTACCAAATCAACATTCTTACACCTTCTTTGCATGGGTGGAAGCTTCCAGACAATTCAGAGAGGAATATGGAGGTTTGGATCTTTTGTTACTAGGTGGAGCATCTGTTGCTTCAGTCCATTAGCTACAGCATCTGACACCAGCAGCTCCGATGGAGTTCACATTCAGGACCCTCAGGAGTAGGCAAAACTTGGACCAGGCTGCAACAACCAAATCTGTTTTCCTTGGAGCGGAGGAGACTGAACAAGACTGTTGCCAGCTGTCCCTAGCAACTCTTGTATGATAAGAAAAAATCATTTGTGGGAGAACAGAATTAGAGTCAGTTTCAAACTCTGTCAACAGTCTGGGTAAAATCTAAATACCCTAACAGTGGTGATCTTTCCTGTGTTCAGCTCTGCCATCCTGCCCTCCCTTTGCAAGTCTTATGTTCAGACTGCAGCTGTACTGAGGCACAGCTATCTTTCACCGCAAGTATGCACAACACCTGGGTGTATCCACACAATCTTATTTAAGTTGCTAATGACTGTGTAGCATATCTGATCATCTCCCCAACCCTGATCTCCCTCGACAGGGGTTCCCATGCATGAAAGTTAAATCTGCTGATGAAACCATGTCTTCAGCTTGCTGCAGTGTTTCTGGGCCAAGAAGTCATCCAACTTTAGAAATTCTCTGTTTTGTTTGGATTTCTGTTTTGAATTAAGTAACTGATGGTACCTGTGTTTGAGACTTTAGGAAGCAAAACACCTAACACCAACCTTTTATGTTATCTTGTAAGCTATGAGTTTTGCAGGACACCTAAATTTATAGACTTTGATACCATCATGGGATGGGGGAGAAGAAACTGAAAATGACCATGTTAATATTGCCACCAGCAGAGAATAATAAAGTTAAAGTTGAAGTATGAAATGAGCACCACGTGAATCTCTTTCCTTTATCCACTTCATAATACCTGCAGAAACAGGTATGGGAGCTCTTATATTTAGCATATGAATGTTCCATGAAACTCTGGCAACATGGACTGGATTTATGTAATTACTGCTGTAGTTTATACAGATATATACTCCTCTTACCTCTGAAAAAGACAGTATGCACAACCTCAATAAATAAAAAAAAATATAAAAAAGGCAGACAGAATGAGGAGAGGGGCAAAAATGGCCGGAAATATCTATAGCAGCAGCACTTTAAAAAGACCTTCCTTTCGTCATAGCTTTTAACAGGGTTGAGTTCCCTCTGATGTCATGTTAGCAAGTTGGTTTCTAACCCATAGTGGGCTGCAGATGGAGAGATTACATTGCTTCTTGATTGTATAAATTAATAGGTGAGCACACTGCACATGTTTTCTCATCTTAAATAATACCAAAAATTCACTAATATAACTTTCTCTGCACATTGGCAAAATGCTGACTTGGGAGATCTTTCTCAACATGTTTATGCCTCTAGAGCAACTGTGAAAATGATAAATTCCAAAATCTGTCCTATTTTGATTTCTGTTTACTTCTTTTTTTCTCCCCCTCTATTCCCCCTCCCTATTTCACTTCTGCTTGCATATTTAGGACACTTACTCATCTGTGTAACTGTCTCATCAATTTCCTGTAGGACTCCTGCATAGTAGTAGAAACAATGAAGTCACCTAATCAGCTAAACACGTGTGTTCTTTCTTGCCTTGTACATTTTCTCCTAGTTGTATCTGTTTATCTCCTTGTCTCCAATATCTGCTTTTATCTATTAGTATGTCTTCTTTCCCATGTTTTATCCGTTAATACCTCTTGTTCAGCTGAGGATAAACTCAGTAATAATTGCACTATAAAATGAAGAGTACACTACATGTCTCTTATTGCTCAGGGGTCTGTTAATTGGAATTTATAAAGTTCAATAAACAGTAATCCAATAAGACTTAAACTCTTATTCATTTATCTTAGAGGTAATATCCAGGCTGCCAGCAGCAAGCTGGAAGTGGCTGAGCCACAAGCTCTGGTCACACATGCAGAATGGATTTGTCTTTTTAGCTCTCTGTAGCAGGTACCTGCAACTGTGAGTCTCCCAGCAACTATATCACCTTGGTGGAGCCTGATGATAGGAGATGTTTTTCTTGCTGTATGGGAGGTTTTGAAGGAATGTGTCAATAAGCAACTCATACAAAGCAGAAGGTAATAAATGTTTTCTCTCATGTCTGGGCCTGGAGGTAGTAAGTCCTGTAACTCCAGTCATTTTCCTTTTTTCTTTTTTTCAATTGGATACTGCTAATTTTAAACACCATTTCCCCTCTGCCCTTCCAATTCTGCCTTTTAAACTTTAGCCACCTACCAGTGATGTTTGCTCTGCTCTCCTCCTTCACTCTGGCCTAAAGCACTGTTTATGAGTCACACTGGACATCACTGGCTCATTTTCAACTCAGCCTATGTTTTAATGGGGAGTGAGAGTATGAAGCAGCTTTTTTGGTATTGTGCAGAGAGCTCTATGCACAATACCAAAAAGTAAGTTTTCTGCAGTCCACTGCAGTGGCAACCAGTAGTGGAGTCCAGAAGACATAGATCAGGACCCGTCTGTAAAGTAGTCTGGGAAAGAAATGCAGTTGCGGGGTGAGATAGGGTCACGTTTCGAGGTTCCTTGTTAACTAGCATGGGGCTGATTGAATAGCCCTGCATTTGGGTAGCAAACAATTAAGTGTTCTGTAATACAATCCCTTCAGATTGTTGTACCAAATATATCTCAGTGATAATGCAACTTAAATAGCAATGTATTGACTGGACAGACTAAACAGATAACATGATACCTGATTACTGGATTAGTTTGGGAGCAAAAAGCAGTAGGACCTGAAAGTGATTTACATGTCCTAAACAGAGTACTACAACTGTGTGTTTGCCGCTAACTGAAAGAAAGACTGTGTAAAAACAATTTATCAAACAATAGACATTTAGTTTATTTTCAGTCTTATTTTTCTTTTTTTTTTTTTTTGAATCCTATAATATGTTTGGGCTTTTAAGCCGCATTTAATAAAACTAAATATATTGCTTAGAAACCATCTTTGAAAATAACATTTCAGTATCTCAGTGTTTCCCATGAAGACCCACAGAAACCTTTCCAGCACGCAGTAGTGTCTTTGATTCTGTTAAATGGCTGTTGTAGATTGGACAGAAGACATCTGGACTGAGTGGGAGTCTCACTGTTTCCTAACTCTTCTGCACCTTGAAGCAAGACACCCAGTTGGCCCCTACGAGCAAAACAAGAATAATACTGTTGGCTGCTCTTATCAGAAGTGCTCATACTACTCCTGTACTTTACGTGGATGCTTAAAAAGTAGTTTGATCTTGGTTCTGTAGCATTTTTACCTTTGATTCCAGAGGCTGGAGTTTCCCTGGAGGTTTTATTCTGATACCTATTTGTATCTTGCCATATGATATGAGCATCCTTCTAAGATTTTGAAGCAATGATATTATGTCAGTGGTTTCTACATCATTGACTATGCACTAGTAGTTTCTACATCATTGCCTATCTGCAGCATGATGGGGTTGGCAGACATTTCCCATCTCAAAGTGACTAGGCAAATGTTCAGATAACTCCACTCAAGGGGTTTTTGTTGTTTTTTTAGTCTAAGGTTGCTACTTTGAAGTCAGCAAATCTTTGAGATGCAGATAAGAGAGTATACTAGGAAGAGAACATATATATTTGTTCTGTTATTTTACTTTTTCACTTAATAGCCATTACTGACCACTGCCAGAGACAGGATACTGGGATAAATAGATGTTGGGCTTGACCCAACAGGCTGTGGTTACAAATAGCCCTCCTGAGACCCCTCTCTCTGCATTCACTGGCTGCATAAATAACTTTGGACCATCACAGTCTGTCCTGAGAGCCTGTGCCACATACCTAAAGTGAGGTGGAAGGAATCTTTGTCTTTGGGTCTATCCTAGTCAAGTAAAAACTAAAAACATAACAGTGAATAGCAGATGCTCTCCAAACCCCAGAAGTTATGTTGGGCAAGGCAGTACATTTGCTTTGTCCTCTTTTGGCGATGAAATACTATTTACTGCAGAAAACTGTATGTGTATAAACCCTTAGTACATCAGTGGGGCAACTGCAGCAATATATTTGATCTTTTCATACTTCACTGTTGTAACAGCTTAATATTAGGTGTTAGAACAACATATGCCCCTGATTTAAGAATATTCACCATTTTTAAGGCTGTGGAAAAAAGCACAGGGTCTGCGATAAGGATAGGAAAGGAACCTTAATTTTAGCAGCTATAGTACAGAAATGGACAAAAATCCTACTCTTGATTCAAAGCTTCAAAAGTGTAAAGTGAAGGCTCATTATGACCTGTTCAGTCAAATGAAGAACAGTGGTTGTTCAGAGGTAATACCCTCATATATTATCATGCTTAAAACCAGGCAATATCATAAACTTTTTGAAGCACCTAACATACTACAGAAGTTATGCAGGCTGGTAAAGTCACTAGTTAACATCTCTAAATCATGTAAAACTGGAAGTGCTATATTCTTCCCTGATGTGCCCAAGGTGACCTGCCATTCTCACTATAAACTGGATTTTTAATGTATTTCTTATTTCAGAGGGGAAATACATCTACTCTGGGGTGATGCATGGCAGCTTTTTGACCATGCTGGGGCACTGTTCCTTAGCTAGTAGCTGAGGAACATACAGTCTGACCAGAATAAAGAACTGAAGAATTTGTTGGTGACCATCATCCCAATATTGACATCTTTTCAGCAATAGAGGCAGGTGCCTTTGTTTCCTTACTGCTTCATAACCATGATGTATTGGTTTAGCCTAAACACAGGTAAGCCCATGGTATCTTCCTGCAGTTTTTACAGGCACAGCAACAAAGCTACTCTTTTGAGGAGGGCAATAAGATTTGAAAAGCCAGGGGCAAAGTTGGCCCCCTGTGGGCTCCAAATGTTTTCTCAAAGACAGTATTTCTAGGAATAGACATTTAAATCTCTGTAGCTTATTTTTAAATACGTGGTTAAAGTTAAATTTTTAATGCTCTATATAGGAACCTTAGTGTGTGTTCTGGCTTTCAGAGATACCAAACACAGAGCAGATCACACTGAAACCAATGATGGCATCTTTGTGCTCAGCAGTTCTGAAACAGCATGACAGTTCCAGAGGGCGAGTTGATTTCTTGTTCCCAAAACATGTCATGGCAAAATATTCCTAAACCAGAATCATATGGAGCTCATGGTTTTGAAAAGGAATTTTTCTACTTTTTGATTTACTCTAACCACACTGTGGTTTGTACAAATCCATCACTCAAACCCTTTTCCTTCCCTGAATCTCAGTACTTCTTCACTGACCAGGTCAAAGGTTCACTTTACTGCTGTAGAAGTCTTTCCCAGCCTGGTTAATGTCACTTAGCATTTGGTTACAGTGTTTATTTCGAATCAGATTAATTATGTTTTCCATGACTGGTGTGTTGAGGGCTTCTTGATTCATGTGTTCTGAATATTGTCTCTGGACATGTTTAGTGGACAGCCTTTAGGAATGTTTGGGCTGTTTGTTGCTAATTGCTATGATTTGTTGAGACATGGGACAATTGATTGATATCACTGTTAGCTAGGGCAGGCCAAAAAATAGTAGATTTTATTCTGAGGTTAGAAAAAAATAGGAACCAAATGCATTGCAAGTCCTAATGAGATTTTCACTATGTAAAAAATCATGCCTTTAAAATGCCTTTAAACAAAAGGAACTTTTTGAAAACCAAACAAAAATCTGTTTATGTTTTAGAAATAATAAATGAACTTACCAAAGAAATAAGGCTGTTCCCTGCAGTTACATTAATGGTGAAAGGTTCTTTTAAGCAGCTACTGAAACAGACATGTCCAATACTCAACAATATTACAGTTTTTCAAACTTCCTTAGTAAAAATGAATTGTCAACAAGTTTAAGTACAACATCATTTCTGAAAACTCCGATGACTCCCAGTGACTTTTAAAACTGTGCAGATAAAATTGTAGATCATGGTAGCCCTGTTGCTCTCTCCTGAACTGAAATGAATATGTAAAAAGTTGCCTATTCCCTCTATTTAGAATGCCTTCCATTAAAGATCCAGACTGTTTCTAGTGGCATTTTTTCCTTGTATTGATCAGATTGTCAAAACTGTGTCTAAAGCTGACGTTTATGTCCAAAAATGTGTTCATCTCCATCACTGAGAAGGATCTAGTTTTCTGACATGTTTTCTCTTCACAGATAAGTTGTCTCCTTAATATCTGGAAGCTTCTGTCTGGAGATTTGGAATATAATCTGGATTACAGAGAGAGAAATTGGTGGGAAAAGTGCTGTTTATGGAGCACTGTGTTAAAAAGTGAGACTTTCTTCCAAATACCAAGAAAAACAAACATTGCATATTCCAGTTGCTGATAGTCATAGAGATGATGTTCATAATATAATAGATACAGACATAGAGTTAAATATCTGAAGAGTCTGGAATTTCAATTTGCCAGATTGGTGTGTATTAGTAGCTTTTTAATTTTCATCATATTGTTGTCTGTTTGATGTATGTAAATTTGATATTGTGCATCTTTCACACTCTCTGCTCGCTCATGGTTGCTGCTGGTGTGGTCAGGGTGACAGACTGTAATGGTGTTCTGAGACAGATGCTCTTGTGGAGTTGGTGCTTCTCCAGCCTGTCAGCAATTCTTGGGGTTCCTGGTCTTGGCCTCTTTCCTAGGATAAGTCTTTTTTTACTGTTGAAATACCAGCTTTGTTCAGAGATGTGTGCATACACCAGCCATTGTCTGGAGACTGTTTTGTCTGAATTGTGTAGTGTGAAGGCTGGTCAAATTTGAGCAAGCCTAAGTTGTTTAATAGGTGTTGCTTCTGACTACATGAAAGAGGCTTTTCTCCTCCCTTTGGTAGCAAGAACAAAAAATATTTAATGTTTCAAGACTTTCACACCAGTAGATACAGAGAAAGAGAAGGAATCACAGACTTATAGAATGGTTTGGGTTTGCAGGGACCTTTAAAGTTCATCTATTCTAACCACCTTGAAATGAGCAGGGACATCTTCAACTGGTTCAGTTTGCTCAGAGTCCTGTCCAACCCCATCTTGGATGTTTCCAGGGATGAGGCATCCACCACGTCTTTGGACAACCGATTCCAGTGTTTTATGACCATCATTTAAAAAAACCTTTCCTTATGCCTCATCTAAATCTGCCTTCTTTTAGCTTAAAACCATGATCTTTGTCCTATCACAACAGGCCCTACTAAAAAAGTTTTCCCCCATCTTTCTTACAGGACCCCTTCAAGTATTGAAATGCTACGTTAAGGTCTGGAAAGCTGGAATGCTGTTCTTTACTTGAATATTCCTTTTGTCATACTATAAAAGTTACATTAGCTTGCAAATTTACCATAACTGCTCTTCCTCCTCATCTTCTACACACTCCCTCTATTGTTACAAGGTACCTATGGCACACACAGTCCACTGCTCAGGTAAGGGTTGTTACACTGGAACACCCAGTAAATGTCACCAGTGCTTTCTGAGGTTTCATCTCTGGAAGAAATTCCAATGGTAGGATTTGCAAATCTGCTGGGAATATGGGGCCAGCACCCTTTCCCTTTTGTTTACTGCACACCTGCATGAAACTTACCCTACCAGAATTCAGATAATCTGCAACTCAAATCTCTTTTGTTTATCTGAAACAAATTGTGCTGGCTGTTTGCCATGCGGTGAAATCACACAGTTTTTCATTACACTCTCAGAAGCCTTAATTAGTGAATAAGGCAGCTGTATGCTCTCAAAAATACATCTATCAGTACAAACTGCTGCCTGATGGTCCAAAATAAAACATGCCAACATTTCTTTTATGCTTTCTCTTCTCTTAGAGCTCATGGACAGGTAACTGGGGGGAGGAGAACCACTGAGGATTTTGTTACCTTTGTGATTTATGTTCATTCCCAATTAAGAAGAAAAAATGCAGCTTTAAATTGTCTGTCTCATTAGAATTATCTGTCTCTGTGTGAGGTTATATTCCTCTATGTCTCCTCTAGTTATTCACCTGGTACCTTGTAACTCCTGGTTTTCTGGGCCCTGCCTGCTTACAGGAGAAGTTTTCTGATCTTCATCCATTAGTTGCACAGTGCTGTTTGTCAGTGTAGAGAATAAAAGAATGTTTGTCTTAAGATACATTAAAGAGGGAAAGGTTCCAGGGTGGCCCTTACCTGCCTAAGGGAATTGATCAGAATGTATTGATTTTTCTAAAAAAGGATAAGAATTTTATAAAAAAACTGGCATGTGTCTTTTCAAATGACTCTTGTTTTTTTTTTGTTTTTTTTTTAGTGAATTGCACCTGGAGACACACAGAGGCAACGTTTCTTTGCTTGTAACTTTTGCTGGAGTTTCTTCTTCATTTTTACAGCAAACTTCTAAATGAGTTTGTGGAGGGGTTGGGTTTGTTTTTGGGTTTTTTTCACCAAACTAGCTCCCCTCACCCAGCTCTAAAGTATTTCTAATTGGAAATTTCTACCAGCTTTGAGTAAGAGCTGCTGAAACATCACTAGGGTTCTATCCTCTCAAATTACCTGGGAGGTAGTGAAATGCAATGGTTGTTTTACAGAGGGGAAAAGAAAACAGGTCTCTCACCTAGGAAGCTTTTGGTGAGGATGGGAATTGAACCCACATCTTTCATACCAGCAGGTGCATGGCATTGATCTCATGGAGTGATTGGCACAACTTCAAGGAGGGAGAGGGTTAGTTTAGGATGGCATCAAGGGGATGCAAATTCACACCAATTCCTCTCATCTCCCTTAGCCAGGAAACTGCCTAATGATGCAAACTTGCAGAAAGTGACAGAAAGCCCAAGGGAGAGGTAAAAAAATGGTAGAACTCTTTCAAAATTTTATACAAAGAACCAGAAGGTTCAGGAGACATCAGTCATATTGAGAGTACTTTATCTTGTTTGTACTGTTTTGTACAGTTGTGTTTGAAACATCCTGCATGAGAGGCAGAGGAAAAAAGCTTTTTTTTTTCCTGAGTCAGAGGTTGATGTATGCTGGAACAATGGAGTCTGACCTCACTGCCTGTCTGCATCTAATATGTACTTGTTGACCATCTTTCTCCTCTCTGCACCCTCAGAAGATGCAAGTACCTCTGCTTCATTTCTCATGCAGATCAATTCTGCTCCATCTTCAGAAAAATTCTAGCATAAAATCTTGGTCACCTATGTCTACCTCTATATATGATTCAAGTGTGAGGTAGAGATCCATCTGTCTGGGTCTTCTGCAGAAGGCTCAAGGATCAGTGTGTGAATCTTGCTAGCCTGAGCTGGTGCAAAGTCTCTTAGCTGGTCCACATCTGAGGTTTTCTGTTCCCCTTGGAGATTTGTAGCTAGAGTGCTAGTAACAAAAGAAAGTTCAGCCATTTTTTCCCCTCACTTTCATTAAGTGTGTACTCCTAACAACTTCTAACTTGCAGTTGCAGATCTTGGGAAACCTAATGTTCTTTTGCTGTACAGTGCAAATATAAAGACATCAAGTAACTTTAGGTGAACGTAATACATAGCAAACAAGACTAGATTTTTAATTTCCTTTCCCCCACCCCCTCATTTCTCATATTTCTGCTTTTTGGACTGTATTGTGAGGTTTTATCTGTGGTTATATGTTATTAACAGAGAGCTTTGGTGGTCAACAGGACTCATAAATAGAGGGCACTGCTAATTATAATGTTTTTACCATTGAAATAAATAGTAAAATAAATTCTGTGTACCTGAACTTCTCACTGTGAAAAAAAAAAATACAGCCTTTTGTTCCTTAGCAGATTGGTAGCATCTCTCAGGTGTTAAGTTCCTGCTTAGAGGTCTTCAGTGATGCTGGGAGCAGATGCACAAATAGACTTTTCAGACTTTTATTTTGCCTGCAAATTTAATCCTCTTCCTGCCTGAAAAAGAGGCAATGTATAATATCAGAGTTATTCATGATGGCAGTAATACTATTAACTGCTGCCTTAATAGCCTGTGGGAAATGAGTGGGAATAGTATCTTACTATTTATGGTGAGCAGAGGGACACCATGAAGAAGCCTTTGACAACTCCAGTGGTTTCCGTGGTTTGTGTTGTCCATGACGTGTTTATCTGACCTCAAAATGCACTTTGGCTGAGCCAAGAGCTGAAGGAAATATGTTGCCTTCCACAAAGGAGGGAATGGGAGGGCAAGCTGGACAGGGAACTGACCTTGAGAAGGTGGATTTCATACACAGCTTTGTTACTTCTCCTTTGGTTAACCTTGGCCAAGTCACTTCACACTCCTCCAAGTATCTGTCTTCTTATTAGCAGATGGAGTAAAGATACTGACCCTAAATGCTTTGAGACTTACTCATGTAAAATAATTTTCAAGACCATGGTGGGATTAACATGGTAGGTCGAGAGCTACAGCTTCCTGGACTTCTTTGCTGCGTAAACAGGATGCAACTCTCTCAGGTTGTCAATCCAGTAGCTGTCACTTGTCAGAAGCACTAAATTCAGATGCAAAATGTATAATTGCAGAAAAAGTTAAATGTACCAGGGTCAAAGGAAGCGTGTGGTGGGAAAATAAGATAAGTTTTTTACGCAGAGAGGGAAGGTACGTGTGTGGGGGGAAGTGTTTGGTGAACTTCATAGACCACATCTTCTGAGGGAGAATCACTTCGCATGATGATTCCAACTGCTAGCTTCTAGCAAAAAGCATTAGCTGCAAAAGAAGCAAAATCATATATTATGGAGCAGCACTTTCTGTAATTTTTTTTTTTGAGGCACACATTTGTAAACACATCTAAAATTAGAGTTCAGCATCAGAACAATGAGTACTAGCTCTTCATATTTTTTGCTCTCAGATTTCGATGTTTTTTCCCTCTCTCTAGATCATAATATAAGTGTGTGTGTATATAATTTATTTATATTTTTAAAAGGAACTTTCTATATTTCCATCTGTTCCAAGTAGACTGAATGGAACAGCTTTTGTAAGTAAATGGAGAGAGGGGGAGGAAGAAAAGGGAGTAAAGAGAATAAAATGGCTTAAAACACAAACCTTGAATGGAAGAAGGGAAAACATTTGTTGCTTAGCACCAAGATGAAAAATATTATCTTGTCTGTACAAAAATCAGGAAGTAAAATTCTTATTCCCCTCCTCCACCTTGCTTTCTCCCTTGAAGCACTTCCAGCCATCAACAAGGATTATGGGTTAAGAGACTTGAGTACACAGGGTCACACAGTTCCTCAACATAGCATTGCTTCTGTGGCAGATGGCATTTACCTAAATGGAGAATGCCTTTTGGATCAGAATATACCCTACATCAACTCTTCATGCTTTGAAGGAGCTTATACAAACCAAGGAGAAGAAAGATATTGGCCATCTTGTGTAAGATGACCTTCAGAATTCCCTTCTAGCCTCAGCTATTCTGTTACTCAAGGTAGTTATCAGCATGCATGCTTTGGTTTCCACAGGGTTTAGTTTTGCTTCCTGTCCTGGTGATTTGCCCTGTGGAAATTCCCTGCCAGAGAATCTAACCTCATGGTGTATCTAAAGATCAGTCAGTCCATTTGGCTTGTAAAGAAGAGGGCAAGAGTACTGTGAAAGTGTGACTTTTTTTCAATATTTTTCTGCTGCGTTTTTTTACTTTGTTTGTGGGGGGTTTGTTTTTGTTTTTCTCTAAATGGAATGCTTTTGAGTTGTTCTGAGTAAAAACATGTACTTCTCTTTCTCCAGGCTTTTTGGATGCTTTGTATTTCCACTTGCAGGTGAACTGAGCTTTCTAGAGCTGGTAGAAGCTTCTCTTCATTTTTTCCTCTTTACCCTTTGTTTGAGAGTTTCAGCCCAAAGCTGACATCTCAGCAGGGGTGGAGGCTGTTCTCACCCTGTTTCACTCCTGGGGTCTTGCCTTGAAGCACAATATTTGGAAGGTGCACCCATGCTAGATCCTCCGTTCAACCAAATGTGAAGTCCATCCAGGCTGTCCAAGCCCTTGTCCCTCCAGAAGAGTGACCAGGACTTATTTAATGGCTGGAAATTGTATGTAGGTGGGAACCCATGTGTTTTTTAGGTTCATAACCCCTCCTTCCTCTTCCCTCTCTTCCCATGTCAGTGTTTTGTTGCCATGGAGACAGTAATTACTCCAGGAGGTTTCTAGACTGTGCTGAAGCTCCCATCAGTCTCGCCTCCCACCTGGGGAGATTCTGACATTGAGTTAAAGGTCAAGTCCTCATGTAAATGTTTTCCTTTCTAAAATGAAATATTTTACCTATTTTGGGTGACTGTGGCAGCAGTACAGAAAACAATTTGTCAAATCATTTACAAAGCCAGAGCTGGGACACTTAAATGCTATTCCCTTCAGGTACGAGGGAGTAGGGGTGGAAGCAAACAGCCTCGTAAGTCATATTTTAGTCCAAGCTGAATGCTTGTTTTTCCCCTACTAAACGTTGCACATGTGCTTTGCCATTCTCTTCCATCCCCTTACTTCCAGCTTTTCAGAGATTCTTGTTCTCATTAATTTGTTGTTTGCTCTCCTGTGTACATGTAAAAGCTGGAATGAAATAATTTTTATTGACATTAGTCATAGGCTGACACAGTTCTAGAAAGGATCTCTTGGGTCACTGAGTCTGCCCCTCCTGCTGTTGCAGCAGGCAACCATGTAATTTTATTCCTTTCATAAACTACCTCTTAAAACTCACAATAATCCTTTTTTTAGTGATTGTGAGGAAGGTGGGAGAGATAAAAGAGCTCATCCCCTTGTGTTTCTTGTATGGGGCAAAGAAGTGGAGTTGTATTGTAACAGCACTTAGAAAAAGAAGTTGGAAGATGAAGGTTTCTTGGTTTCCTTTCCCTAGTTAGCCCATGCAGTCATATGCTTGGAAGTGTTACTCATGTGTGTCAGACAAGACAGGATCAATGAACATCTGGTGCTGATACACCCGTCCTGTCTAAAGAGAAGGCCAGTGTGGCAGCTTAAGATGCTGCACTGAGATTCATGTGACCAAGATCTGCTCCTGGCTGTATCTTGGAGTCTTCCTAAGTAACCCCAGACAAATAATTTCCTTGACAAGGTTTTTAATGTCAGTCCACCCATGCTGAAGATTACCTACAGCTGGAGGCCAAGGTAGAAAGAAGCAAGTTTGTGATGGTTCCTTCAGCAGGAAAAGCTCTGCTGAGCATTCCTCCATCCAAGCTGCTGCTGTGCTCTGCGCCACTGGTACAAGTGACACAGAGGTCGACTGTGCTCTTGTCAGAGGCAGAATGGAAAGCAGCAAGTGTAATTTATGGAGGCTTGGCATGCAGTTAAGTGTAAAGTGATGGAAAGTGTGGTGGATCACTGCACTGGTGCACTTGACTTGTGCATCAGGCACACATCTATGCAAGTTCACATTCAGTTCAAAGACAGTCCTGAAAGTATAAAAAATGGCAGCAACTTTCAGCTACAGCATTGTCAGTGTCAGAGGATGCCATGGGGTTTTGCTCTTGATACCTTTCTGAGCTTCTCAGCAAAGCACACAACTGTAATTAGTTGACAAGCCAGCTGTGAGGAAACTCCAGGCTTTTATAATACCCTTGCGTTTTACTGACACCTTTGATCCTGAAGTGCTTTACAAAACTCTGCATACCCACAGAGGAGGCCTTTAGTCTTGGCACTGACATTCAGCCACTGCTGGGGTGATGTGCAGCAGGTGGGTAAAAAAACAGCAGTGCTGCCCAGCAGCTGTAGTGAGTGCTGGAGAAAGAAGTAGTAATGCACTGATGTGGTTGAGGAATTTTAGGTAGGCTGTTTGGATGTGGTTGAGAACAGGCCTGGGGGAATGCCATTTGCTCAGAAAAAAATGGAAGGAAATTTCAAGGTATGTTAGTGCGTTGTTTCTAAACCAGTGTGTTGAGCTAGGAAGCTTACAATCCAGGAAGGTAATTCTGGAGGATCAAGTGTACTTGGATAGTTTCTTTGAGATAGTGACTCAACAGAGGGCATTTTTGAACAGCTAGAGCTCAGGATGTCCAGGGTAAGCTCAGACAGTGAAGTTGAGCTGATGGAAAAAAACAACAGCCTGTAAGCAGATCAAGGCTAAACTGCATAGACAGCAATTTTAACGTTGGATGAGTATAAAATGTATAGTACTGGACATGTAAAAGACTATCAGTTTAAGCAGATTTTTTTTTCTGTGAGACAAGTGCCCAATTTGCAGTTTATCCCTCTCATTGTGGGACTGTTTACCCTGGAACATGGCATATTTCAGAATGGTTGTGAGCAGTTCAGACCCCTGTTCACACCTGAAAATCTACAACCTTTTTGTCTATTTGTTCTGGACACAAGTAGAAAACAACATGAAAGAGGGTGCAAATGTCTGCCTTGAAGCAATAATGCAGTCTGGCCGGCTGACAACGTGCTGTCAAGAAGAGCTTTTGTTGCCTCAGGTCAGGGTTTGCTCGTCCAGTCAAATAGGTGTCAGGGACAAACCAACCTCGGGCTTCTGTCTTTCTCACCGGTTTTTGAAGACCTTTGATCTGTTAAGGTAAGACATGGATGCAGTAGCTATTGATTCATATCCCCACAACCTCAACCACTTGTGTGATCTTCAGTGAGTTTTCCAGTCAACACTGTACCTTGGTTTTCCCATTTAGCAAGCAAAGATAATATCTTGTTTTACTAGCATGTGCAAAGGAAAGGAAAAGGAGCTTAGGTATGAACAAACATTTCCATTGACTTATATTACTGATGGAGAGTATCTTTTAGCTCAGTGGAGAAGGCAGAAAGATTAGTTTAACCCCTGGAGGTTTAGCCACAGCATTAGGTAAAAGGCCTGAGCAGTGTTGCTGCAGAGTAATGCTGCTTCTTGGTACATGAATCTAACACTGTGGGGAGGTGGGCACTGAGGTAGATTGCAACTTGTCTGGATCCAGAGGATGTAATCAGCAGCATTTCTGGCTTGGAGATATTTGAGTTCCCAGAACTGCAGTCTGAAACTTTGGTCTCTCCCAAAACACAGTGTAAAGTCATTGGACTGGGCACATTATTAAACTCTCCTGCTTCACAAACTGTGATCCTCTCTGTGGTGTGCAGCCACAGTGCAGCACAGAAGCAGGCTGCTGTGTAGTAAATTCATTGTGTATTGTGCAAGGGACCATTAGTTAGCTTATTATTAATACATGTGTGGGCTTTAATATACTGGTACTGTATCTGTCAGCATCTCTACCAGGTTTGCTTTTGTCCTTTGTGTTTTCCCAAAACAAGCTTATACGATTAGTTTCTTCTTGTTTCCTAAATTATTTTTGCTGTTCCTAATTATTTCACACTCCATATAAAAGAATTATTAGGGTGGGTAATGGGAGGCAAGGGATCATCTCACCATTGCACTGCAGGCAGTGTGACGTTAAGGCAATTAGGATTTTTTTGTACTTGTTTATATTTTGTTGGCTGCTTAAGGAATAGGGGATACTTGAAATCTGATTTTGGAGGTCAAAGTGTGGCTTTTCTGTAGAGAACAAAAGGTCTATCAGGTTCCTATTGGTCTTTATGCCCAAGGAGGATTTTTTTTGAAAGAGGTTTAGACTGAATCACTGTCAATTCATTCAGAGATTAATGTTGTTGCCTAATTATGTGGACTTATTTGTTATTTTTCTAATTTCTATTCATATATAGACAATCATTCTCTCTTTCCATCTTTAGATACATGTAAATACCATCTCCAAACATCCATAGCTGTTTTCATCCTGGGCAGAAGAAAAGACAGAATTCTGTTGAAGGTTGTCTTCTCAGCTTCATGCAGATTGTGAAGAAGAAATGTGTGAGGAGAAAGTAAATAGGATGAAGTTTACAGCTGGACAGCTAAAACACATTTATATTTCTGATTGCTGACAAGGCATTCAGCCCCTTAAGTGCTGGTTGACTGAGTGTGAACAGGCCAAATATTTTTTATTTCTTAAATTCTGGTGCAACCATCAGCTATCCTGGTTCAGATTCAGTGGGCAGACCAGCAACAGAGAGCCTGGAGAGTTTGTGTACAAAGTGCGCAGCTGAATTGGAGGCAATGCGTCTTGCCCATCTAGGGTAGTGATCCATGTCCCTCTCCAAGCATACCTGTGCTTGAAAATTTATACCAGAACTGGAGTAGCAGCTGTGCTGTCCAAAGCTCTAGGGTAAACAGGGCCTCTAGTATACTCATTGCCAAGTCATGCTTGGATTGCGGTGGTTAAATGCTCAAACACCATCTGCTTATATACTTTTGCTGCCTTCCACAGAGCAGCACCCTTGCTAACGTTTGCTTTCTGGTAGAGATGAAGCATGTTTGCCTGTTCTTCCCAGGTTGAACTAGAGCAAACATATCCATTTATTTTCCAGTACAAAGATACTTGCTTAAAATTTGAGGGATTCTTTCCTCAATGGACATTCCCTTTCAGCGATCACACCCTTCCTTCCTCCTGGCTAATATCATGTAGCAAGATCTTTGAAAAAGATGTAGTTACTGAGAGGTGGATTCTGAATTGGGCTTCGCAAATAGCTGGGGATGAAACTAAACAAGGACAAACCCTGTAATGACTAGCATAGAGGTCAGGGAGAACATACTAAGTAGATCTGATAAACATGTCTCTCTTGGGGAAAAATAAAAGCATGGCTTTTTTTTTTTTCCAATGGTGAATGAAAAAGTCTTGAAAAGGGGACATATAGTTTATCTGACTCTTTGTACCATAACTAATGGCTATGGGCATCGGTTCCCTGCTAGGAGGGGTTGGGCTGGACTGGGTAGCAGAGCCCTCTTGCTGCAAATGTCAATAGAACTCTTGTATCCTCAATGTGAATGAGTCCTTACTATGGGGGAAGGAAACACCACGGGAAAAGCAAGGACATAAGAAACCAAAACCTCTCTAAATAGAATATTTGTCAGTTTTCCATGAGGCACTAGCGGGTTTTTAAGCTCTTCCAAGCTTTGAACAAATTAAGACTGAGTGTAAAGTGTAGATATATTTATATTTGTTCCATCTCTTTTGGGTAAGTTGAGGATCTAGAGAAAGACACATCAATTCAATGTATGTTCCATTAGAAACTTCTTGGGATTAGATCAGGTTAATGAAAGGAATAAATAGGGCTCTGACATGTTGTTTGGTTTTACAGGATTGTATTGTTTTATGATGTTTTATGAGAAGCACTTATACTACTCTTTGGGCGACAGATTATTATGCCCTTTAAAAAACTAAAAGAAACCCCACTTCTCTTTCTTTTTCTCTCTGTTGCTAAGTAGATGCTATGTTTGTGTGCAGTAATCATTTCCCAACAGGAATGCTATGTTCTGGAGGATTGCCTAGAAAGAAATGGCTTCAGAGAACAGATTACACCACAGAAGTGGTGGTAGGGTGGGAGGTACCCAAATCATGAACGCCCAGAAAGATCTTGGAGTAAATAAGTTGTCTTAGAAGATGAATGAGCACAGTCCCAGAGGAATATACTCAAACTCCAAGAAAGCCCCCTTGGACTCCATTCTGATATATTACTCTGATAATATTTTCTACTTCTTTAGTATCTCAAAAAATAATTGAAAACATTATTCTGGCACCAAACCTCTGGCTGTGCAGAGAACATCTGAGGCTATGTCAGTATTCAATTTGAATAGGTTAAGCTCAAGTTCTGAAAGTTTATAATGCCTGCTTTCAGAGCTGGTCCTTTAGTCTTTCAGCATCATGGTTAAAATGAGAGTTGATCTTTTGAATTGTTTTAAGGGTTTGGAGATTGTCATCCCAAACCAACAGGGAGTACTTGTTAAGATGTTTTGTCTCTGCCTTCATACTATTCTGTTAGGGTTTTAATCTTTTCTGTAGGATTTTAAATGAAAACACGGAAAAGTGTAAAACTGCATCCTAAGCTCCATCCTCTCTTGCTACTTTACTCTCCAGCTCAGCTGCTACATCCCAGTTTTCACATGCAGTGACATCAGCATTCTAGATAGTGTCATTTCCACTGGTATTATCCTCTTCCTTCCCCTGTGATGACAATCCCCATGCATTTGATTTAACTTTCTAATCCTTCCAGCACCATGGAGATGCACAGGAGTTAGTATTCCCTTGCGAATGGGAGACAGAGCTAAAGAAACAAACTGGTGTGCTCAGAATCACACACAGCTTGGGAGATGCACAGGCCAGAACAGGGTCTTCTTATAACCTTGGCTCTCTCCAAGGCTGTAGGTTGTACTTGCAGACTGTCACTGTTTTGTGATATGAACAAATGTCTGTTAGGCCAGTGTGACCCACTTATGCTTGTAGCCTAATGAAGCTTTGAGTACAGACCTTTCCTCAGAGGCAAAAGGCCAATGCACTCGCCTATGAAGTCTCTTCTCATTCACCTTTAATATTTGGTTGTTAATGGATCATGCTAAAAAGGATTAGCCATTTCAATTTACATTCTGCTGCTTTCTACATTTAACATTCTTGCTGTAAGTGATGAATTATTGACTATTTAAATGTGACTACAAACAGTCTGAAAGAGAAGGTCTGCTTTACCGTTTGCAACACTAAACTTACACAGCATAGGTTAAGGTTTTCCTTACTCTTTTTAGTTCCCCATGAGTGGAATGCCCTCCTAGCATTCACCTACTGTCCCAGTACCCTAGACTGGGGTACTGTCTGGTGTTTAACAGCCCAAGAAGAGGCCCCAGGGTTAAATATTGTTAAGCATGTGAAATTTAACCTATATTATTGATATTGGGTTCAGACCAAAGTGTCTGCAAAGTGGCTTAAAAGGAAGAGTTCATTATAGAATAAAGCACTTTGGCAGAAGACCAAATCCCTATGCCCTTAAAATTGCTCTTGATTCCTCCTTCATATTTAAATGTACATAATTACAGAATCAGCCACTGTTCAGAAACCAAGAACGGCCCTTTGAAAATAAGTTGGAAGAGATCTAGGAGCAAGTTGGGGTACCATTAATTAGGACTTGGTGCACAATCTCCTGAGAGCTGTGGCAATGCAGTGGGGCTAAGAGATCACTGTTTTTCTGGGGCTAGAATAGTGACAGAGTGTACTCATGAAAGCAACAGTGAGCGCAGAGGCTTCAACCAATAGTTTTATAGACTGTAGTGAGGTTCTAGAATTCCTCTAAAGAAAAAGATTCATCCTTACCTTTTTTTTCCTGCAAATCTCCTGCATATCAGCTGTCTCCTGCGAGTCATCTGTTCTTTGGCTACCTCACAGCTTAGAAGTGAATCATGCAGCTCCAAGGTGGAAACCATGACACTTGTTTCTTCTCGTTGGGTTTTTTTTGGGTGGGAAGGGAATCAGGAGACCTGGAAATTGCTTCCACAGCCTCTGTTGACCATGTCTTACTGCTTAGGCTTCTCAGGCTTCTCACTGCTGGAAGCTGAATTTTGATCCTTATAGATAATGGTGGAATAACTGGGCAGACTCATCCTGCTGTGGATAGGTAGTGTGTCTAATGTGTGATAGGTTTTGTAACTTTGACATAGGTAACATATCTGTAGCATGTTACTTCAGCTGGAGATGGGCAAAGAAGAGGGACAATTTTCAAGCAAACTGAGAAAGATTTAAACTATTTTCTGTCAAGGCACTGCTTTTCCTTTCCAAGTTCTACTTTCATAATTGTTCTCCAGGTTCTGCACATTGAGAGACTGTCCATACCTAGGAAGCAGCCACCAAGAGGAAACCAAGGAAACCCCAACTCAAATGGGAAAACTGAAACACTTCTATAAAATAGGCTGTAGAAACAACCAAGATAAAAGTGAGAGGCAGGCATGTGTTGGTGGTGTAGGCAAGCTTTTACCCTCCAATGTGTTCATCCACTTGAAAATAAAACAACTTTCCCAGAACAGTTAGTCAGAAGAATATGAAATGGCTAGGTATTTGGTGAACTTTAAACACTCAACTTTGTCTGTTATCTTCACACGTTTACATGAGAAACATAGACTCCTGGTTAGAGAAGAAGGTAGTGTCAACACAACCATACCCACCAGATGACTGAGTATAACCTAACAGCCAGCACCAAGTGTGGGATTTCTGGCTCCCCTTTCCACCTGTGATATTTATGATCTGAGTCTTCCATCAGCTTTGGAGAGTGTTTCAAATATTTTTTTACTAAAAGGTTACTACATAAGTGCTAAGTATTACTGTTTCAGTACAATATTGCATATCTGTGTTTTGTCACGCATTTATATGCCTGAAGTGTCTTGCATATAAATTCACAGGCATACAACATTACGTAGTACTGTTAATAAAAATCATTCAGATTTGTGCAAGACCCTTTTGTCTAAGGAGAACTAAACACTTAGAGCTTCTCTCACACACACATAAACCTGACAGAAAGTTAGAGAAGTATTGACAGAGTTTCAAACAACTCTTTTCCATCTCTGGCAAGGTTTCTTTCAAGTCAAAGAAATAATCTCCAGTGAAGGCTCACAATACTCCTTGAAACCCCTGCAATCAGGTGTTCCATATACAACAAAATTTAGTGACGGATTTGAGAATGTGCACAGTTCAGATTTTACTAATGTTTTAACCCATCGTTCTGATGTAGTGATGCACCAACTGACATCAGTGGCCCCATTGTACTAGTTACTAAACAAAATTAATTCTAAAATACTTGAAAATGGAAGAGACAAGGAAAAACTAGTCAGAGACGTTGCTCAAAGCATAAAGTGATGTGGAAGTACTTACTGAAATAGACAAATGGCAGAAACTGCTCCTGTTGCTGCATGTTTGTGTTTAGTCTCAACTGTAACAAGCAACAGTTAAAAGTGAAGGTGAGTATTATTTACTTGAAGGCACCTTTTTTTTCCGTAATAGGAACTGTATCTGTTGGAGGAAGGACATCATTATTTTCAAGAGACTTGCTGGCAGAAATGACTCAGTTCTGCAAAATTCCCTTTATTGCTTATTTTTGTTTTGTTGGTTGTTTTTTCTGTTGGATTGGTTTGTTGTTGTTTTTTAGTTGTTTGGGGTTTTTTTTAATCTAAGTTCATTTGGTAATCAGGGACTTGTTTTAAGAATTTTTACAGTTGTGAGAAAGGAAAAATGACAGACCTTCAAATCATTCTGGGCCTTTCAGACTATGAAGTGTGATTTCTTAGCATATGGCTAGGGGAAGAGGGTCTGGATGTGCTCTGGAAAATAATTTTCCGCAAGCAGTTGCCAACTCTGCAAAAGGACTTCCTGAACAGGGACTGAAAAGATGCTTGTGATTCCACTTGGGGCGTTCTCTTTAATGGAAACGTCTAACTTGCTGCAGTAAACCTTGAAGTCCCCATGAAAAATTCATGGAGAAGAGAAAGAGAGCCAAAGGACTTGTGTAGCGCTGCAGGAAGAGGCTGGCACTGAGGGTCGGTGACATGAGAAGTCCTGCAGCTCTGCCAGGTGGTGCCCTGGAAATAGCAAGGAGTCCAACTCCTGTCATGCTCTTGAGTACTGCTGAGCTGGGAGAGAAGTATTGCCGATGAACCCAACCAGACCTTGTAATTTAACTGTCTTCCCTCTTTTTCAGCTTTGCTTTCTGTCTTGAGGAACTCCAGCCATGGGTAAAACTCTGACAGTTGATGTGAATAGTTTCTTCTCCTTTTGGAAGCGCAAAATTCAAAAGTAGTTCCTAGCTTGCAACCATACGCAGTGCTTGTGCCTGGGAAAGAAAACTGTCTTCTCCCTCTTCTGGACAAAATCTCAGTTCTGGATTCAGTTCACTTCATTCAGTGTGAACTCAGTGTGAATTGAATTCACTTCATTCAGTGTGAATTCAATTCAGTTGAATTCACTCTTGGTGGAAGTGAATGAAAGAAAGACCTTTCTATCCTAGAATATAACAGGCAGTAGTGACATTTATCTGTTCTTTTCCTTAGGAAGCGTAACTGTAACTTGTTCTTTTTCTTGTAGATGGAGTCTTGAAAGCAAAGTAATGGTGCTGCAAGGCCCACTGGGTAATGGCATGCAAATGGCAAGAGGGTACTAAAATTGCTGGAGTAGCAATTTGAGCAGCATGACCCTTATGATAAGGAATTTGTCTATAAAATTAAACTTAAAGAAAATAATTGTCAGAGGAGAAGTGGAGTGAGATTTGAAAATAAGTTTAAATTAAGTAAAATATTTGCCTTCCATCTTCATCTATGGGCAGTTGTGGAGGCTATGTAGGGCTTGCTTAGCAACAACACAGGTGGTTGTGGACATTGACATCCAGAAGCTGGAGAAAGGTTTGTTTTGTGGTGTTCTGGCACACGAGAATTTAAGAAAATCCCTGGGGTCCAGTGATTGACATCATCAAATACACTTGCTGTTCTGAAGCTCTTGTCTGTCTCAGGCCTGTTTGGCAGCAGAGCCAAAGGTCACAGAGAAATTAATCTGCTGTAAATGAAACTAAATGGATTGCAGGGTGTTGTTTGTGACAAGAGTAAGTGGTGGAAGACTTCAGCATGCAAAGGGCTGCAATTTAGACCTTGTCGGTGAACTGGGTCATTCATCTTTCCCATGTAAAGTGAGGTGAATCTAATCTTTCCAACAAAATAAGGATAACAAGCAAGACTGTTGTTTTTAGTAATTTAACCCCAGGGCAGCTACTATCTAAATAACTAACTGTTAATGTGCCTCTCCTGCCCCCTATCAAAAGGAAGAAAAAGAGTAATGTTCATATGAAAAAAAGAAAGTTAATTGTTGTCATTCTAGATATCTCAGTTCTCACTAAACCCCTGGTAATCTGCTCTTTGTTCTCTAAATTTACTGATGCTTTAGTGACAATTATATCTGAGGGCTGCTGTGGACCAGTGCTGGGTGATGAAAAATCCAGGTGCTGCTCCCTGATGGGTGATTTTGAATGAAGCAATTTATTTCTGTCATAGCATTACAGGAGGTGGTGCAGGGATCCCTCAAGTCTTTGCCCATTGACTGATGTCATAGCTTGCTTGACTCAATCCTCCTGGAGTCCCCATCACTTCTTGTTCCCTCTTCAGTGTTTCATTTAGTCCTCTGAAAAGCAATTAAGACACATATTGATATAAGAGAAAGCCTTGAGTTCAGTCTATCTGAATGTGGTCCCAGGCATGCATACACCTCTTCACATTACAAAAGCACTGATTCTGCTTGAGATTTCTAGGTATTAGAAGGTATATATATAAACTCCTCTCACAGTGAAGTTAAATAAATGGGTGCATTTGTAGGGGAGCTAGCTTTCTATTGAGAAATATATAATGATCCCAGCTTCTGTGGCAGCTGCGCCAAAATATGTGTGTATATAAATGAATGTATATCTCAGTGCTTAGATACTTGAGTGATGGATGCTATGGGAGAAGATAAAGTAGCCAGAAAGGCATGAATAAATGTCTCACCAGTGCCTATCAATAGGCAGCGACTGCTGCTGACATGCTGTGTCTCAGTGGGCAAACTGTAAGGGCTTTAAGTAAAAACAATTATTGAATGTATGATGTCTAAGTCTATTAGTTGTATACTATTATTGACGAACGTTAGATTAAAAAGCATGTCCTTATTAGTCTCTCCTGTCATTAACTTGCCAGAAAAGGTCAGTCAAGAGGTATATTATTACTAAATTGTAGACTCACACATTTGTAGCTGCAGCAGGAGTAAAGCTGCAGAGGACTAGAGCCAAACTTTGGGCAGGCCCAGAGCCTAGTTTTGTTCTCACTCCTCACACCTTGTAACAAGGCCAACTGCTCCCTATCCAGATCCACTGTTGCTTTGTCTATATTCTGTGTTGGAAACAAGAGGATTTGTCTTATTGTAGCTTTTCCTCAAATGCCTCAGGTTACCTCTACACTGTGTAAGGAAGCTGGATCTAAGCCTGCACTCGAGTTCCAACCTGCTGGCCATCAGTGCAAGGCATGTGGAAGCCCATGGTGTGCTTGATCTAAGGGACAGAAGAAAAAGAGAGGGAATAAAGGCTTTGTGCTCAAAGTGTATATTTATCTCTGTCATGGAGGGACCAGTCTGCTGTGTCTGGCCTGTCTCTTTCTGTTATTTAATGTTTCCTGCAGCAGTGGTGGTTGATCCACACCAAACAGTGGAAAAGATGCTGCCAAATCCTTCCTGAAAGAGCCTGACATCTGCTGCTTCAAAGCAGATGGGATCTGTAAGCAACCTGTCCTAAATCAACTCTCTGTCAGTGGACATCAGGAATCAAAGCCTAAAGCCAGAACACAGAAGGGTAGAGAGTGAGCAGGAAGGGAATTGACCATGAATCTTTTTGCTGACCTAAGCATCATAAAGGCAAATGCATAATTTTAGTGACAGAACATCCTTGTATCTTCTTGATTTCAGTGGTCATTAGTCTGAAATACCGGAACTTAAGTGCATGAAATCCTTTCACATAAATAGTATTGAGCTAAATAGAATGCCACTTTGCAGTGACCTAAGTATTTTGGTTGTCTTTACTTGAAGTTTTGTGTCATTGAAATAAAATTGTAAGATTGGAGGTGTATTGGACTCCATTTATTCCTTTTCCAGAGATTTCTTGGAATGGTCCTTCAGTTGCTCCAAACTTAACACTAAGATTTCAGAAACAAGCAAGTTCAGAGGTGAAAATGGAAATTATTCTTTGTCCACCATGTGGACTTACAGATGCAGTGGTAGGTTACTGAAGCAGACAAAAAAACAACTTACACTAAAATGAAGCTTTCTTTTGAGATGTTTTTGTACCTTTGCCTCCTAACCTGGGCAGAAAGATTCATCACATTCTTTTGATATAGGGCAAGGCTCCTTACAAATTTCACATTTGTGACTCTTGTTTCAGGAATAATGTCATTGTTCGGGCCTTGCCCCTTCTTCCCTCTCATTCTCTATTCCCAAATAACCTCCTTGAAATCATCTGGGTTAGTATATGTTTTTATTCTTGGACTCTTGCATGCCTAAGGGAATAGAGTCACAAATGGCTTGTGTTCACAAAATTGGTGGAATAAAGCCCAAGCTTTAAAGATGCAACTTGGCAGCTTTTAAAAGGGCATAAGTAAAGGCATAAAACATTGGGTGAAGTTTCCACAGTGATTTGAGAATGTGATTCCTAAGCAATTTAGGAAAATTTAAAGAAGATTCTGACATTCATTGTTTGTCTTCTAAATATACAGAATGATGAGGCATTACACACACATTTAAGCATCTTTAAGTCTTCTTCAGAATATGTTATTCTATTTGAACAAGAATGGGGAGGGCGTGTGTGTGTGCATGCATGATTCCAGAACAGGCTCATCTTTAAAGTAAAACCCCTGAATGCTGCGTGACAGAAGTAAGAGGAAGCTAGGAAAAGACTTTGACATTATAGTGTGAGGGAAGGAAGGAGCTGTTTGCTCTTCAAGAAGGAGTTTAAATATTCAATAACTATTTAGGTATTTAGAAATACCAGTTCTGTTCCACAGCCCAAAATCAAAGAGATTTGGTTGATCTGGTGAATGAAAGCTGGTCATACATCCTGCGAGCTGGAGGACAGGTTTTACAGAAGAACCCATTCCTGTTTCTTAGCATGTAAAATCAAAACATGGGGGACAAGATGTGCAGACATTACTGTCTGCCAAAGGATCATTCTGACTACTTTACACCCTACTCTTTGTGCTTCTCTCCAACACATCTGTATCTCTTTAGATCTCAGAGCTTCTTTTTCTGACAACTTTGGAAAAAAGTTAAGTTTTTGAATCTACTCTTAAGGATTTTTATCTCTTTTGAATATCCTATCTCTAGTCTGCTGTGTTTCAGAGGTGTCGCACCAAATCCTGAAGCAAAGAGTGAGAACACCAAGCTCTGCATAATGCAGGTGCCCAGGAGAGCAGTAGGCAGACTGGTTGCTATAACAGCTTGTAGCTGTAGAACATCTTCCATTTCAGAAAAGATCCCAAATCTCTTTATGGACTCAGTTGAGAGAAGGTAAAATGCACTATGGACAAGTTGGGAAAAGCTGAAAGAGACGAAATACTGGGTTTAACTGGGTATCTTAGGATAAACAGCCCTGAACTACTAAGTACTCTACATGCAGAGATGAGAAAGGTAGAGTTTTTCTACTTTTTCTGCATATTCTTTCAACATTTGTGAAATGGGGATAGTAATTTCTCGCTTTTCAATGGCACTGATGCAGAAGAGGAATCAAAATTGCAAAAGACTTTTGCAACATGTCTAGAAAACCCTATGGTTTAGGAAGTTTAATACCACGTACTCACAAACTATTGTATTTCTTTATAGAGGACAGTTATGTTAGGTGAAATCAGAGAAGAGAACTGACATCCCGGACAGTGTCCATGCAGCCTGTTGTTCTTCTGGAAATGACAGAAATGGGGAGGACTGTCCCTATGGCTTTGATAGCCATGATTAAAGTGATCTAATTTGGGACACATGGATCGGCAACCTTGTTGGAGTGGTTAGTGCTGTGAATTGTTTGGTGAATCTGAGACACCCTAAAGATCTCTGAAGACACCACAGGTACTTGCTCTATATTCCTCTCAGAGAATAATTTCCCTTTCAGTGTGAGACTGCTTTGCATATCAAGACTGATCTTCCCTGGAAACTTTATCAGTTATCTTGAGGAAAAAATAATGGGTAATATCAACACTGCTGCTGGGGTAATCCTGGGACAGCTTTAACTTTGCAGAAGTGTAGCATAAGGCTTCTTTATTGAAAAAGGAGGAGTGGTTGTATTCTAAATCTTCTCCACCTACCACCCTAATACTCAATAGGATTCAGACTGAGGCAATTTCTATTGCATTATGATTCCAAAGTATAGAGTCTTTTTATTTCTAGAGGTTTCTAGGAAAGGATAGGACAAAAATTTTAAATGTTTTACATATGCTGTGCATTTTGGTAACTGGTTGGATGAGCTGACCTCCCAGGCTCCTTTCCATAATAATTGGTGTGAATTGACAGTTCTGTGATTCATCTGCAACTGCTAGGCAGTCAAGAGTGCTGCTCTCAGTCTGTAGAGTTGAACAGAATATATAGTTTGCATGACTAATATGCTTACCTAGATACGTTATCTCTTGCAACAAAGGTTACAAATACATGGACTGATTTTTATTAAATATCGAAATGGTTTTCTGCTTATATATTTATTTATTGAAATAATGGAGTACTTTGCCCAAGCTTCCAATAAAAATAAACTTTCCCTTCTTCCTCCCTCCATTATTTCAACAATGAATTTCTAAGTTTCTCATTTCCCACCATCTATAAAGCTTTCTAGGGGCTTTCCCCCCTCTCTCCTTTTTTTCCTTGCATTTTCAGTAGTAGGTGTTCCCTTTCACTGTAAGTTAAAGCCTGTGCTTTTTGAAAAACGGAAGCCAGTCCTATTTCAGAATAGGGGGATCTCTGTGATGCCTGCAGCTGAGGATTCGGCTTGACATGATGAGGCCCGGAACACAGGACTGGGGGGAAATCCTGGCTCATCAGGATCTGTTCCCTTCTCTTGCAGACAACCACATCACATAATCCCTTTCATAAGTTTATCGAGCCTCATCTTTAAACTAATTAGGTCGTTTGCTCTCACTATCCTTGTTGGAAAGCAGTTCCAGAGCATCGCTCCTCTGATGGTTAGAAACCTTTTTCTAATTCCCAAATCAAATTTATTCATGGTCAATTTATACTTATTTGTCCTTGTGCAACATTGTCCTTTATTTTAAATGTTTCTTTTCTCCTTGATATTTACTGTGGGGATGTAGCTAAGAATCCTATCTATGTGGAGCTTTTTTCCATTTTGCTAGACAGACAGGACAGGCCCTTATTCCTTGCATAAAAAAGGAATTTGGTAATATCTCTCTGGCTCCAGGTTTTGTAATCTACCTCTCAGAATACAGGTATGGGGAATGCTACCTCCTCTTCATGATAAAGTCTCCCAACAACCTTTTTAATGGTAACGGTATTCTTTCCCCTGATTTTGAACATTCTTCTTGCCAGAGGCTTTTTTTTAAAACTGCTGGAGGCAGCATTAGAGCAACATACTGAGATTAAGCCACTGTCCTTTCTAGTTTGCACCTGAAGAAAAGGATATAATCAGATCTTAAGTGACCAGTTTGGAACAGGGACACCCGTGGACGTGTATTTCAAAGTGTCACATGTCCTGTCACATAATGCTTACTAGAAGACCACTGACTTGCTACCTTTGCAAAGAGTCTCTGACCTTGCAAAGACCTACATGAATCTTCAGTGCTGACTAAAACCAAAATGAGCAGTAACTGCAAGTTTCTCTATCATGTTCATCCATTCACAAAGTAATGTGCAGTGCAAAACCACGTGTAAGGGGAAAGACTGATGTCTCGTAGTCCTGCCTGGTGTGGGACGTGAGCTGCAAGTAAAGCCTTCACAAGTGAAGTTCTTCTGGGGACACAAAGTTCCATGAGTCTGCAGGAATAATAGCCAAAGGGGCAGTGATATGGCTGCAGGGCATTCACTCAAAAATGGTGAAAGTCTTAGACATGGAAATGCAGAGCGGATGAAAGGCTTCGTGGATACCCGGCAGTACTCCATGGAGGGCAAAGACAAGAGGTAGCGTAACACAGTCCTTATTTATAAAGATCGGCCCCCAGTCCAGCATGTCAGCAGGTTGTCAATGAAGAGGGCTTTTTTTCAGTTGGGCAGATCTGACCATGAATTATCAAATGTCATGTCAACACACTGCTACGTTAAATCACATAAGCTAGAGATGCTAAGTTTTATCAGTTCAGCTGTTAAATTTAGTAAGCCACTTAAAACTGAAGCAGGTATCTACAAAACATATCCTCAGCATCTTCAGGCATGAAATTTTCTACAGCTTGCCTTTTGGTAAAGCAACTCTAAAATTTTTCTGTAGAGAGAAGAGAGGAAAAAACTGAAGTACTGCATGAGTAGAATCTGAGTGGTATGAAGAAGGTTTATATGTGTGTTGGAAGTTGGGAAGAAGACATGGGCTTTCAGAGACATCCAATATTTAGATTATTTAATAATAGCTGGACAAGAAGTTTTTGCTTTTTGTTCTTTTGCCCCTTTCCCAAGGTAAGATTTCCTCCTGCATGTCCTGACAAATCTAATCTACTGCAATTAAATCACATGGTGATCATATCACATGTTTCAATTCTGACGGAGAATTACTTCAGTTATACTGGAGAAACTGGCTGCATGCGTTTATTTTGATGAGGGTGACGATCTGCTAGGTTCTGTACAAGTACAGAACAAAGACAGGCCAGTGACAGAAGTCAGAGTACAAAGAATGGAAAAATAATCATGTAACTGACATCTTCTATAAAGCAGACATATAGTAATATAATTTGGCTATAGGGGCAATTTAAATTCTCATGTTTCCTGACTTCTAATTTCCATTAAAAAAAAATCAGCACAAAATCTTGTATTTTCACTCTTTAAAATGTAAGGAGCATGCAGAGATTTTATAGTGCTTGCATGGAGGGGAGAAGTGGGAAATATGTGTAAGCATCCATTTTTATTCTAGGGGTTGGAGAAATATTATTTAGCATTCCTATGGGTATTATTCTATTACCATGCAGAAGGTATTATCATGAGAAATTTGGTTTATCAACAGAGGTAAACTAGAGAAGAAACTCTGTGATAAATTAGTTCCCCATTGAGCAATGATGCTTTACAAGAACGAGAATATTTAAGAAATGCTTCAACTCAAAGCTTCTGCCAGCTGATGTTCTTGGGTCTTGAAAGGTTTCCTGACTGTCTGTAAATAGGTTGGTAAAATACTAGAAACCCTGCAGGACACTTTTAAAGCTGTAACCTCTTGATTCATCTTTTGGATTGCTCCATAAAATCAGATGATAAGTGATCCAGGAAGTAGGCTCTTATGATGAATGTTTATAAGACTGAAGCTTGCTAGACAGGAGGCTACTACTTTTCCTAGAAAACTTACTACAAGTCATAAGAAAGCCCTTAAAACAAACAAACAAGCACCCTTAATTCTGTTTACAGGAAAACACATAAACTGAAATGTTAAAGTGTAGCAAATGGCTGTGGAAAATCAGAGATTCAGTTTCATCAAGTGATTACTGTATATGCAAAGATTACATATGGACCAGAAGTTCCTGAGCTATGAGGCTGGAAACTGAGAAGAATGCCCAGAGGAGGCAGGATGCACATCCTCTCCTCATACTTCTGTCACAGCATCTCCTTCTGCCACCATTGGAGACAGGATATTGTAAGAGGTGGACTTTGTTCATTAGTACAGTCACCCTTATATAGCATTTTAGTTCACTACTTTTGAAGACAACAGTAGTTGTTGTTTGGAATTTTTAAACTCATTATGTTTCACTCTCCTGCTTTCTGACATCAGCAGGGATTCTCCAGCGAGTTTCGGCCTCTCAGAGATGTGCAGCAGCTGGCTCACTATTTTTAGCCTCCCTGATAGGAAAAAAAAAAAAAAAAAGTAGTGTAACCACATCTCTAATCCATGTCTGCTTCCAGTTATACACTATCTACTGATTGATTGACTGGTAACAGGGGAAGTTTTGTTAGGTCACTGTATTCATGAGATAATCTAGAAAGTTTTTTTCATTCACCTTTTAGTGTCTTGTTCAAAATGGCTTCCAACTGTCTCTTTTAAGGAGATTGCTCTACAGAGTGAACACTTTCCCATTGGGAACTGTTTGCTGATAGTGTGTTGGTACAGACACGCTTTTCTGTTCTTTTGTGGGTTAGATCTTCTCCAATCTATATTAAATCAGTGAAGAAATAGATATCAAACATGGTGTCATATTAAACTTTTATCTAAAGAAAAGCCAAGAAAAACTCCAGTAAAATTATAATAGATATTTTTATGGGTGATTTTCATTTTTTCTCCTGAAATTGAACTATATAAATTTTAAAAACCCACAAAACAAACAACAAACAAACAAAGAAAAACCCCTCCAAAAATAACAAACAAACAAACAAACAAACAAAACCACTCAGAAAATATTGGTGGGTGGCTAGATAATTATTTCTGTCTAACCCTTTGCAAATCACTTGCAATTGCCCAGCTGACTATGGATAGATTGTGTTTTAATGCAAATTTTATCCCAGTGAGTTGACATTCTGATTTGTTTTCACCAAGAAAGTTTATTTAACCTGGTTTCTTAAAAAAAAAATAAATAAAAAATTGGGCTTTGTGGCAAGTTAGAAAATGTGTTAACTTTTGGATAGAATCATTAAAGCTAGAAATAGGGAGAAAGGCGGAAATGGAGGCCCTCTGCATGCATTTGCTCTTGGATCAGTATTAACTTTTTTTTATGGTTTCAAGTCTCTTAAGCAATAAAAGTTCCATGAAGGACTGATTTGCTCTAATGGCTGGGAAAGACAGTTAGTAATGTTTACTTTTACCTTCTGTAGGGTCATAAACTTCCATCTTGCAGCTTGCAATTGTCCTAAATGGCATAAGAATTTGTGGTTGTGATTCTGTTCCAGGGTTGGAAGAATTTCTCCCTATGCCTTGTAGCAGAATATGGAGATGAAGCCCTTAGAGAACAGTCAGATGCAACAGTGATAGAAAAGGTGTTGGAAAGTTACTGAGTTAAAAGTTTGCACTGAGGCACCCCCTGTACCCCCAGGTTGATTTAACTCTTCTACCTTTTCCCTCTCTGCCTTTTCTACATCACTGCCTCCAACACAAAAAGATATAGACACCCCTCAATCAGGTTTAGGGGATTTTTATTCCATATTTTCCCTGAACTTGTATGATCTGGAAAGCCTTAGGTTATGTGATCATGCATTACACTCATGTATGTAAACTTCAATAAAAATTAAATATATTCTTGACTAACAGATTTGTTAGATGCAAAAGCCACTTTGAGGCTGTGCAGGTGGAAAAAATACAAATATTTGGAACAGTTAGAAATCATTCCTAAAGCTCAGGCTAAATGTACTGATGTTGAATTCTGTGTTGTTACCCCAAGTTATTGTTCTCTGGTATCAGCCTGAACAATGTTTCTCCATTCTTTGTGCTTACATCTTCAAGACTTGTAGCCAATTATCATCTATCCCCCTGAGTCATCATTTACCCAAATTATACATATTTAGTTCTCTTAATTTTCCCTCATAAGTCAGTTCTCCTAGTCCATTATGAAGTTTTATTACTCATCTCTGAAATCCATCTTTTCCTTTTTATCCTTCCATGTGTTTTTGAACACTTTTAGGTTATTAGAGCTGACAGGATCATTTTAGATGTGGATTTTCTATTGTCACCAAAGGAAGGAGGTGTCTTTGATCTGGAAGAAACATACACACTATTCTATGTGATATTGTTCACCATAATCTGAAAGTGTCTTTTGACATTACTGCCTTTCAGCTTCACTTGTGCTGTCAAGCATTTGTCTCTGTGGCTATTATTTACCCACATTTTAAAAGGTGAATCCTTCAAGGTGCTAGGCATGGCTAATCCTCCTCAGCAGGGATTCAGGTGACCAATCACAATATTAAGGGGCTCAGTACCCTCTAGGATGTGTTGCAACTTATTCTCCATTCTTCTTGATGTGTGAAATTTTCTTTGCTGTGCAGTTTAAGTTTGATATCAGAACTTCTGCTTTGCTATGTGGTTCTTCCATCTTGATACAACTGACATTTATCATGTACATTCCTCCTGCCAGCCCTGTGTTTTGTGGTCTACCCTGTCCACCCAGTCCAATATGAGTTCAGTCCTAAAAGCAAAAATTTCTGCTATAAGCAGTTTCAAATGTTTAACTGAGACAATTTACTATATACTCAATGTTCATTAATTTTTAAGGTGACCAACAAAAAAAAAAAAATGAGAAAAATATCTCTCTGGTAGTTGACTACTACACACCTTTCCTTGTGTTCTCTAGTCATCAGGAAGTTGTACCTCATTTACTTCCCCTGACAAGAGACCTTTTTAAACCCAGTGCACTGGAGCATCGTAAATTACACAGATCTTGTTTTAATTAATTTCACTGTTTCTTTTTTTTCACTTCAAGGAGTGCATCCTCATGCCTTTTGTAAAAATTTGAAGTTTTAGGCTCAAATTCACCAAGTTTGTTTGTAACTTTTTACCAAGGAATTTAGTTCCACAGTAGTGGATTAGAAAATGCATCTGGAGGCAAGGGACAATAGTGTTTTCCTTGTTTAATATTTTAAGATAATCTACTGAGGATGTAATATATTTATGAGTTTACACAGGAATTTGTCTACATTTAAAACTACAGACTGATAGGTGTTCATAGCCCCAGGTAGAGTCTTGGGAAGTCTTTGGTTCAAGTTTGACCTTTACTAACTCTTTGTGTGGCTTTGGATAGGTGGTTAAGTCTTTTTTCAGTCTCTTCATGCCTTGTCTAGTTCTTAAATAATTTATGTATGAACCAGGCTCTTACAGCAAGCTTGTACCATGTAATGATGGCTCAATTTGGAGCTTTTTGCCAAGGAGGAAGTGAAGACCCTTGTTCTTGGGACATACCTCTCTTCCTTTGTGCTGTAACTGATTGACAGGATCTTTGAGAAGCCTTTTCCATCTTTCTTCTGCCATGCTCCCTTGCTCCCAGAGCACTGCATTTCACCTTGCTTTCTCTCTCATGCACCCACACAGAGCATGTCTCGTGGTTCTCAGCCCCAAGCAGACAGAGCTCTGTTGATTAAGATTACTTCCTCTATGCAGCTTACAGAAGAACTTGATCCTACTTCATGCCATTCCACTGCCTATACTTAAAGAATAAGCCAAATTGAGAAAGAAGGGTAAGGCAAAAGAAATAGGCAATAAGAGACAATACTTGCTTGCTCTCAACATCTCTTAGAGGATAGAAGAAGCTATTCAAAGTCAAAACATATGGAAAACAGCATCTGGTTATGGGAGCTTGGATGTTAATTGTTCTGACAGATGAAATTTGTCTCCAGAAATCTCATGAAGCCAGCTGGTATTGTAGACTTTTCTGTGGCTCATATTGTGACTCTTACAAGTTTCTGGAGACTTCCAGTCTCAGGGTGATCATCTTGTAGAAGCAGCTGCTGCTTAAAGATTTTCATTTCTGTATCAGCTGGAATCAGGAAATATATTCTTTGTGGGTTTGGATTTGTTTTGCAATATAAAAATCCTTAGGTGGCTTCAGATGCACTTACCCAAATTTGAACTTAACAAGACCCTGATAAGTCTTAGCAAAGAGATTCTAATGTTTATGGTTCTTGCATACGAGACCGATTTTGAGAGGTGTCTGAAAGGTTCCAGTCTGAGTTTGAATTTCCTGAATTGGACAATTTTGGCTGGCAAACTTGGCAAGAGCAATAACTCTAGAGAGATCACTGCAAAAGTCTGTTTCTGAATGGCCTAGGAGTTGTCTAATAATAGATCTTTTCTGCAGTTGTTTCAGTGCCTTTTGCTTTCAACCTTGAGCTGGAAATGTCAGAAGACTATATTGACATATGTGCTCTGTCTGAGAGAAAAAAGAATATGAGGTTGTTTAGAGAGCATACCAGTCTGTATTTAGAACAAGCTACTTACACGTTTCTGAGATAAAAGCATAAATATCTAATCATTTGATGGTGCTATCAACAAGAAGTTCACTGCATGGCCCTAACATTCTTTAAGGATGAAAATACCAACTTTTGTTATGTAAAAGTACAAAGATATTTCCCACACACAGACTTGATGTTATTTTCCAAGAAATGTTTGTTCCTCACCCTTGTGAAAGATAATGAGCAGTGGGGGGAAAAAAAATCAACCCAAACCCACTCTATATGGATGTAGAAAAACAAAGCTTGGACAAAGTTGTATGTGGCAGAACAGTCTAATTAGTTTAGAGATGGTTTTGCTTTATCTTTATTTTGCTAAGATTCAAGGCATTCAAAGTGATTGTTGTTTAACAGTAGCATAACCTCTGGAGATTAGTTGAGCATTCTTGAAGAAGTCTTTCCAAAAGAAGTGAATCCAAAAATCAAAACAAAATGTAGAAGAGGAAAAGTTTCTGAAACAGCTAAATGTTTTAGAAAATCCACTGAGTTATTCATATGCTGCTAACAATAGAAAGAACTCAAAAGGCAGGACGAAGAACAGCAGGTACTGAGTCTAATTACTGCATGTACTCTAAGGAGGTTCAACCCATAACTGAATATAAGAGGTACTGTTTCAATGGGATGATTTTTTCTAGTTATATTCCTGACTTTCATTAGAGAATTACTAGACAAAAAAAAAAACACACAAAAACCCCCACACCAACACAAACAAACAACATAAAAACCCCCAACAAACAATTGTATTTTTTTTCTTTATCACCACACTAGAAACAAGAAATCTTGAAGATTTCCAGAGAGGCCGGTCTGTTTAAAACTAAGTCTTCTACTGGAATTTGAAGCATTTAATATTTGCAGGCACACCAGCACTCTCTGTGGTAGATAGCTACCTTAACCAGTAATCTACATTCTGTTTTCTTTATTGTGGAGTGTATTCATTGACCATTTGTTGTGTGTATGGAAATTAGACATCTGTTCTTGGAAGTAAAATGTTCTGGATGGTTAGAATTGCAGAAACTGGAGCAGTGAATCTTCAATTGACTTGGACTGAGATGATCAAAATTATCCCAGAAATTTCAGGATCAAATTTAAGATTGAAACATTGACAGTTATGGGAGAATAGGACCTGGTATATGGTATGCCAAATCAATGGTTCATTCTGCACCTTATTTTGAGTGTACCAGGAAGAAAAGGATGGTTCAAAGCACCTTGCAAGGAACTTTCAACACCCCAGGAGAAACCCATCTACATGTGAATCAGAGTCAGAAACTGTTCCCTCAGTCCAGAGTAAGAAAGTTTGACAGATCAAAAGCTTTTCAGTTTTGCAGTGGTATGGAGGCAAGGTAACTATGGTGTGACTTAAAAAGCAGGTATGAAGCCCTGGGAGTCTGCCAGTGACAATATGTTCTCCTATGTCAAAGTCCTGCACTCAAGATCCTGTTTGCTTGACTTAGATCAGAGCCTGGACTACTGGTTGTCCTGGAATAATTTACTCTTGCTGTAGGATCTGTTCAGAAATGGTATCATGAGACTGAGAAATCCTTCTTGATGAACTATGGCATCAAAAATTTCTATGAGAAATTTTTACTTTTAAAAACTGGTGCTTTCATTAAAAACATAGTTGTTATAAAAAATTAGGATGAAACCATTGTCTGTTTTGTAGAAATGCTTACATACATCTACATTGCCTAAAGTCTCTCTGCTGTGTGCCTGGACACTGCTAAATACAATTAAGCACTGCTTAGTCTGAGGAAGGACTGATTTAGACTGTGCCTATCAATGTCTCATTTTGGGCTATCATAGATGTATTTTAAGTGAGCTAATATTCTGTAAATATGGTTAACTTCTGCATTTGCAGATTTGCCTCTTAATTTGTTTTTTAATATTGGTTCATGGATGTACATGAGTGGGCCTTATATATGCTTTTACACAGAGAATCCTATCAAGTTATCTATAGCACAAATATTACAGCATCATAATAGTTAATGGAAAATAGCATAAGAGGAAAAAGAAAATTAGCATTCCACACAGCAGGGCATTTCGGATGTTAATCTGCCTTGCAATATAATTGACAGGGAAGCTGATATCTGGGAAGATTTTTATTCCTATCTTTCTCTCTAAACAGTTAGTGTTCAGTTGTTGTGCAGCAGGGGAGATGGAGAAAAAGAAAGTTCTAGCCAAGTGAATGTTTTTAAGCAGCAAAGATGTTAACTTTTGTCAGAAGGTAGTTAATCACTGAGAGAGAAACAGATGAAGAAATTGGATAAAACATTTCCAGTTCCAAAAGTCTTTATTGATTGTGTCTCCCTCAAGAAAATTCAGCTCAATCTCTGAAACCCTCAAGTGATTAAACCTTGGGCAGTCCACTGTAGACAGAGCAAATGAGAATTGTTTCAAAACCAGACATGTAGAGCTAGGATAGTTAAAGTGAAAAAAGATTTCTTTTTCACTTTGAAATCCTAGCTGGAAATCCAACCTGAGATGTTGATTTTAGGCAAGAATTTTCATAAGTACCACAATCTTTCTCTGTGTAACAGATCTCTGAATTTTGAAGCAATGAACTGCTTTATTTTCAGAGAAAGAGCTCTCTTAAACACAAACCTACAGTCCAGAAAAATGGGGACAGATCTCTGGTCCGCCACAGACAATATGTATACCTTGGCCTAATTTTTTCAAAGGTAATTAGAGTACAGAGAGACTGAAGCATTGCTAAATGAGATGTTCAGATCTGTGACCAGTTGAATTCTTTTTTTTAACTCAGAGATGTGAGGTTTTTCTTCTCAAACCATGTCCTCTAGAAGGCTGTATCTTATTCTTGGAGCATGACCACTAGGATGTGACCCAAGGTATGCAGCATTATTAGTCTCCTCCGTTTTCAGTACACAGCTTGAAGATCCTGGATAGTTGTGCTTTATAGAAGTCCATGGTGTGCTGCTGGAGCAAAGCGTTTGGTTCCTCTGCTTTGGGGGTTTAGGATGTGAGGGACATTAAAGACAGTAGGGAAAAAGGTCCAGCAGTAGTAGACACCATGCGCTCATATCTGCTCTTTCTTGTGTTACAGAAGAGTATCTTGTTCATTGGTTCATGTGCTATACAGAAGTTTAACATAAAACAAAACAGAAAAGTAAATTTAGGAAACCCTCACTATTGAAGTCAATTAACATTTTTGTAACTAAAACCAAGAAGGTATTTGACTCAAAGTAGAAAAACCAACAAAAACCTGACAGCCTTGTGAGAGTTTTATCTTTTCTTGGGCAATGATTCTGATTTTAGTTACACTTACAAGTATTGGAAGGGTTGTAGATTCAGAAGTTAACACCTGTCAGCTGAGCTGTGATAACTGGTTGAGTGCATACTTTTTAGTCTCAAAAGTTTGTGATTCAAAAACTGGCTTAGATCACTGGAGTCAGCCTTCTCAAAACTTAAGGTTATCCTGACTGTTTGGGATTCTTTTGACTGAGGTGAGCATCTGAGCCAAGGATTCTTCTAAGAGAGTCAATGGATTATGGTTCAAATCATGAATGTAATTTCACATTGGTGTAATTGCAATAGCTGTGCTATGTTTCATGCAAGTTCTCCCTTTGACTGGATTGACACCCTGAGCTTACGATCCGCCCTAGCTCTCAGCTTTCACCCAGAAGTTCCAAAGTACCTAACAAACTTTCTAATTTTCCTTCATTAAGCTCAAGAGTAAATATGGGCCTAGAAAGATTAAGGGTTTGTTCCCTAGAATCCATTGAAGTATTCATTAGTTTGAAACAAGACCTTTTAATGCCTTTTTTGAACAGACAGCAAATGTCTGGAAATTGCCATGGTTATAGACGAGCTCTTAGGCAATGCCTCTGGATCTAAGTGTATGGAAAATCTAAAGTCATGTTTTGTGTGAGGTTATGTTGTTCTAATAAAATCATAAGGTGTCACTGAAACACATAATGCAAAAAAAGGTCATGATTCTTTGACTTAAAAAAGGGGCAAAGAAGAGAAACCATGCCAGAATACCTGTGGCTATCTGCCAGAGTAAAACAAGAAAGGGTAAAAAAGCCTTTAATAATAACAGCTATTAATTAGAACTTCAGTATGCACCATCTTCATCTCCAACCATATAACAGGCAATAATTAAGGTACAGATAATGCAATACTTGAGATGGCTGAGAGGTTATAGGTTGCAGATGGAATCTACTCTTGGGACAATACAACCTTGACACTAAAAGCCTGCACCTCAAATGGTGGTGCATTACTCTTACACCAAATATAAAGGATAGACAATTCCAGAGGCTTATTCCTCTCCTGTATGAAAAGTCAAATGAATGTCTTGTCAAGGATGGTAAAATTAGTCATTTTAGATGGCTAAATATGAGATGTTTGACCAGGGCTTTTTAACTGGCTTAAAGCAGATGAGAGTCCAATGATTCACTAAAGTAATAAGCATGAGACATCAAGTGGAAAGAGACTGGTTTTGCTTGTACCAGGATGAATTGAGTACCAGTGGAGTGAAATAATTCATACAATCATACAAAGGTTTGGGTTGGATAGGACTTGAAAGACCACTTAGGTCCAACTTCCTGCCATGGGTGGGGACACATTCCATTAAACCAAGTCACCAAGCCTCATCCAACCTGGTTTTGAACATTTCCAGGGATGAGGCACCCACAACTACTTTGGGCAACCTGTTCCAGCATGTCATCACCCTCACAATAAAGAATTTCTTCCTAACATCTGATCTAAACCTACCCTCTTAAAATTTGAAGCCATTTCCCCTTATTCTAGTATTATATGTCCTTGTAAAAAGTCCCTCTCCAACTCTTTTGTAGCTCTTTAGGTAAGACGTTCTCAGAGTTTTCTTTTCTCCAAGCTGAACAAAATTGACTTGCTCAGCCTGTCTTCACAGGTGAGGTGCTCCAGCCTGCCTGATGATTATTTTGGCCTCCTCTGGACTCTCTCAAGCACCTTCTTGTACTTCTTATGTTGTGGACCTCAGAGCTGGAAGCATTACTACAAGTGGACTCTCACAAGAGTGGAGTAGAGAGGAAAATCAGCTCCCTCAACCTGCTGGCCACACTTCTTTTGATGCAGCCAAGGACATGGTTGGCTTCCTGGGCTGCAAGTGTACGTTCTTGGTGTCAACCAACATTCTGAAGTCCTTCTCAGCAGAGCTGCTCTCAATCCATTATCTGTCCAGTCTGAATTTTTGCTTGGGTTTTACTTAACTCTGGTAAAATTCTTTGCAATTGTGTTGTTGAATTTCATAAGATTTGCATGGGACAACCTCTCAAACCTGTCAAGATCTGTCTGTGTGGCATCCCTTCTCTCCAGAGTGCTGACTACACCAGCAATCACACTTCTCGTTGGTGAGGGTGCACTCAATCCCACTCTCTATATCACCAGCAAAGATGTTAAACAGCGTCAGTCCAAATACTTGACCCTGAGGAGTGTCAGTTGTCACTGCTCTCCACTTGGACATTCAGCCATTGACAGGAACCCATTCAGTGTGACCATCCAGCCTGTTCCTCTGGTCCATCCCTCAAATCTGTCTCTCCATTTTAGACACAAGGATGTCATGGACAGTGTCAAATAATTTGCACGAATCCAGGCAGATGTTGTCAGTTGCTTTTCCCTTTCCCACCAGTGCTGTAACCCCATTGTAGAAGGCCACCAAAATTGTGAGGTGCAGTTTGTCATTTCTGAAACCATGTTGGCTATCACAAATCACATGCTTGTTTCCATGTTTTCCAGGAGGCTCTGATCCATGATCTTGTCAGACATATCCTGTCCTAGGGTCTCCCTGCTCTCCCTTTTTAAAAATAGTTTGGTTTGGTTTTTTTTTTAACTTTTCCAGTCAGTGGGAAATTCACTTCTCTGCAGATGTCAAATATGATGCATAGTGGCTTAGCAACTTCACCTGCCAATTCCCTCTGGACCCATTGATGCATTTTATCAAGTTCCATGGACTTATATGTCTTCAGGTTTCTTATATGATCTCAAGCCTCATGTCCTCCTAAAGTGGCTTGTTCTCCATTCTCCCGGTCCCCACCCTTACCTCCTGCAACTCAGGCAGTGTGACTGGCTTTTAGTGCCCGGAATTATTCTGTTCAGCTCACAATGCATCCCCTGACTGTTTTGCCTTTTAGACTTGTTCAGAATCTTCTGGAGAGTTATTGTGGAGTTGAAGTTGCTGCATCCATGATTATTATCCATCTTTATTCTATACAATTAGTATTTGAACCTTGAATTCTCTGGAGATAAAATTAAAATAGAGTTTTTGTAATTTTTTTTACATCTCAAGCTTTTGTTTTTGTTTCCCTCTTCTCTTTAACAACCTTGTTTCCCTGGAGACCACTTGATATGTCCTCATGTTTCCACGAGACTGCAGTTCAATAGGTTCAGAGTTAATAGGCAGCTGGGAGTTTCCAGATGTTTATGTGCTTGCCCAAAAAGCTGTCCACTGACAGTAAATGAACAGCTGAAAAGACACAATCCAAACAAAACATCTTTTAGCTGATTGACATATGTCTGGAAAACATCGCATGTTTGGGAGAAATGGAATTGAAATCAGGAACAGCTAGGAGCAGGACCTTGATTATCAATAATTAGTCAATTAGATTTCTTGTTCAAATTCAGAAATAATTCACAAGAACTATACTGACTCACTCGTTACCACCTATAGAAGTAAATGACAGAAATAATGCATAGCCTTTACACTATCTTTCCTTAAGAGAAGTGTTGAGAAATGTTCATTATACTTCTGAACATGGGTAATTTGAAGAGGCTAGATGGTGAAAATAATTTCTAGTGGAATATGAAGCCTTTCACCCAGAAATCACGTTCACATGCAGCTCAAATAGTTGATGGCAAGTGAGCTGTTGAGCTACTTAGGAGTTTACTATCAAAAACTTTTTTCCCCAGTGAAATTAGTGGTTCTGTACCCAATCATAAGTTTCAGTGGGGAAAATTAATTGTTCTGAAATTGTTGCCCATCTGGAAATCAAAATTTAAAAAAAACCAACCAACCAACCAAACAAATCCAAACAACAAATTAACAAAACCAAACCACTTTTCCCACCAGTTTCTTTTCTCCGTAAACCCCAGTATAACTGCTCCATATGACATTATTTCAAGTCTCAGTTGTTTAGGATGTTGTATTTTGTAGTGTTAACCTGAGTGTCCAATGCTCTGTTCTTTAAGCAACATTCTCCAGGAAGGAAGAGCCCTTTGGAGGGGTCATATGGATGCACATTGAAAGGGGTAACCTAGAAAAAGTAAAAATTGAGAGAGGTTTTACAGTTGTCATTCCATTAAACATCACAATACAAAAGACAGATTAATTATTTTGATGTTTCAGGGTGGGGTGGGGGATGGTGGGCAGAGCAGGGTGATACAAGTAATAGTATTCCCTTTCATCCTAGTGCACAAGGAGATGAAATATAGAAATACTTACAGGACAGAATAATAGATATGTATTGTTTTATCAGAGATCACATGTTTTTCAAAAATAGTATTTTAACTGTTGTCTAATGCTGTATTTGCACCTTACAGAGTAATCTTGTGTGGTAAGTAAAGCGAAGACAAAAAGCTGCCCATAAACTCTCATTTTCAACTTCAGGTTTGAGACCAGTTATGAAAATTAAACTCTATTCCATTTGGTCACTGCTGGGATGGAACTTCTTACTGTCTCTAAGCAACTAGGTCTTGCTTAAAATAGATGAGATACTGTTTTTCAAAAAGATATTACTTTTTCCCCAATAAGAGTAGGATAGATTGTAGTTTATGTACGTGAAATATTAATGGCAAGGTAATTTTTTTTTTGCTCCTGGAAAACAGGGTGGCTTTTTGTCTGACCATATGAGAGAGTAGATTTCTTTTCCATTTCAACATCTTTTTGTCTGTAACGGCGTCTTTGGGAAATCAGTAATCTTTGGATGCATTCTATTAAGTACTGTTTCCGGGAATTTGACATTTCTACCACTTTCACCAACATCTTTGGAGAGGATTTAAAGTAGGTTTCTCCCTGATGAGATCTGGACTCCACACATACCTGGTGTGGGCCTTGGAAGGAAAATTTGCTCCTTCATAGGGGAGTCATCTTCTGTCCACTCTGTCTGAGCTACAGTCAGGATACTGTAGGAGTTGCAGGATATTGTTACCCTGAACTGTCATCATGGCCATCACAATGAGGAGAAAAATATAGCTATCATTATGGGATAGTGC
>VWZD01008773.1:0-17415 GCA_013396695.1 Sakesphorus luctuosus
TCTTCCATTAATGCAGAATGACCCCAGCCTAAATTGATTTACTCATTCAAATAATATTCTTTCATTTCCTTTATTTCTTGTCTAATTTCATTTTATGCTAAGGGTTTGCATGTAATAATTATTTTTGCATTGACATACTTCTCAAAGACAGGTTCTTTATTGCTTAAGAGAAATTTATAAGATAAAACATTAGACCTCTGCCTTCCTTGGCTAACAGGACATAGGCAAAGTAGTTTTTTATACCTATGTGTTAATTTAGAATATTAAAAAGACATTGACTATAAAGTTTTATATGCCTCCTTCTTTTTTTTTCTTTCTTTTTTTTTTTTTCAGGCAGACCCACAGTTGATTCACTTCCATTGCAGCATATTCCGGGTTATTTGATATTATTATTCTCCTACACCATAGCATGAAAGATAAATATAACTCCTTTTACTCACTAAAGTTTTCATAAATGTTTCCTACAAAGTCTTTGATTTCTGATCATTAATGAATCCTAAGGTCTAGTTATGAGGCAGTAAAAGTAAACAGGCACTCATAAAGGATAAAAATGCAAGATTTCATCCCTTTCTTGGAGAACACAGCATAATTTCAAGGCTGCCTGTGATCCATATTGTCCATCTGGTTTTCCAGGACAAAAAATAACAAGCTTGGTCTAAAAACCTTCAGAAATGGGTAGAGTGAGAAACAAATTGAGAAGCAACTAATAATAACATAGCACTTGAGCTTCAAACTAGTACAAGCAGGAGAAATTGCTGCATTTGGTGAGTCCTGAACAATCTGTTTAAAATGAGCTCTCCAGAGCAGGTGTGGGGATACATCTATCCAACATTATTATTCTCCTATGCAATAGTGTTTACATTGTGCAGGATTTTAATTTCCTAACGTTTACACAAATACTTGCACTGATTACTTGCACTGCCAGTCACTGAGGACTTCCCAAGTTTTGTCCTTCCCAGATACTGAGCCTCCAGCAGAAGGGGAGACACGAGCACAGGGAGGTGACTCTCTGACTCCAGCAGAGTGAAGCCCTCAAATTCCCCCTCAAAGAAGAAACTAGAAGTTGGCTTAAAATGGCTGGATTTGAAACCTGTCAACAAAGAGCTTTTAAAACTTGATTAAAAAAAAAATAAAAAGAAAGGAGAAAAGGGATGTAACCATCTCCTGCCAGCTCAGCAGCATGGAGGCCAGATTTGTTTAAGCTGAGGAATGGGCATGTTTGCCTGCAAGTCTTTTGAAACAGGTGACAGATATTGTGCCAGAAATAATTTACTGACACAGTTATTGTTTCTTTGAGTCAGTGTTTGACCTAGACCTAAGGCCATGTGTGTTTACTCTCCTAACATAATCTCAAGCCATTTTTTTTCCAAAGGTGAGGAAGTTTACAGTGAGGAAAAGAATTAATGTGCACAGAAAGTTTACAAGTTGGTGGCAATCCAAAGCTAAAAATATTTGAAACACTGTGCAAGCACATGCACATACTTACTTGAGAGTCAGAGCTTGTTTGTACAGCCAAAAACTTGTGTCCTGGAAGTCTAGTCCAGAAAAATCCTTCCTTCTGCTTCAGCTCTTTTCCAGCTGAGAGGCTGCTTATAAAGGTCCCCTGACTGTCAAAACAGATCATGGGCTTTGACAACAATTAACATTAAGAAAATAGATCCCTATATTTTTGTATTATCTTTTGAAATTGTGGAAGGATGATGGGAAGATGTGTGGAATTATAGGAAAGTACAGGCTCATTTCAGGATTTGACCAGATTGCAAATATATCTTTGCTCTGAAAAAGCCTTTTATGGAAGGTCTTTCACTTCTTTACGATCAATTGCTGTATTTGCAGAAGAAGCTGCCAAATATCCCAGGCTCTCCCTTTTTACTAATGTCACATCTCTTCCTCACTGTCTGCTCCTTTTGTTTGCTATCTGCTCCTTCATTTCCTGCATCTTTGTTAAACCTCTGATCTTCTTCCATCCACCATCTAGAGCTGTTAGAAAAGTGTACAGAAACCTTTAAATTTGAGCAATTGGGAATGATAAACACTCTCATAGGGGAAGGGACAGAATATTCTCATGTGAGCAATGCTAGATCTTCTCACCATATAGCAGGATTTAACTTGGTATCAAATATAATTTCCAGCTCACTTTATATTAGTTTAATTCATATTAAAGTATTTGAACCAAATGCCCAAGTTCCTCTTTGTATTCCTACCATTGTTTCTCCTTCATTCTTTTCCCCCTCCTTTGGTGTCTCTTTTCCCTCTCCTGTGCATCAAAAGTGATGCACTTAAAATCCTTTTAGAAGAAAGGGCTCTGAGCAACCTCATGTAGTTGACTATGTCCCTGCTCATTGCAAGGGGGTAGGACTAGATGACCTTTAAGAGTTGCTTCCAACCCTAACTATTCTATGATTCTGTCTTTATGCAGAAAATAAATGTTCATTAGACACCTTTCTGACGTCAAAGATGAACTATGGTATATTTTACTGTAATTGTTTTAGGCTTCTGTAAAGTAACTCTCTTCTTATAATAGAAGTAGTAGCTTCAGTTCAGTTAAATCAACATTTACTCCAACAACTTCCCCATGTCTGCTTGTTTCCTTCCAACACTCTCAAGATAATTGCAGGAGTCTGATGAATCACTGGAGTGGATGCAGATTAGCTGTACTCCTCTGGATACTCTGAAGTGTGCTGGAACAGTCAGACCCTTGGTCAGACACACATTTACATTATGACTCAGCCTTCTGACAATTGCTTCATTAGTAGATATTTAAAAAGAAGGAATAAAGATTCCCATCTGACCCACTCATTTATATTCCTCTGAACAAGTGAGGAGAGAATGTGCAGCGCTTCTGCACTCAGAAAATATTTTGATTTGTACAAATTGTTGGAATCTCAGTCATGCAAGGATTTCTCTACAATCCAGATGTGTCCAGTCTCCCTGAAATTGTGGCATTGAAATGTAAACAAAAACAAATTAAAAAAACCCTGAGCCCATAATATCTAAAGGACAAATTAAAACTTAGTGAGGAGCCCTTAAGCAGATTTTCTGACAAGATGCAATGAAAGATGTAATGACACTTTGAGCAACATGGTCTAGTGAAAGGTGTCCCTGCCCATGGCAGAGGGTTGGAACTGGATAACTTTAAGGTCCTTTCCAACCCAAACTATTCTGTGATTCTATTATTTGCTGTAGCTGTTTATCTGAAATAGGTAGGAAACAAGAACAAACTGCAGCAGGAGATTAGAGCAATAATTAACTAAATCACCACTTTTCAAGGGACAGGTGAACTGTCTGGATATGGTTGTATCAAATACAAATGCAGGCTAACATGAAAAATACGTGGTTTAAAGCAGTGATTTGAAGTCTATATAAAGCAGATGGACAACTGCATGCACCATTTAAGGTCATTGAGAACAAGAGAAAAATGACAAAGGTGTTTAGAAGCCTATTTCATCCTTTATAAAACCTTCTAGCAACAGATAGATGGTATCAAGGATCCATAATCACCAGGCACTTCTTGTACTATCTGCAGTGGTCAGTCATAGTGCTGGACTTGTTTGTTGTGGGATTTGGTTTCTGCAAACAGCCCTTACTGGGCACCATGACACAGCTTTGCCTCCAGAGTAAGAGCCTGGGCAATATTTAATGACTATGTGAAGGAAATCTTGGAAAACTTTTTGAAAATGTGGCAGACCAGGGCAGCCAGATGATTTTGCACACCCCAGTTTCTTTCAGGAGACCAATAATGATTCATTGATATAAGCATTTATGGGAAGCTCAGCCACAAGTCCTGGCTGTAGTCACTGATAGTGAGCCCAGACTAAAAGCTTCACTGCTGCATTGTCAGGGTGAACCATCTGAGGGCCTGAGGTCATGGCAGCAACCTCATCTGGACCATCTGGATGTGATGGGAGAAGTGAACACATTGAAAACTTGCATATATTTGATGTTTTCCACAAAGTAGGGACAGAGAGCGTTTTATGGGTGCAAACTGCACGTTTGTGGATACAAATGCTGTGGGACAAGGAGAGTGTCACAAGTCACAGGAAAATTGTCAATGGAATCTTACACTTGGGAATCATAAAATCATAGAATCCATTGGGTTGGAAAAGACCTCCGAGACCATCAAGTCCAACCCCTGGTCCAACTCCAGTCCATTTACTAGATCATGGCACTCAGTGCCACGTCCCAAAAAAAAAATCCAATGGGAGATCTGCCAGTTTCAGAAGGAAAGCAAAAAGATGCAGGGAAGAGGGGTTTGAGCCCTGGATGGAACAGGGGCTGTTATTCTTCTCTTAAAGTGTGTGATGTTAAACAGAAAACAAAAGAGAGGATTCAGATTACAATGAGGCATATTGTGCCTGCGCCAAAGTAGGATCAAAGGAAGCAGTATATTATCTTGGAAAGCTTTAGGTCTGGCAGTTGAATAAAGTGGATATTCTTCAAATCTTTTCTTGGGAGAAAAATTAAAAATGCAGAATTTGAGCTTTATCTCATATGTGACCCAAGAATGTAGGTCTTTCACTTCTTATTCTGGATTAAATCCTGTTTTACGGTTGCCTTTTGAAGGATATAATTGCTCCAAGGAATGATGCTTATACAGCATTCTTCACCTCCTAAAATCAGCCCAAGTCTTAGTTTAGCAGTGCAACCCTTTGATAGGAATATTTCATGGCCTATTTAGAGTGGGTTAGGACTTTTCTCATTCCCTTGTCAACACATATGAATCTGGGCCAAAATAAATGTTCTGTCTTATTGGCAGAGACCTCCCCAAAATCTTAGTCTTATTGAGAGGATTGTGAATGTAGGACTTTTCCAGCTCCAGCAATGCTTTTCTTCCAAAGATTGCAATATTTTGGAGCAAAATGTGAAGGTTATGACAAGAGTTATTGGCTGTATTATGTTCTTGGGTTTTGTTTTGGTTTGGTTTTTTGGTTTTTTTTTTTTTTTGGTGGGGGGAAATAATAGCTCTAAAAGTCTGTTTTGCAAATAAGATGATAAGAGTTATCTTCTGCATTGGTGGATGGTTGAAAGAACAGAGACAGAAATGTGTTCATAATTTCCATGAAAAATAAGCTGAAGGTTTCTGAGGGCTCACAGAGGTAATAATGTGAAAGCAGGACAAAAGAAAAAGTGTGTTCCATTTTCAAGGTCTTCATTTTCAGAGTATCACATTTTTCACCTGTTTATCCAGTGAGGGATTTTCATTTTTCACTGTGGACTTCAGTGCAGCTAAGATTACACTGCAAAAGTTGATAATGTAGTGGGCAACAGAACAGCTGGAACTGACATGGGTTTATCTCACTATCACTAAATATTTTTGCAGTAAAAAATTATTTTTGCTTACATTTACAATAAATATTTCTGTGCAATTTATTAGTTCTCTTTTCTGCTTTGCTGAACAAGTGATTCCACTTGCAGATCAGCCTGAAATGCATGAAACAAATGTGAGCATCCAATTTTCTAAATTAACATTTTGAACATTCCATATTTCTTCTCAATAAAGTTTGAATCCATTATTTACTTTATTTAGCAAGACAAAAGCACTTTGTTATTTACTGTGAATTTATTTTCTGAGTTCCGTCTCAAACTGTCACTGAAATAAAGAGTCAGTCATCACAATATCCATATTCTGAGTATAATCATCCATGAAGCAAATGAAGAACAAGCAAAATTGGAGAGACACAGTGAATCCTTTCTCTGGAAATCAAACTCTGCCAAAAAGAGCCATTTTTTTACATGAAAAAAAAGAGATGTATTTGTGGTTCCATAGAAGTAGCTGCGTGACTAATAGAAATATGCTTTGATCTCGTCATTTTTATATTGTCAGGGTGCAGAAATAGAGCTTTTATAATATTTATGACTCAGTGACTATGGACCAGCACTTAATTAATTGTATCAGGCGCTGCTGTGAGCAGAGGTGAGAAAGCTGCTGCCAAGAAAAACACAGGATGGCAATGAGAAATATCAAAATAAAAATTACCTAAGTGTGCACTGATGCACTTAAAGTCATATACATGCCAATATATTTAATATCAAGGATGCTAATTTCAGTGAGAAAGCATCAAAGAAAGTAGCATGACTTTATGTAGAACAATTTGAGTGGCTGAGAATCTCGAGGTACTGTGTTGGTTTCCAGCACTGCAATCAAGATCTCTCCCTGTAAAAAAAATACAAAGATGATAAAGAAAATAAACATTTGGCTAGATTTAAACTTCCAAAGGGTATGACCTCACATCTAAAATAAAATATACAGTAATATTTCTTTTTGTAATTTGTAATTAACTTGTTGAGGTCCAAACCCTCTCAAAGTCAAGGTAATTGCAGAGCAGGGCCTGAAAGTTTCATCCTCGTGGCCAGAGAGCTGTTGCCAACAGGGAAATGAGGCTTTGCACTGCATTGTCAATATGCTTGAAGGTTTTTGAACATCTTGGCCCAAATCCTGTCTTCACACAAAGATGTACTGAACCCAATTTTCACTCCGAAAAATTATTTTAGTGTTCCTAAAGATATAATGTCATCTGCAGCTTTATTTGTTTCTTTTACTTACATAAGCAATTCTACCTACCCACAGAGCTTCACAGTTGCCTGAGCAGGGATGGTGCCAGGAACCTGTTTATGCAGACTTTATGAATTCTGGGTAGAGGTCTAAGATTGTTCCTTAATTTGATGCTTTGATATATCTGAGTCCTGTGCAGTTTGTCATTAGCATAATTTGGTCTAGAAATGATCGTTGTTACAGTTGGGTGAAAATTCAGGCACATGGACCACCATCAGACCTGAATACAGACACTATTCTGGAACAAAATCACAGTGGAACAGGTAGCTCCCTGCTGAGAGTGAACTGGAAGCTGTTTGTAAATGCGTTTGAATGGGAGGATCTGTGTGAGAGGCCTTTAAAAAAAAACCCCAAACTTCATATAGGAGGAAAAAAAAAGATTTTTATTTTAATCTATTTTAATAATAGGTGGCTCCTGTTCAACAATGAGACCAGTAAAAGAAGAAAAATCCTTGGTGAGGTGAGATATTGGATCCTTGTTTGGAAGAAGAGAAACAGGACACAGGAAGGACTGTCAGGGTCAAGGTCTGTGTGTAAAGGTAATGGGGAAAATGAGGAAAAGAAATACCTACAAGATTTTACTATCAAATCCAGGTTGATGTCTTTGTTGTCCCAGCCAAAGCACAGAATGACTAATGATCATCTGAATCCAGATGTCTGCTTCTTTTGAGTGCTGTGTGTCCAGCCATTCATTTTTGAGGAGTTGCTTTACTTCCAAAAAATCTGGTTTAAACAACCATCTTGAAGAAAGATATCAATGTAAAGAGTGTTCTCAGGTTTGGATCCTATGAAAAATGCTTTGAAGGCAAACCCTGCAACAGCCCATGATGTGTCCTGGTTTCCAAGGATGAGGGATCAAGAGCAAGAGATATAAAGAAGCTTGGAAAAATTCACATTTGATGGGGTGAGTCCCCAAATGCTGCAACTCAGTGACTATTTGGCTGAGTCCTGTAAGTGCAATTAGAGACCCAAAATTGCCAAGAGGATTTCTCCTGGGCAGGACAAGTGGGGGAATGACCTCATGAGCTTCCTGCTAGTGCTTTGTCCATTAATGTTATCACCATTGTTATTATTAAACAGAGCTTTAAACCACATGAAGTCTCATAACAATAAATGACACTTTTGGTATATTACCTGTTTAATACTACAGCAATTGCTTGTAATTAGATATAACTAACAAAAAGACTTCTTGCCAACATGATCTTTTTAATTAAGTATTTCATAGCTTCCAGTAAAAGCAAAATATGTTCTAAGTTGGTGCTACATTAGCTTGGGACATCAGCCCTGTTTTTTCCTACTTATCTCAAAAGTTGTCTAATCACTTTGTTGCTTGAAAGATCTAAAGGTTACTGATGTCACTTTCTTCAAATAGTTGTATTGACCCCCTTTTACTTTAGAGGCAATCATTCAGATTTTGATGCTTTGCATGTTCCTCTTCTTGATCCCTCTAAGGATGTTCCCAAAGGAGCTTGGGATTCAATGAAGTGACCCCCGCTGATTCATGAGCAGCAACGTCAGCCTTGCTTTCCTCCCAAATTCTTTGGGAAATGAGCTTGAAAGCTTGAAGAGTTTTGAAAAATTTGGTCTTTCTCCACTTCTGAATTACATACTACAATTACTAACATATATATCTTAACTATATTTCAGTGGAGGGGCGGCCCCGTGGTGTAGTGGAGGGTACTCCGGTCTCCGAATCCGAAGGTGCTGAGTTCAAGTCTCAGTACGGACCATCCCCGGCAGTTCAATGCCTCCCTGCCATCCGATCCTGTCAGATCTCGGATGCCAAGCAGGGTCAGCCCCGGTCAGTACCAGGTGCTGTAGATAGTCCCAAGGACTTCACTGTCACTGTCCAAGCTTGCTCGGCCGTGGCAAATGAGCCTTAGGACTTAAACGGTGGGGCCAGTTCTGCACACGCTGTGCCTCACCTAAAAAATCCACTGTGCAGGCTCGAAGGGCACACCCACGTGGGGAGTGCCCTTCCCAAGTCCTCGTTCGCAAAGATTGGCCATTATTATATTTCAGTGGTGCCCAGAAACAGGAAGAGGAGCAATGGCCATAAACAAAAACACAAGAAGTTTCACTTCAGTATGAGGATGGACTTTACACTGAGGTTGGCGGAGCACTGGAACAGCTGCCCAGGGAGGTTGTGGAGTCTCCCTCTCTGGAGACATTCCAAACCCACTCAGGAGACATTCCAAACCCACCTGGATGTGCTCCTGTGTCACCTGCTCTTGTTTCCACACATTCACCCCAACTCAGATCTCAAGGTTCAGATCTTTATCAAATATTATTACCTACTTAAGTAAGGCTTTATTTACTAATATTTGTGAGGAGAATTTTCAAGAGTGCTAGTTCCTATTTCTGCTTCATTTCAGCATGGTCAGTTTTTATTTGCTCACTCTATCTGTGGTTTTTAGGGCCTAAACAAACAAAAAATTTCAGCCACTATCTGTTTGGAGCCTCCTCTCCCCTGGCATAGCCCACAGTAACCGAGATGTGATCCTGCCCACAGCAAACCCCAGCATAACCCAATCTGCATGTCCAAGACCCTGAATATTAATTCCCTCTATATATCAGTGTGTCCCAGAGCTGGGATGAGGAACAATGAATCTTTTATTTTAAGACAAAGGTTTGAGGATGGCAGCCCACCAAGAACCAAGCACAGGAGATGTCAGCAGCAGGAGATGCTGCCCAGCTATCTCATTAGAGCACCTGAGCTAATCAATCTCTGCAATTCACTCTTAGCTTGGGTGCTTGATCAAAATTTATGGATGTTCAATGATTGCAGAGGAACAGCAGGCTGAGTTTCAGCCCATTTCTTATATTTATTTTGATCGTGCTGATTTTTCCAAGCTCAAAGAAACGAGCAAATCTTTCCCCATCTGCGGCAGGAAGAAAACATTTCAAGTACACACATATCTTCTGAAAACTGCTTTTTTTCACAGTTCTCCGGCCACAGCTTTCAGTTCCTCAAATGATTCATTTCAAAGTTATGTTGACACGGAAAGCTGAGCAGATATTGTTTGCAGAAGGGAAAAAACCAATCTTAATAGAAACACTTGATTTTTCCAGGGTCACTGTACACATATTTACAGTAGGGTTTCAGCCTCATGCTGGCCAGCAGAGACTCCTTCAGGGAGATGTTTAGGATATTTGTAGATTATATGAAAGAAAAGAGGCAAAATATGTAATAGAATTACTCTTGCAATTAGACCATTTATTATTTTTAGCTGCACAATGGTAGTAAATATGGCTTTTCCGTGCTTGCTCCTGGCAAACAAACTATAGAAATGCAAAGTTGTGGAATTTCCATTTCATTTCTTGCCTCATTGATTTCATTAACTTACAAATAGATGAATACATAAAATTAAAAAGCAATTTCCTTTTAATATTTTTAAATGACTCTCTCCAAGTATTCAAACCTTTTAATCTGTTCTTTTAAGGTCTCCTCCTAATTGCTTATAGAGACTCATAACTGAGCTTTTGGGAATCAGATATCAGTGTGATTGATTACAAGGCAGCTAATCAGAGGGTGCCATTCACAAGATAAATGCAATTGTTTCTCAAATCCTTGCTTGCAGTCTGTGGCATTTCACTAACTTGGCAGCATCTCTGAAATGATGTGTGGGTGGGATGTGTGAAGGTGTGGATTTATGTGGGGAAATCAAATCGAGCCACGGAGGAAAGGCTATTTCTTCTATTTTTTTTTCTTTTTTTCCTTTTTTTTTTTTATTCCTTATACAAGGACAAATTGCATGGGAATTATAGTGTTTCCCATTTAATAGAAGTAGCCTTCATTCTGATGTTTTTCACAACAGTGACAAATGGCAGCTAAAAAGAAAGGGAGAGAATGTAATCAATCTTTATACCTTTAAAAATAGTTGAAAACTAAGATGAAAACTAAACCATTTCAAGAGAAAAATAAATAGTTTGAAACAAACAATTATCTGGAAGAGAAGGAAAGTGCAGAAGATGATTTGGGATTAAGTGCTGGGTCTTGGAGGAGGCAAAAACTCCTATTCTGTTTTTCTTGCTTCTTTGGGACTCCAGTTTCCATGGCCACAGCACTGGAACATGCATGTCCAGAAAGGAGAATATTCCCCCAAAAGGCCTCAGAGACTGAAAGCAGAAAATGTGTAATGGAGAAATTAGGAAGAAAAATTGAATTGTTTTTCAAGAATTCCCAGGTATAAATGACTGTTAAACAGCAACAGTGCTGAAGGCTGCAGGCGTGGAGCAGACTAGAAATTGTCTGGATATTTAATATGTATTTAATGCTAATATTTTAATTATGCATTAACACACTTTTATTATTTATCATTATTAATGAAAAGGTATAAAAATAAAATTTTAAAATAAACTAAAATATTTGAGTGCGACTTAATAAATATATAAAAATAAACAATAAAAACACGTAATGTAAAATCTTTTACTACACCCTCTGTAAATCATTCTAAAAGCTAATATAACAGACAAAAGATTAAAATAGGGAGTCCTGAATATTTTGCTGAACTCAAAGGAAATTAACTCCTGGGAGGATTAGATCAGACTCTGCTAGTTGTGTTCTTGGTGATGAAAGATTTGGAAGAGGAAATGGCCCTTTTCAAATTACATGAGTTGAGAAATGAGCTGGTCAGTCAGAAAACGGCCACCAATTTATTCTGTTATTCAAAGGACCCTCACGCAGTTGGGGCCTCAGCTGGATTTCCAGACTTTATGTAAGACATTCTTTACCAGGCTTGCTTTTGTGCCTGTAAAAAATGCCAACCAAATGTTTTCTGAGACACAGCTGAGGGTAGAAATTCTATTATTGCAATGCATGTTATTGGAAAAAAGACATGTTTGGATGCTGACACCCCTAGACTTCTACAAAACTTACCATTCTTCCTTTTTAAATCAGTTATTGATTTGGCCTGGGTTCAATGTGTGCTTTAAACTAATGCACCGTAATGAAAAGTCATGGCAAGATTACTTAGGGATACATTTTTTAGATTTAGCTGAACTGCAGTGTTTTCATAATTTTAATGAAGACACTTAGGAGGATATTTTTCATGCAATGCCTGGCACTGGTCCAGTGTGACTCCCATTAAAATCACCTGGTCAGAAATTTAAGCTCCTGCAGCTTCAAAACTGTAATCTTCAAGTAAAAAACTATTTTTAATTAAGTGAAATTTAAAAAAAAAAATCAACGACAACAACAAAAACAAACAAAACCAAAATCCGATATTATTTGTGTATTTTCACTTATTATATCAGAATTGAATGTCATTCTTAAAACAGGTGGTAGAAGAGGATAAAACAAGTTTATTTTTAGTTTTCACTGTAGGTGCAAAGGACAAGTTGCAACTGAAATTTTTGAATAACTACACAGAAAAGACATGACAGCCAAAATAGACACGGATCTTAAAGAACTAGTTTTCCTGATACAGTAAATTGTTTTTTCCTTTGGATTTTTCACTGGCAAGGCTTCTTCACATCCAGATAATTACTGATTATGTATAACTCCCTTTTCAACGTACTCTCCTAAAACAACTTCTAGTCATTTCCTAAGATTCTTTATTGATAGTATTTTGATGTATCTGTCTAACCCAGGTTTCAACTCCCCCACATGGAGTTTATAAGGTTTTTTCTTACTCTGTTTTACCGGATTGAGGGTGAAGGTCTAATTTTTGCACAGTACCTGGGCTGTCTCCTCTGATTCTGACTTTGCCTCTGCACTTGCCCACCCAAGACTTCCAAAAAGCCTCCAGCAGCACTTTTGGGAGAGCTGTGCCCCTGACAGAGACTTGTAGTAGAGCCTTCATCATTGAGTCTTTGCAGATGGCTGGAACATGACATGGTTTGCCAGCAGAGTTTCCTTCTGCTTTTCTGCTGCACTCAAATGCACTGTGGAAGGTAAATTCTCTTTATTTTCCCTTTGGGGATTATGTATGAGCTGCTCTGGTTTCGGCTCCCAACACCATTTTTCTCTGAAAATCTGAAAGCCCCATTAATGTCTTAACACTCCCACTTAAAGCCCAAATATAGGCCCATCTCTGGCCACTCTTCTGTGTGTGTGTGCCCTTGTCAGGCAACTTTCTTTCTGGCATTTCCAGCATTACACTTGTCTAACACAGACTTCCCAAACTCATCATGCTCCGTTGCTTCTGATTCTTCATTTACTGCTCCACCCTTTTCATCTGTTTTTCACTCTGTGCCTTTTCTTTGCTCTTCTACAGCTACTCAAAAGGAGATAAAATATAGAATTCCTGATGTTGGTGTTTCTTCTCCTGGTCCTTTTCCCAGCAGATCCATCAGAAATTGATTTCCTCAAAGCACCAATTTTTCCTGCCAGTCCCAGAGCAGAGGTTAAAGTGGTCAGTAAAGGTGGTTCAAGTGTCAAGAGACTCTCCCTTTAAAACAGAATGGAAATACCTTCAGAACTCTGGCTTGCTCCTGGAGAAGTCAGGACTTCTGAGAAAATACTCCCAGAGAGCAAATGCCCAGATTTGCAGGATGGGTCTTTCCTTCTCTGCAACCTGATCCTTTGAAGTAAAAAAAGCAGGGAGCGACACATGCTTGGGGTGCCCAAGGTGACACTGGCAGCCAGAACACGCCTGCAGGAGAGAGGAAAATTCAGTTTGCTGGGAACATCTTTATCAACATCGAGATTCCCAAAATAAAGCTAGAGTTCAGTGAGGGTCGGGGAGAAAAAGTAGTAAAATGCCAGCAAAACTAAGAAATGCTATCAAAGCATCTGACAACCTCAGCAAAACAGCAGAATTGCCTTCCCAGTGAAGTTTAATTAAAAAGTCTATTGTTTCCATTATTGCTTAATGATTCCTCCAAAAGTAGAGCAAAAGTTTATTTTAGAGGTTAATTGTTCCTGGAATTTTAAAGGGTTATGAGAGTTTTTTCCTCTATCTCATTTGGTATCCGAACCATTAAGGAAAGTTAAGAAAATGGTGGTGCAAGAATTGGTGAAAACAATTTAGGTCACAGAAGAAAGCTCACCATGTCATGGTGCTGTTGCACAAAAACCAATCTACTAGCAAATTAAGTTAACTTTCTGTGCTGGAAAAAAACTTGTCAATGATTTCTCCCCATTTGCTCCTGAATTCTGACTGAGACTCAGCATGAGGAAATGGTGCAGTTGTTTTTGCAAGCAAACAAGAAAATGGATCAGTTGGAGCACAGCACTCACTGTGCTGCCAAGAAAGGTTGATTCTGCTCACTCACACTTGTCTGTGCTAATTACTATGCTGGGTTTTGTCAGCTGTCCAATAAGCCATGCATCAAACTTCAGATCCAGCATGTAAACCTCATGATAACAAGAAAAAAAAGAGGTATAAATTAATGATTTTTCAACATAGTGAATTGGGGAATCAATTGTTGCATATTGTGAGAACATATTTTTTCACTTTAGGAAGAGAAAAGAGCTTAAGAAGTATTGTTATGCACAGAACTCTATATCAGCTTGATTTTCTATCAGCTACATGTCTTCCAGGAGTACATTAAAACACCTGACAGGTGAGGATTATTCTTTCTCATTCCTCTCCCAAACAACTAAGTGGTGAAAATTATACATACCATAAAAGGCAGAATTTCTAAAAGCAGCAAAACAAAAGTCAGGATAGTCCTTGTTTCCCAGTCATGTAGGCTCAGATATTATAATCAGGCATTTTGTTTCCTTTTAAGACACATGCCATGACCTGCACCACCCACATTAATGCAGTGTCATGGTTTCAATTTATGGCTTCCTTGGCAACCATAGTATCTAAAAAAACTACACAAGTATTCCACACTTGTTTTCCACGTGGTGGGGGAGGAGTTCCCGGTCTGGGTCCTCTATCGGGGGAAGCTGGTGGAGCAGGGAGTGAGCCTGGCTGGTTTCTCCTGTAGTTGTGAGTTCTCCTAGCCTGAGTGAGATTGGTTTTGTTTGTTCTCTTTTCCTGAAGTCTTTTATTGTATTTAGTTTAGGTTTAAGTTAGTTTTCTCCACATTTTGAGTTGTTTTTTTCCCTTTCCCTTTTCCCTTCTTTTCCCCTGGAGGGAGAGGGGGCCCCCTACGTCCTCTACATACAGTGTGATTGTGAATATCAAATAATATAGTTTCTTATTTATTCAATTCGGTTTCTGTTGCATTTCGTTTCTTTCCAGTTTTTTCCCTTTCCTGAAAAGGCTTTAAGAGAAGAGAGGGGGCATACAGTCCAGGGCTAGCATACAGTTAAGCCAAACCTGCGACAATGCAGTTTATAGGTGTTACCCAGGTTGTGAGAGTCACAGAATCACAGAATATTCTGAGTTGGAAGTGACCCACAAGTGAAAGACAAACTGAAAATTTCTCTGGGATAATAAAGGTGCTTCAGTAATAATTTCACTAAAAGTCAGTCATAGCAGTATAGAAAACGAGGCAATCCCAATCTCTTGAAAAGACAATATTATCACCTGTTCTACAACTAAAGCTACTTTGAAAGTGGCAGGTGGTGTAAACTTTGAATGAAGAGAAGAGAAAGAGCCTGAAAAAACCCCATGTTTTAATTCCTTAAGATTTCCCATAAAAAATGCCTTTTAAGTGGATACCAGTGCAGGTTTTTTCATCTGAATGCTCAGTGGTGTATCTGGAAGAGTCTAATATTTCTCAGGCTAGCATTTTTGTTAGACAGCCTCTGGTAATCACCTCTACTCCAGTCTAAGTGCCAGTGGGGTTTGAAGGTTTTGGAGAGTCTGTGCTCAAGTGTGAGGTGCAATTGATGGCTGGGGGACCTTGCAGTATATACTATATTTGTATCACCGTGTTGATTTGATGTACATCTGCTGTTGCCCTGTCTATTAACTTCTCTGATCAGCTTCTGGAACATGCATCAATGTTCCACATATTATATTTATTTACCGTTATCACCACTTCCTACATTTTATTGTTATTACAAACAACATTAATTTTCTCACTCAACTTTTATCTCCTATACTTTTATGACAACATGGCCATATTTACCATTAGAAGTAGGTGATTTGAGCATACAAGAAACGTATTAGTTCCATTTTGCTGTAGTTTTAAAAGGACATTCATATTTCCTTCAGTTTTTTACCAGGTATTCTTAGGTATTGCTGTGTATTTATCTATTCCCTTTAGGAGAAAAGAGAGGACAAGAAAACTCTTTTAAAGCCTTGGGCTCTCAGTAACTTCAATCCTTTAACCTTTCTTATTCTCACAGTTTTTGAATGGGTTTGAACCAATGACCTGGTGGCAAAAGATCGTTTTCCATCAGGAACATTTGTCTGTCCAATCTGCCTTTATGGCTTTGCTCTACATGGCATTTGCTTTTGCTCAGGCCCATCTGTGCATGTGGGAAGGTTAACTGTAGGATCACTCTCTGGCTTCTTCTCTCTTGTTAGTGTGAGCTACGAATGTCCAACAACGATTTTGGACACAGCAGCGTCTTCCTTCATTCATTTACCGCATCGAGGAGATTGATCTCAGGAGAAGGCGACAGCACCCGACCTGCTGGGACAGAGAGATTGAATGTTCTGGGACAGGACTCAGTGCAGAGCCCAAGAGCTGCACACGATTGGTGCACCCTTTGCTTCGACCTGTCAGAAACAATCACGTCTCTCCTAAACAAGGAACATTGTCAGTATTGATAATCAAGTGAAAATGATTCCTGGGTGAAAAGTAGAAGCAGCTCCTACTTAAAGCGAGCCCACAGAAGCTGAGAGAAAATGGCTTCTATTTCTTTTTTTCTTTTCTGTCATAAGTGATTCCCTTTTGGGGACTTTAGCTCTCATAAAAGAAACAGAAAAGAGGAGGCCTCCCGAGGAAACACTAAAGCAATATAATTTTAGTTTTTTCTCAAGTCTTTCCCAAGTGCAAGATATAATAAATAGTAAGATGCAGAGTTAGGCTTTTCAAGTAAAAATGTATCATACCAAGCATCTTGCTGAAAAACAAACATTTAAGCTCTATTTTATGTTAATTCTACAATAAGTTTGTTTTCAAGGAAAGGATTTATCTTCTTTTCAGTTCAAGCTTGAATTATTAGAAGTGCTATAACTAGTAATAAAAGAAAGAATCTTGTAGGTGAGCCTTAAAATCTCAATAATTCAGTTTATTCAGGCACTCACATTTGGTTTATTATTTGCAATCCAACCATCTTCATGCTCCATCTAAACTCTTTAATTTTCTCTCTAATATATATCTCCATGAAAATGAGCAGCTTGCAAGACTTTGAAGCTTCAGACACAATAGAGGACAATTAGTCTCCAATAGTGCCTTTTAAAAGCTCTCTCTATCTTAAATAATCTAAAAATATCTTTAATGTTTCACTTGAAATGGCAATTTTTTCAGTGAGTATTAATAATTTTGGAGGTTTCATGTTGCCTCACAAATATTTATTAAGTTAACGAGATCAGTGATGTTGTCAGGAACTCGTGTGTGTGTATCAAAAAACTCCTCAGCCCTGATAACGGCAGGAACCAGAAACTGTTTTATGTACAAGTTCTGCAGCATTTTAGGTTGTCTCCTATAGAAAGCCTTGTGGGTATGATACATTCAGATGTGTCTAGCAAGATGTGTTATTCACAAGGCACAGTATTGGTTGGAAAAGAGAGGCGAGATGTGTGAGTGCTTCTTTACACTGCACATTATTCAAGAGCAATTTGTCTTCTCCCATCAACAGTTTTCTTGTGTTTTTCTTAACTAATGTGGGCAGTGATAGAGATTTTCAAGTTCCTTTTTTTTTTTTCTTTTTATGGTTTTGGTAAGTTCTGGGGATAAAATAAACTGATGATTTCTGCTTCACTTGTCCTTTTTTTTTTCCTAATATAGGCAATTTAATTCCCAACTGTTTCTGATGATAAATTGTGTAAAACTAAAAAAAAAAAAAA